>JACEFZ010000856.1:427500-582500 GCA_014155875.1 Cepaea nemoralis
CTCTCTCTCTCCCCCTATCTCTCCAACACAGCTTACAAACACGGTACACCAGTTAACACACGCTCACACAAATCCCCCACTGAAACATCTGTCACGCACGTGCTAGTTCACAATGCACACGATCAACTCCCCACTACATAATTCACCTATCGTCTATAACTCTCAGAGTTAACAAACCCGGATGAAGCGTGTGCAGTCGAAATAACAATAGAAATTGACATAACATGACTACATCGACACAACACAACGACTAACCTTATTTTGTGCATGTTATTTGAATACATGTACATACATAAAAATAATAATATTAATACAGTGGTAAATAAATGCAGGAGATATCGCATATTTTGTAGTGCATATACACATCCACATACCCTAAACAAAAAACAAAGAGTAACAACAGCAGCAGTAGAAAATGGCAGGAATTATGTTGCATAAATAATCCTGACTGCCATGATATATGTAATAATCCTTACAAACGTCAACTAGAAATGTCCAACAGACCGCCTATGCTTAACCCGTTTCAGAACAGCATGAAGATTAAGTTTAAAAATAGCCACCAATCGTCTGCCCGTGGAGTACAGGACTTGACAACCATTCGCAATCCATTTCTGCTTTCATAATTTACCGCAGGTGCTGTAAAACAGTGAATTGTAAGCACCATCCAATGTGGCATAAGTTCTTCCTCTTCTTCTCTACCCCTCGCCCAATGAAGCACAACGATACTCCTGTTTGTTGTTGCTCGTCTTTCCGTGCTAATCATCTCGGTCTCTATAAACTATAATTTTCCTCTAGGTGTGTTTTTAGTCTTCCTGTTTTCTTTTGTCTTGTGGATTCTAGAAGGAAGACTTTCCAGTAATGATAACTCGTTTGTTAGGTGTGTGCCCTAAACGACACCCCCCCCCCCCCCTCCCCCGTTCCTTTTCGTATTTTTTTCAACTGAATTTAATTACTTCTCTCGAAATTTGTTTACCTTACCGGCACTCTTCCGATTGACGGGTCTAAATAGTTCCGCAGTGAATAAGTCAGGGGTTAAGGGTTAGGGTTAGTGTTAAACTAACACTGACCCTAACCCTTAACCCTAACTTATTCACTGCGGAACTATTTAGACCCGTCAATCGGAAGAGTGCCACCTAACCTAAGTCTAGAAAAATACAGGGCGCCGAGTTTGTTGGCTAAGTGATCTTGGTAACGGATTCAACACCAGATCATGAAACCGCTTGTCTTGATGTAAAACTGATATTTGACTTTTCTTCTTGTAGGGAAATGGGTGAAAGAAGTGGGTTGTGGTGAACAGTTCCGCTCATCATCGCCGTTCCTAACTAGACAACTGAAACAAAATCGAACACAGTTGACTTCCTCTAGACCAGTTAATCTCAACATGGTGGAGAATCCCCTCCCCCTCCCTCCCAGGGTGGGGAATTTTAGGGTTTCCGGAAAGGGGGGGGGGGGGATTAACATTATTTCAAGATCGTGTTAATACATGAATCGATTAATTGATATTGTTTTTCCCACCATACTTTACGGTTCTGTACTTCTTGCCCTTCTGAAATTCGTTTTATAACGTAAGTAGACCCGCAAATCACGTTTTATGTAGACGTCTAGACTTGTTCTAGTATGTGTTATTAAATTTAGCTTCCATTTTCACATATACTGTGTAGGGGCAGGGGGAGATTTATAGGAAGGAAATACGAAAAGGGGGGTGAGGGTGACATTCTGACCACATGGTGAAGGAGTGCATGGGCCAAAAAAGGTTGAGAACCACTGCTCTAGACAGATTCCATCTAAGGACACAGCTATAATCAATAAGTGGGTAAACTGTTCCAGGACAGTGGCCTTGCGGCCTACCCTTTGCGATGTTCAACTGCTTTGAGATTTTTAACGTGCACACTTGCACCCAAGATTTCTTGAGTTGTGTCCTTATCAAAGAAGGATAGGTATCCGATCACAATCCCCAAGAGATCATAGGGAG
The DNA here is from genome assembly GCA_014155875.1 of Cepaea nemoralis. NCBI lineage: Eukaryota > Metazoa > Mollusca > Gastropoda > Stylommatophora > Helicidae > Cepaea > Cepaea nemoralis. Next base: position 429,473 of record JACEFZ010000856.1, read on the forward strand.
GTGTGATAACAGAAACCAGTTATTCTTGCAAAAAGGCACGTCTCTATGCTGGGATTCGAATCAGGTAACTTCTGAGTCATAGCCGCGGACGTGGTCCTTGCAAGACGTACTACTCCACCACAAGCGGTCGTTGCTTGGCTACAGAGGTTCGACTTTGGCTGACATTTCGATCCGGGTGATCGCCCCACCAAGCTTGGGTGTCCTGTTCTTCCTTGGTGGGATGGCTCCCGGGTCGGCATGAGACCACAGCTGTTGTTTCGGTCTCATTGTGAGATGGCAATCTTCTGGGAAGTATTTATCTTACTGAGGTTGTTTTCTTGAGAGACGGTGACTCACATTGCAGGCAAAGTTGAACCATTTACTGCGTATCCTTGTCCCACCTCACATAACGCTTGCTCCATAGCCAGCTCGAAGCCTTCTTCGCCGCCTCGCCCACACTGATAAGTGTCCGTGTTCTTGGGAGTTGGTAACAAGGTCTCTTGCGCCTATCTCAACGGTGAATAGGCTGACGGTATATCCTTCCTGTCAAAGGCTTGCGACCATGTCACTGTATTTTTCCATCTGATAGGTGTGCTTTAGTGTGTGTGTTTTTTTTTTTTTTTTTTGCCTCAATATAAAATTCAATATCTCAGTAACCAACTGAGGGAAAATGATGAGATTTAGCATATAACCTTATAATTATGTCCACCCAACAAAAAATTTTTTGTTCTGGAGATTGTACAGCAGATTTCAATGTTTGATTATATGCAGTATATATTTTATTGCCCCCGCATTCATTCCATCATTTTAAGAGTATTACCGCTTCAACAAGACACACCCCGCTGTTTTTTTAAATTTGTCTGCGCGGTTTCGCTTTTGGCAGACTGAGGGAATTTATATGGGGTAGTTCAGAGGTGTTGTCAAACTGTGGGTTCTTTCATGAAACGTGATTATATAAATAAACTAGCTGGCTCGGCCCGGCTCCTGGCGGGGATCGATCGAGCGAGCGATTGATCGATCGAGCGATCTATCTATCTATATATCTCTCTGTCTGTCTCTCTGCCTGCCTACCTGCCTGCCTGCCTGTCTGTCTGTCTGCCTGCCTGCCGGCCGGCCGGCCGACCGACCCACCGACCGACCGACCGACCGACCCACCCAGTCAGCCAGCCAGCCAGTCAGTCAGCCAGCCATCCACCCACCCACCTACCTTTCTGCCTACCTACCTACCTACCTACCTACTTCTGTCTGTCTGTCTGTCTGTCTGTCTGTCTGTCAGCGCTATTAAATATTGATAAAAGTTACTGGAAAAAACGTCAGGACCATGTGTTGAAAGAGGAAGGGGACTATTGGAGAAAGGATGGATTGAATTTTATGCAACCGAGAGCAATCATCAACCTACTGGAATCGTCCGACACAGATTAAGGTCTGAGCAGATCGCAGACCTTAATCTACGTACACTTACTGGGATATTTTGCTCCAACTATTCAGACGAATTGCAGGCCCTAAACATTACAGCATCAGCATCAGCTGAAGAAACAAGAAGGAAATGAAAAATAAGGTAAGAAATATATTCCTTCTACTTTCCTGTTAATTTACAAATTATTTACCCCGTGCCTCTGTAAATTCTCTGTCTTTACTAATATTACACATTGCACCCCTCTCGGGATTCTCCGTGGTGAAGTGGTCAAGCCGTCTGACTCGGGCTCCGAAGGTTGTATGTTCGATTCCGGGCCGCGTCCTTCATTTCACGAGTGCATTTTTTCGGAGACTCCCGAGGGTCGTCGCTGGAACTACGAAGTTCGTGCTTTGTGCGACGCTTTCCGCGCTGCGGAAAGAAACTGAGCCATATGGGATAAAAACCCGGTGCAATGCAGCCGACCCTGTCGATTTTAAGCTAGTTCTTTCATTGCACCCACTCCCATACGAATCCGGATACGCCTTTGTGTGTCATCAGAATTGACAGGTCTCCCATTACCGTAAAAATAACTTTGTTAACGAGAAATCACTAGTTGTTCAGCAAAACATCAAAGGAATGTCGCCGCTTTCAATGATTTAAGTTGTTTTTGGACCTATCAAAGACATATTCCTTGGGTGGGGGTAAATATAAGACGGCTGGAAAAATTTCATAACGATGCAACAGACAGTTTCCAAAATAATTGATCGTGAATGAAGGCAAACAAATGTGGACATACTGTACCACCTCGACTCCTGATTCGAAAGGAACAGTCAGCTCAATTAATACTAACTGTTGAAAGGACGGAGAGCACACAACAATGTCTGGTCGCAACTGAAACTTCAGGATTTCCGCTGGATATACGAGGGGCTGGCCAAGAAGCAGACATTACGTAACATAAAAGGCGCTAGTCATAAAGCACAGGATGCATATATACAAGGAGCTAGGCACACAGGAAGCGACACAATATGCAAGAGGCTGTTTTACCGTGCAAAGCTTGCACACCGGAGTTCCTGTTTTCGCCCTTATCCGAGCAGGCTGGGTATCCAATCTCATTCCCCAAAAGATCATTGGGACACGTGATATCATTAGGTACCAATGGTTCTTGGAGATATTCCCAATCATATGAAAAGATCAGTGGGACGTGATATCATTAGGTACCAATGGTTCTTGGAAATATTATCAATCCTATGAAAAGATCAGTGGGATATGTGATATCATTAGGTACCAATGGTTCTTGGAAATATTCCCAATCGTATGACAAGATCAAGGAGTCACGTGATATCATTAGGTACCAATGGTTCTTGGAAATATTATCAATCATATGAAAAGATCAGTGGGACATGTGATATCATTAGGTACCAATGGTTCTTGGAAATATTCCCAACCATATGATAAGATCAGGGTGGTCACGTGATATCATTAGGTACCAATGGTTCTTGCAAATATTAACAATCCTATGAAAAGAGCAGTGGGGCATGTGATATCATTAGGAACCAATGGTTCTTGGAAATATTCCCAACCATATGATAAGATCAGGGTGGTCACGTGATATCATTAGGTACCAATGGTTCTTGGAGATATTCCCAATCCTATGATAAGATCAAACTGTGTACTTTCTGTGCCTGAAGTGGACACTCTCAATCACGGCTTTCCCCTCCCCCTTCTCCCCCTCCCAATCTTTCCCGCAATTGTCCCCTCTCATCGCGAATCACTGACAAGAAAGGATTAAACATGGTCCAGCTCCCACAATATATATAACACTTCAAATGCAAGTGAACAGAATGCCTCATATCAAACCCTAGAGTACCGGTTTGAAATGTAAGAAATGTGCTATGATTTATCGGTTATCATTTGATTATAAATAGTTGCCGCACAGAGGGAACAAGTGTACGTGAGAAATGGGTTAGGGTTTATCATCTGATTATAAATAGTTGCCTCACAGAGGGAACAAGCATACGTGAGAAATGGGTTAGGGTTTATCATCTGATTATAAATAGTTGCCTCACAGAGGAAACAAGCATACGTGAGAAATGGGTTAGGGTTTATCATCTGATTATAAATAGTTGCCGCACAGAGGGAACAAGTATACGTGAGAAATGGGTTAGGGTTTATCATCTGATTATAAATAGTTGCCTCACAGAGGAAACAAGCATACGTGAGAAATGGGTTAGGGTTTATCATCTGATTATAAATAGTTGCCGCACAGAGGGAACAAGTATACGTGAGAAATGGGTTAGGGTTTATCATCTGATTATAAATAGTTGCCGCACAGAGGGAACAAGTATACGTGAGAAATGGGTTAGGGTTTATCATCTGATTATAAATAGTTGCCGCACAGAGGGAACAAGTATACGTGAGAAATGGGTTAGGGTTTATCATCTGATTATAAATAGTTGCCGCACAGAGGGAACAAGTATACGTGAGAAATGGGTTAGGGTTTATCATCTGATTATAAATAGTTGCCGCACAGAGGGAACAAGTATACGTGAGAAATGGGTTAGGGTTTATCATCTGATTATGAGTATCTGCCTCATAACAGAATTTGGACTGCGTACATTATGATATAAACATGACAGGATTACACTTGTGAGACGCGGTGAGAGAGAGAGAGAGAGAGAGAGAGAGAGAGAGAGAGAGAGAGAGAGAGAGAGAGAGAGAGAGAGAGAGAGACGAAGGAGTACAGACAGACAGACAGACAGACAGACAGACAGACAGACAGACAGACAGACAGACAGACAGACACTGTGTTATTACATGTCGTTACAGGTGACCATTATATGATATGCCATTACAGTGGTGAGTTGCAGGAACTGTATTAACATTTTACAGACAAAATATATTTCTTCTATCAATGCTATTCTACCCAACTTTATGTGCATGCAGTTTCCCGCAACAACCGCGCTATACTAATTTGTAAGCAGTTAATTGAATATCCTTTACTAGGACGTCTTAGTCAACCACACAATTTTTTTTTTGGCGGTTTGTGATTTCTTGGCAAGATTACGTTCAGTGGTTAGCCACTGCTTTCTGAACGCTATTCTAGAGAAGACGATAAAGCTCTCAGGCGCACGCTAGAGAAACCTGCAAGTTGTACAGTGGAGTCCTTGTTCTGTACATATCAAGATTGTACATAGAACAATGTTCTGCACTTATCCAGGTCTTATAACCCCCAAAAGAATATTCTATACTTAACCCGGATTCACGGAATACAGACATATTATGATATTTTCAGAGCCAGAAATATGGCCAGAAAATTGTAGAAACAATCAATCAATCATGTGCCATGCAGGAAAGCGTGGGCAGTCATGACTCGCCATTTCACTCGATCACCAGAGTCGTGGATCAGCTCAGTGTTCCTATTTCGTCCATGCCATGTGGCCAAGCCATCCAGGTATTTTCCTCTCGGTCTTCCTCTTGGTCTGTTCCCTTCGATCTTGCCAGTTGTCACTAAGTTCTCTAATCCATTTCTTCTCATAACATGTCCAAAAATTTTTGACTACCTACGTCTAATTTCTCTAATCAATTTACGATTTTCATCTGTCTCCTGTAGTACTTGGTCATTGGTTTTTCTGTCTGTCCATGGTATTCTTTGCATTTTCCTCAGAAACCACAGATGTTTTCCAGCTCGACTGCTCATTGTCAAAGTTTCACATCCATACAAAAGAACAGGCTCTATGTATCCCCTCAACACTCTTTTTCTCGTTTCAAATGGCATCTTTTTATTAGTCAGAATGTTTTTCATCTTGCTAAACGGCTACTTTCGCCATGGCGTTTCTTGTTCTAATCTCTTCAAGGCATCTCCTATCAGATATTATGACTGTTCCGAGATAACTGTACCGATTTACTTGTTGAAGAATATTTCCATTTACTTGTATATTACATTGTGGTATTTCGTTCTTCCTAGTGACGACCATAATCTGTGTTTTTTACAATTTAATTCCAACCTCAGCTGCTTCACTGTGTACAACAACCGCATCTACTAATTGTTGCAGATCCTGCTCATTGTCTGCAATCAATACTGTATCATCTACATATCTAATGTTATTGATGTTTCGTCCTCCAATGCTGATTCCATTTATATCTTCTACATTTATGAATATAGGAACAATATAGGAACAAATATATCATATGATGATCAGTCAGTGATAAAAACTACGCCGCGGAGCAAGCACAACATGAGTCTTCTAAGTTCATTCGTTCGTTCATCTACACACTTCCCTCGGGGAGGAGAGGAGAGAGAGTAGCGCGCGCGTGCGCGCGCGAGAGAGAGAGAGATTATTTTTTTTTAAAGTTGTATATCCCTTACAGGACGTTGCAGTCAACACCAGCATTTTTCAGCTGTCGTTGATGTTCTTGGCAAGATTACGTTAAGTAATTTGCCACTGCTTTCTGAGCGACCGGCTCACACACCCCGTAAGTAACCAAAACCACGCGATCCTCTGCCGAATCTCGCGCAGCTGTGTTCCTCACGTGGATATACGGGATTACGGAGAAAGTCGTTAACCCTTTCGCCAGCCCCGAGAATATTTATCCCGCGACAAAAGTTAAAGAATAAGAGTCGTTTGTCCTTTTACATGACGTTGCAATCACCCCAGCATTTATTGGCTGTGATTTACTAAGAAATATTTACGTTCAGTACTAGCGACACGAAGGACTAGAATCAAACGGATGCGTGAACTAGAAAGTGTGTTATGAATAAACGTGAAAAGAGACATACATTCTTAGCATACTTCCAACGCGCGATCAACTATAAGAATACACGTATGTGCTGGCTGTGATAATAAGGAGAGTTATGGCAAGGCATACCGTACACTCTAAAGATGCCCCTCATGCACGGACGAAGTAGACATTGAAAACTGCACCAGTTACTTACAATAATGCTTGCTAACTGTATCTCCAGGTTCTACACAACTAATCGCACCGTTGATGCAATACTCCCCGACTTACACAACACATCCGACGAGAAATTTCGCTGATGGAGGCACATCTCTCTCTCTCTCTCTCTCTCTCTCTCTCTCTCTCTCTCTCTCTCTCTCTCTCTCTCTCTCTCTCTCTCTCTCTCTCTCTCTGTATGTGTGTGTGTGTGCAACGCCATTGCATACCTGCATGCCTCTCTTCGGATCCTGCACCAGTGACACAGCTAGACAGGTAAAACGTGAACAGGCAGGTAAACCCAACTATAAACCACGCATGTCTTCTCTATATCTCTTTTAATCCTCTCTCTCTCTCTCTCTCTTTCTCTCTCTCTCTCTCTCTCTCTCTCTCTCTCTCTCTCTCTCTCTCTCTCTCTCTCTCTCTCTCGGGTACACGTGTGTCAATGAGGTCTATAGTACATTATAATTGCTGTGTTTAATTGCGCGGATATGACATTGCTGTAGTTAAGCACAGAGTACGAGCATATACTTCGGGTACTCCCCTAGCACGTTAAGTAAATTAAAATGCAGAACAGAAATAAGTTCACGACTATCTTATGCAATTTCAGGTATGAAGTAACAGACACGCCATCAGATTAAAGGGCATCTCATCTCATCTCATCAGGTTCCTCTTGTACCTTGCGGTGTCGAGGTAAAGCATAAACAGCGGGAGAGTGCCCGTGTATGGCACTGTAATAAGTTAAAGTGATAAGTTACATTTCTCACGGCCCTTTGGGGTGGCATTCATGGAACTACATATGAACTGTAAACATGTATTGAGTAAATAACTAAATAGCCCAAGCAAAGGCAGCGTTTCACAAGATGAAAAATATTCTCTGAAATTTACACTCGTCAATCCAGATGAGGAAAAGAGCTTTTAAGAGATTTATTGAACCTATCCTATTGTATGGATGCGAATCATGGATAATTAGCAGACAATGGGGGAATTATGTGGAGGCTACGGAGATGTGGTTTTGTGGAAGAATTAGTGAGCAGGTAGAAGAGCATTTAAAATATCCCGAGAGAAGTTAACTCACACAAAGACCTGGTTACTCGCAACAGAAGAAGATAGTTCACATTCTTTGAACATGTCATGTGAAGGGGAAAGCTGGAGCTTGTCCCCAAAACAGAAAGCTTGGAGGGGAAGAGAGGCAGAGAAAGACCAAGAGAGAAGATGCTGGGCAGTTTGACATCAGAGCATAGAGGAACATCAGTATCACATATGACTGGACGCACACGAGACAGAAGGCTGTGGATAGACATGATCACAAAAGCCACATGGCATGGACTAGAAGAAGAAAACAACCACGAAAACGATATGTGAGACTGGTCTGCTTTACGAGAACACAATAATTGCAGAGGATCGGCAGGGTTCTGTGAGAATCTCAAAAGTGAGAGGGAGGACCAGGAGAACTTTCAATCAGATAGCGGTGGGAACGATTGGTAGTATGACTCTTCGCTGGCTGTTGAACGATGGGACGGAACGCGTAATAGTATACCCTGAATGCTGTGATGTCGATTCTTAGCTCAGCTCAACTCAACGAGAACACAAGTGCAAATGGCAGAATGAATAAAGCCGCGGACAAACAACAGACACGGATACAACTATATCGTTATCATTAAGTGCCTTGTCGATTGGTGTGCTGATCATGCCTCTCCACATCTTGCAATCTCTAACCAATTCGTGTATCATTTCGTGTGCTGAAACCCTTTCGTGCCATGACACAAGACAATACATTTCTCCTGCTGTTTTCGTATATTTCTCTTTCCAAAACTCTGTCCAGGTGTCACCATATGTTACGGTGTTTGTCTTATCATAATGTGGCCAAGGGGGGTACGGGGTGTCAGGCATTGGTAGCACCTTTGGTAAGGATGGCTCTCATGTCCTTTCAGGACCCATCCCCCACTGGTCCAAGTCTGAAACCCAGCTCACGCCTGTGGCTCCTAGTAGCTGTCAGCATGCGACAGCGGCCACCCCCCGGGCAACAGCTGTGAGAGGCTGGCTAAACCAGGCATGGGTATCCGATTTGGTGTCAAACCAAGAGGTAAACTAGGGTATGCCTACCCAGCATGTGAAGACAGGATTCGGCAGACTGCGCGGAAGAAATCATTCCTGATTCAACGGGCAAGACGGCGTTTACCTGCAAAGCGTTGTGGAACGTAATGAGCACGGCAAGGCACGTAGAGCGCCCTGGTCATCCACTGCACCTGTATTCGTCTCCAATCGTCTCGACTTGTCTTGCCACTGGACTCAGATGGACTCAGGCGAGAGAGTGAGGTCGACGAATTGCGCAACTCTTCCTCACTTTAATCCAAGTCATCGCGCAAGTCATTCTTCATCCAACGTCACATATCACCTTCAAGCCCTGTGGCGATGGGCGAGCGGCAAAGCGGCAGGCGTGGGTACGCTGGCAGCCGTAGTCGCAGACCTGCACACAGGCGGCTCAGGCCATATGGTCGTCTTCTACTGACCGGAGCAGCAGTGGGATTCGGCAGCCCCCTGAGCGACTGAGCAGCCCTCTATAGGAACACACTGCTCACCTCCATAGCATGAGGAAGGGGCTAGAAAAGGTGCCCTAAACATTGTCTGCTTCATCACTACCTAACCAGCTAGCCGCGGTAGGTGGGTACCCTAACTGCGGTCGACATACAAAGAAAGATAAAACAAGCAAAGCTAAAAGAGTAAACCATATTCCCTTAACAATTGGAACTTGGAATGTACGCACCCTACTTGACAGAGACGGCGCGTCGGGTCCAGAGAGACGAACAGCACTGATTGGGAGAGAGCTGGGCAGGTACAACATCGACATTGCAGCCTTGAGCGAGACACGACTTGCAGAAGAAGGCCAAATCTGTGAAATTGGTGCCGGCTACACATTTTTCTGGAGTGGAAGGAAAAGCGAGGAAAGACGCCAATCCGGTGTGGGATTTGCCATTAAGTCGGCCCTGGTCGGCAAATTAGCTGGATTTCCAAAGGCTATAAACGACAGGCTCATGACCATGAAGTTGCCTCTGCTGAATGGAAGGAAGCACGCAACCATTGTGAGTGTCTACGCACCAACTATGACCAACGAAGATGATGTCAAGAACAAGTTCTATGAGGACCTGCACAATGTATTAACATCTGTTCCCAAAGGAGACAAACTTATACTCCTTGGGGATTTCAATGCCAGAGTAGGCACGGACACCACCTCTTGGAGTGGCATTATTGGAAAGCATGGAGTCGGAAATTGTAACAGCAATGGACTCCGCCTCCTTCAGACATGTGCCGAACATGATCTCCTGATTACGAACACAATTTTCCGTCTCCCCATGAGAAATAGGACATCGTGGATGCACCCTCGCTCGAAACACTGGCACCTCATTGACTATGTCATCGTCAGGAGGAGTGACAGACAAGACGTTCGAGTGACAAAATCCATGTGTGGTGCCGAATGTTGGACAGACCATCGTCTCATTGTCTCGAAAATGAACATCCACATCAGGCCACCACGGCGTCCTCAAGGGGCGAAAATGCAAACAAAGCTAAATGTCACCCGCCTAAACAGCAAGAAAATGCAGCAGTCGTTTGAAAATATGCTGGAAGACCGCCTCAAGCCCAATGCTGAAGCTAAACAGGATACAGAAACAGAATGGAGAGCCCTAAAGGACACAATTTACAACACTGCTATGGAAATCCTGGGTCCAGCCCCCCGAAAGCATAAAGACTGGTTTGATGAAAATTCCGAAGACATCAACCAATTGCTGGCCGAGAAACATCTTCTCCTCAAGGCACATTTGAATGACCCAAAGTCAACATCAAAAAAAGATGCTTTCAAGAACATTCAGAGAGTAGTGCAGCAGAAACTTCGGCACATGCGGGACTCCTGGCTGAGCAGCAAAGCTGATGAAATTCAGGGCTTTGCTGACAGACATGATATGAAAAACTTCTACGACTCACTGAAAGCGGTCTATGGTCCTTCATCACCAGGCCTAGTTCCCCTCCTCAGTGCAGACGGGGGAACATTGGTCACCGATAAGAAAGAAATCCTCCAACGCTGGGCAGAGCATTTCAGCAAAATCTTAAATGCAACTTCCTTCTTCGATGATGAAACCATCAACTGCCTTCCTCAAGTTCCCACCAATGAGACACTTGATGACCTGCCAACCATAGTGGAAATAAACAAAGCCATCCAGCAACTCTCCAGCGGCAAGGCACCTGGTCCTGACTCCATCCCAGCAGAGATATACAAGGCAGGTGGGCCGGTCCTAACAGAGCAGCTTCACCAAGTCTTCACAAACATATGGATGAACGAGACCATGCCACAAGATTTTAAGGACGCGTCAATAGTCCACCTTTACAAACGTAAAGGAAACCGCCAATCCTGTGACAACCACCGAGGCATCTCCTTGCTTTCAATTGCAGGGAAGATACTCGCCAGAATTCTTCTCAATCGCCTCACAGCCCATCTCGATCAAGGTCTTCTTCCTGAGAGTCAATGTGGCTTCAGAAAAGAACGTGGAACTGTTGACATGATTTTCGCTGCAAGGCAGCTGCAAGAGAAATGTCAGGAACAGAACTGCGAAATGTTCTCCACTTTCATTGACCTTACCAAGGCTTTTGATACAGTCAGCAGAGAAGGACTGTGGAAGATTATGGCAAAATATGGCTGTCCACGAAAGTTTGTCCAAATAGTGAGGCTATTTCATGACGGCATGCAGGCAAGAGTACAGGAAAATGGTGAACTGTCTGAACCCTTTCCTGTCACCAATGGAGTGAAGCAAGGATGTGTCCTGGCACCAACACTGTTCAGCCTCATGTTTTCAGCCATGTTGATGAATGCCTTCGAGAACGACGACATTGGAATAGACATCAACTACCGTATGGATGGAAAGTTATTCAATCTCAGAAGGCTGAAAGCTAAAACCAAAATTAACAGCGGCACCGTCAGAGAGCTCCTGTTTGCTGATGATTGCGCTCTATACGCCAACTCAGAGGCGGACATGCAACATAATGTTTCAGCTTTCTCACATGCCTGTGCCAACTTTGGGCTCAATATCAACTTGGAGAAGACTGTAGTTATGTACCAGCCAGCTCCAGGGAATAATCACACTGTGCCGAATATCAAAGTGAATGATCATAGACTAAGTGTTGTGGACAAATTCACCTATCTTGGCAGCACCGTGTCACAAGCTGCCACAATCGATGACGAAGTGAATGCAAGAATCTCCAAGGCCAGTGCAGCCTTTGGCAGACTGTACAAGAATGTATGGGACAGAACTGGAATAAGCCTGCAAACAAAGCTAAAAGTCTACAAAGCAGTTGTATTATCCACACTGCTATATGCTTGTGAAACCTGGACTGTTTATCAGCGACACGCTAGGAAATTAAACCACTTCCACACAGTCTGCCTAAGGAAGCTACTGAAGATTAAATGGCAAGACAAGATTCCAGACACTGAAGTCCTAGAAAGAGCATCCATGCCCAGTATCCACACTCTACTGATGAAGAATCAGATTCGCTGGGCTGGTCACTTGACTCGCATGCCAGATCACAGGCTCCCTAAACGAATTTTTTACAGCGAACTGCGTTGTGGTAAACGCTCCCAAGGTGGCCAGAGGAAACGTTTTAAAGACACTCTGAAAATTTCACTGAATGCTTTTGGAATTCATCATGACACCTGGGAGGCTGCAGCCAGAGATCGAAATTCGTGGCGTGCTTCATTTCGCAAATGTGCAGTCATATGTGAGGCAACCAGGACTGCAAGAGCTGTGAAGAAAAGGCAGGACAGAAAAACCACTGCAGAAAATCCTCCTCCAGAGACGTCAAGCATTCTTTGCCCACATTGTCAAAGAACATTTCGAGCCAAAATAGGCCTTATCAGCCATCTTAGAACCCACGGCTCCACACCTTCAACCCCACTGGATGAAATGAATGGTCATCATCATTCTTGATGGACAAACAACAATGTGGCCAAAAAATTATGACAGATTCATTCTGAGGATTGTGATGTTGTCTTTGTGTCTTAACCTTGCTCAAACAGATTACTCATTTTCGATGTCCAGGGAATTTTCAGCATTCTTCTCTAAAATGATATTTTTAAAGTTTCTAGGTATTTTTATTTTTTGGTGCTTGTTTACTAATTGTTCAGGATTACGTATGTTAAAATCCGTTCTGTGTAATAAGCAAGAATTCGTTTTCTAAATTATAATGACAATGATTTAATGCATACGATTGTCTTCATTTAATAATATGCAATAATTGCTTATCCCATGCTGTTATTTATCTCTGGGATGCATCTTCCATCTGATGTTAACCATATATTTGAATGTCTGCACTGATCCTAAAATAACATTTATTTTTAATTGTACATTTGAGCACAGTCTGTTTCTTTGATACCACCATTACTTATGTCTTCCTATTATTCAAACTAAGGTCCACTGTCTTCCCTTTCTACAGCCACTCTGACAGTGTATGGCTGTTGTACATTAAGCAGAATAGATGTACACTGTGTGTTGACGAAGGCTCTAACCGCACAATGTCAATTTCGTCACTTGTGACTGTGTTGCTGAAACGCTACCCAACTCCACTTCTCGTTCGCCTTGATTGGCTTACTGTATTGTTATAGCTTGACTGCAGTTCTTCTTCTTCTTCTTCTTCCTCCTCCTCCCCCTCCTTCTTCTTCTTCTTCTTCCTCCTGCAGTTCTATTTCTTCTTCTTCTTCTTCTTCTTCTTCTTCTTCCTGCAGTTCTCTTTTTTCTTCTTCTTCTTCTTCTTCTTCTTCTTCTTCCTCCTCCTCCTCCCTCTTCTTCTTGCAGTTCTTCTTCTTCTTCTTCTTCTTCTTCCTCCCCTCCTCCTCCTCCTTCTTCTTCTTGCAGTTCTTCTTCTTCTTCTTCTTCTTCCTGCAGTTCTTCTTCTTCTTCTTCTTCTTCTTCTTCTTCTTCGTTAGTCTGGAATGTTGTTTTAGACGAAATAGCGTGGTACCTGTTTACAGCAGAACTGCGATATTTGCACCTTTCCATCGAAATATTCGATGACTGCAGTTCCATCAATGGTATCTCTGACTGTCGCTCTTTCTAAGAACTGCAACTTGTTGTTTTCCGTCTTGCCTTTCTAAGTTTCTAGTTCTATTGGAAAGGGTCTACGTGGTCGCGGGAGTTCGTGTGTTTCTGCTCAAACTTCCCGTGCGCTGACGGCCAGGTACGGGATTTATTCCCTACTCTGATCAATTGGACTTAAACGATGAATATCATTCAAAAAGCAATGGCAACCTACTAAACGTAAAATTGCCTTAAAAGATCAATCCCGGGGTTGGTTGCAAAGTCCTGCAAATGACATGCAACATGTTTATATATTTTTTTTAAAACACTCTTAGTCCATTCAGATACAATAACATAAATAGAAATTTGCCAAGTGTCGAGGAATTTCCTATTCTATTCTTCAAGCTCACACAGAAAGTAATAATAATAATAATATGTCACTGTTCCCGCTGATTCCAATTGAGTGCACGCAATCAGCAATGACAGTGTTGTGTGTCGACCTACTTTTAACTCGTATTACACAGATAGCTCGACTTTTCTGAATCAGTCGTGGAAACCCTGGGTTGGAACTACAGAAATGACTGAACTTGACGGCTACATTCGTGAGCTGTACAATATGCATTCAAACTGCAAACCTGCCTGTGGATGTGTTCTAAATTTAGAACCGAGGCCGGCAAACTTGAGTAATAATTACTACCTCAGTTTGGAGAGGACTCGCGCTTTCGTGAGCCGAATGACCCACTTTCGTAACGCCCACTGTCGCTCAGCGATTCTTACACGGCATGAACAAGACACCAGGAACAGATGCAACCGTGTGGTCGCACTGCTCACGTCGCCTAGACAAGAGGTGTGGAAGAAAGAATATAGGAACCGTGTATAAAGCAAAACGTGTTGTAGACATTTTATAGGGTAGAGAGATAGAGACATAATCGTAAATTGTGCAGTTATGGTGTACAAACATAACCTAAATAGAGAAGTATTAAAGAATACAAAGGACACGGTAAATGGAGTAATATGTAGGGTACAGGCGTAACAGTAATGATAGAAGTATATTGCGTACAAACCTAACAGTAAATTGAGAAGCTATAGGGTACACACGTAACAGTAACGAGAGGAGTATATATATAGTACAAACGTAACAGTAAGTGGAAAAGCTATAAGGCACAGTCATAACAATAACTGGAGAAGCATATAGGGAACACACGTAACAGTAACTGGAGAAATTATATGGTATAGACGTAACAATAAACAGAGAAGGTAAATGGCACAGATAAAACAGCAATTGAAGAAATTACAGGGTTCATTAATAAAAGTACATGAAGTAACAGTGTATGGAGAAATTATAGGGTACCGACGCAATATTAAAGAGAGAAATTATAGGGTATCGACGCAACATTCTTCTTCTTCTTCTTCTTCTTCTTCTTCTTCTTCTTCTTCTTCTTCAGCGTTCCGAGCCATTGAGGTTCTTTGCTGCAGATACAATTCCTCTCCATTCGTCTTTCTGGTTGACCTTCTCTTGCCAGTCGTTGATTCCAAGTGCTTGTAGGTCTGATTATGTATTATCTCTCCACCGTCTTCTTGGTCTACCTCGGGGTCTACGGTCATTTATTTCCTGAGTGTAAGCGAGTTTTGTTTCCCTATTATCTTCCATTCTTTCTATATGCCCCAGTCATTGTAGTCTATTAGCCTTCATGATACCAGTGATTAGCGGGGACTTAAACAGATCATAAATGTCTTTGTTACTTCTTCTTTTCCACTCTCCACTTTGTGTATCCCTAATGGGTCCAAAGATGCGTCTTAAAATTTTGTTCTCAATGGTTTGTAAGAAGGCTTCGTCTCCTTTCGTTGTACTCCAGGTTTCGGAGCCATACAGCACAACTGGTCTGATCAGTGTTTTGTATATTGTGATTTTGGTGTTACGAGATAGCGCATTTGATTTTAGTAGATGATGTTGTGCATAGTATATCTTATTTCCAGAGTTGATTCTAGTTTGTATTTCTTCCCTTATGATGTTGGAGCAGTTGAAGATTGTACCCAGGTATTTGTATGTTTCCGTTCTTTTAATGGTCATATTATCTATTTGTATGTGGCCAGAGTTTTTAGCCATTCCTTCTCTTGAAATTACCATATATTCTGTTTTATCTTGGTTGATAACCAGCCCCATCTGTTGGGCTTTTTCCTTTAAATGAGTCAATATTTCCAATGTCTTTTGTTCACTTTGCCCTATAATATCTATATCATCTGCATAACCAAGCAGCTTGGATGTCCCTCCAATATCACATTCCTCCTTTACCTTCCTTACAACTTTCTCTAGAGCCAGATTGAAGAGTAGCGGCGATAGTGCATCACCCTGTTTCAAGTCAGATGTTATTTGGAAAGGGTCTGATTTCCTACCTTTATATGTTACTATATGGTACAGACGTAATAGTAACTTATACAGCACAGATGTAACAGTAACCAACGAAGTAATAGAGTACAGACCTAACAGCAATATAGGGTTACGACGTAACAGTAAATAGAGACTTTTTAGGGTGCCAATGCAACAGTAAAGAGGGAAGTTTTTTTTGGGTACAGACGTAACAGTAAATAGAGGCGTTATAGGGTCCAAACATAACTGTAAACAGGGGCGTTATTATAGGGTGCCGACGTAACAATAAAAACACAGACGTTATAGTAAACCGACTAACAGTAAACAGAGGTGTTATAGGGAACCGACTTAACAGTAAACAGATGTTATGGGGTCCAAACGTAATAGTAAACACAGGCGTTATAGGGTACCGACGTAACAACAAACAGAGGCGTTATAGGGTATAGATGTTACATTATGACATCACACTAACGTTGGACAACAGGATGTCTTCATCCGACATACAGGACTTCACGCTGGAGTTCACAGCCAGCGAACACAAGCAAGCAAGCAACAGAGAAGTTAAAGGGTACAAACGGAAAGCGAGCACGTAAACGAGTGCGTTCTGAAATTCAAGGTGGGCGCCCAGTGTGACTTTTATCGCACATGGCGATAAAACAAAAGCGTTTCAGCAACACATTCACAAAACTTCAAAAACAGGACACTTGGGCAGCGGTCTCCTTCCTTGCTGCCTCCTAGCTATCTATGCCACTGAATGTGGTCAGCAACACACCGACCGCCGTTGCTTGTCCCCCACCTATACTATCCCGGTGACCGTATGATCGATTCCCCATCGAGGCGGACTTCTTCAGGTGGACCCAGTCTATAATGGTTACCGGGAAATGCTATGGCAAGTATGGCGGGCGATTGGACCATAAAAATGTGGCGCTAGTATCATATACCCAATACGCCTCACGGCGTGGACAAGCTATTTTTTTTTACTGTCCATCAACTATCGCCATTATCCTCCACGTATTGGTAGCTACTACTCTACCGCGGTCTGCTGAATTAGAAACATTTAAAGACGAGAGAGAGAGAGAGAGAGAGAGAGAGAGAGAGAGAGAGAGAGAGAGAGAGAGAGAGAGAGAGAGAGAGAGAGAGAGAGAGAGAGAGAGAGAGAGAGAGAGATGGTTGGCTGGTAGGTGATGCCGTTATATAGGCAAGGACATTTGGGGCACCGAGGAATCCCGAGGGATTTTCAACACCAAATCGGCAGACGTAATAATACTTTTAAAAAAAATAATAATAATACAACCAGCGAGGGAGGCGCCGTGAGACTACATAGCAGACATCACGCTTGGGAGTCTTCGCGGCGAAGTGGTCAAGCAGTTTAACTCGGACTCCGAAGGTTGTGGGTTCGATTCCGGTCCGCGTCCTTCGGTTCACGAGTTAAATTTTTCGGAGACTCCTGTGGGTCGTCGCTAGAGCTACGGAGTTCGTGCTTTGTGCGACGCTTTCCGCGCTGCGGAAAGAGACCGAGCCATATGGAATAAAACCCGGTGCAATAAAGTCGACAGTGTCGACTTTTAAGCGACGCTAGAAAGCTATATTACGAATAATGGGATAAACTAGACCAAACATTACATTATGGTTCCATGTATAGACGTGTCGGCTATTGGTCCTTTGGCTGTTGCACGCTATGTGTTTGAAGCAGTCAGTGCAACATAATAAAACTCTAGACAGCGTTATGACAATGACCGTCTTGGACTGGAGGAATTTTAGCAGCTCGGACATGTATATATATATACAGTTAAACTTGAACACATTAAGTAAAAAGTAAAGAATGGAACCGAAGCAGTTTTAGCGGGTAGATCATGAATACATACAGAAACAATGAGAACATGCAGGCTAAAAGTAAAGATTGGAACTGAACAAGTTTTAGCTTTAGCAATTAGGTTACATGTAATGCACGGAACTGAAGGAGTGTCACCAACTAGGACATCAACATATAGTTACACTCGACCATATTGGGTAAAAGTAAACAATAAAGTTGAAAGAGTGTTGGCGACTAGGACATGAGCATATACATACTGGGTAAAAGTAAAGATTGGAACTGTGGAAGTTTCAGCATCTAAAGCATGAGCATATAGTTAATCTTGAACATACTGAAGAAACCATAAAGAATGAAACTAAAGGAGTTTCAACAGTTAGGGCATGAACATATAGTTTAACATGAATATAATGGGTAAAAGCAAAGACTGGAACTGTGGAGTTTCAGCAGCTAGGGCATGAACATATAGTTAAACTTGAACACATTGGGTAAAAGTAAAGAATGAAACTAAAGGAGTTTCAACAGCTCCATCCATCCATCCATCATGTGCCATGCCGGTAAGCGTGGGCGGTCATGTTCTGCCATCTCACTCGATCACCAGAGTCGTGGATCAGCTCCGTGTTTCTGTATCGACCATGCCACAAGGCCAAGCTATCCAGGTACTTGCTTCTAAGTCTTCCCCTTGGTCTGTTCCCCTCGATCTTACCAGTTGTCACCAAGTTCTCCAGATCATTTCTTCTCATAACATGCCCAAAAAATTGTGACTGTCTACGTCTAATGTCTCTAATCAGTTTACGATCTTCATTTGTTTCTTCAAGAACTTGTTCATTGGTCTTTCTGGCTGTCCATGGTATTCTTTGCATTTTCCTCAGAAACCACATTTCTACAGCCATCAGATGTTTTTGAGCCTGACTGCTCATTGTCCAAGCTTCACATCCATATAAGAGAACAGGTTCTATGTAGCATCTCAACTCTCTTTTTCTCGTTTCAATTGACATGTTTTTATTAGTCAGTATGTTTTCATCTTGCTAAAGGCTACTTTTGCCATGGCGATTCTAGTTCTAATCTCTTCAAGGCATCTCCCATCAGATGTTATTACTGTTCCAAGATAATTGTACCTATTCACTTGTTGAAGAATATTCCCATTTACTTGTATATTACATTGTGGTATTTCGTTCTTCCTAGTGACGACCATAATCTGTGTCTTTTTACAATTTAATTCTAACCCTAGTTGTTCACTGTGTGTAACAACCGCATCTACTAAATTTTGCAGGTCCTGTTCATTGTCTGCAATCAAGACTGTATCATCTGCATATCTAATGTTATTGATGCATCGTCCCCCAATGTTGATTCCTTCCATATCTTCAATATTTCTGAAAATACTTTCACTGTACAGGGAAAACAGATCTGGATACATTACACATCCCTGTCTCACACCTCTCTTAATAGGCTGATATTGGCTTACTTCATTATCAACTCTTATGGCAACTTGTTGTTTCCAATACATGTTTTTTACAAGTCTAAGGTCTTTTCCATCAATCTGTAGATCCTCAAGCATCCTTATCATGTTGACATGTCTCACTTTATCGAAAGCCTTTGTGTAGTCAATAAAGCAAAGGTGTAGATCTTTGTTTACTTCTATAGAACGCTCGATTACGGTTCTCAGTATATACACAGCATTTACTTGTCGTGTCCTCCTTTAAAGTGTCGTCCCTGGAGTGAGGAGATCCGACACCCACATTATAATATTATTTTTTTTTCCCCTCAATATTCTGGAGAATCCACCCGCTTCCGTCCAACACACTCCATCAGCCTATGGACACCTTTTCCTATCACTCTCACACTGTCGTACTATGCCCCCTTCTCATACTTCCCCAACGCAACATACTCAACAACTCTTGCTTCTAGAAATTAATAAAGATTAATTTATTAAAATAAAAGTGTAACGTGTATGAGACGTGTATGCGAAGAAAATGTGTGACGTGTTCTATAAAGTGTGTAGACTCTGTCTCTCAGACATCAACTCAGTCAGCTGATCACAGCAAAGATAGACCACAGCACGTTACGTCAGAACAAGTACGTCTCACCCGTTGCCGGAACCATCTTGCCGGATAATGCTTTGCCTCTGTAGACCTCTGGTAATCCAATTTCATGAACATCCGAAATAGACACCGGTGGTATTAAGAGTTAATCAGGGACCGGTTGCACTCTACACAATGTCCGTTCCTAATGTTCCTAAACAAACTGCACAAGTCTTTTGCAGTGTGTACGCAGTTAGTTAGTTAGTTAGTTAGTCGACAGATCATCCTCGTTGCACATTGAACCACTCAGTTCATAAGTGCTAATTACTAATGTTAATTGTTACTGTACTAACACTAGGTACTATTAGCCGGTTCTCGGTTCGTTACTACTGTCTGATGCTGTGTGGTGCATCAGTATGCATCACTCTCTTTGATGAATCAATTTCCTTCTAGCGTAAGTTACGTTTCTGTATGCAACTTTATTGACTCTTGAACTGGTGTTCTTCAGAATGGGTTTTTTAATTCTTTCCCAAAACTTGTAGAGTTTCCTTGGATCTGGTAGGGAACCTAGGATAGAAACAACACATCTGGTGATAGTACTAGTCACTGATCCCTTCGGCTGAGTGTAAGCCTATCACCTTGCTTAATGATCTTTAGCTAACTAGACTTAGTCACAGAGCAGATTAGCTACCCACCTAGAGTCGAATCAGGCCATGACAAAGAAAAAATATCAGCAAACAGAATGCGGAACCCCGCCCACCAGGGACACCTACGGGAAGATCCCAATTATTCTTCATTACTCAATTCTCAACTAGTAAAGCTTATCAACACTTCACTAATCTATTCTAGCTAACAGAGCCAAGTATCACTTCACTACTCTAGCTAGTTTCCACTAACAGTGCTAATCATCACACTATAGTTTAACAAGGCCACAGTCTATAGTAATTATAACGAATATATTATAATAAGTTATACCTTAAATGGCACTACTGCAGTCCTATAAATCATATCTACATCTGCCATATAGGCACGTGTAAAATTAAGTCACTAATTAACACACGGTAGATATTATTTCCACTGGCACTGCAGTGCCCTGCACTCTGTCTAGAGCATTATTCAAGTCCACCCTAGTTGATCTCAACTCGAGTTTATATGGCAAACTACCAAAGTTGTCCACGTGACGTTATCCTTTACTCCCCCACACAGGTGGCACAGTGGCAAATCATCCCCTGTCAAGAACTATTTTCCTGGCTTAAATCCTGTCAAAGTTGTCAGTAATTGCCTAGATTCTCAAAACAAGCCAGCTAGTTTCTGTATACTCCCAACAAAGAGTTTCGATACCAAGCTGCCAATCATCTTGATGTGCCGGAAACCAAGAATTGACAGATGCACTGTTTTCCGTACTAGGTACTTCCGTTTTACATCTGCCCCTGTGATCTCACGGCTTCCATCTGCATTCAAATGTTGACAAACTTGTCAATCTTCTGTTCCGTGGTGACAATCCCAGCAGCCATTTTCGTCTGATGTCCGGCCGTATAGATGACAAACGGAACCATTCCATATCCTAAGCTGACAATATATGTGATTCTACTTGTTAATGAACTGCCAACTCTGTGTATCCATTCCTTCTCACTCACCACCAAATGTGTTTATGGGCTGACACGATGTAACCTGTGCAGCTGTGTTTACTCTGTTAGTACGACTGTTGTGGCCCAGAAAATATACGCCACGCAAACGTCGGTATTATTATCTGGGTTAACTCAGGGCGCTCGTGACATTACTGTACCCTTGCCTTTTACAAAACCACACTGTTCTTCTCCTATTTCAGGTTGTATTTTCTTCCTAACTCTTTGCATGATAATTCTTAGCAAAATCTTCGTGATGTGACTCATTATACTAATTGTTCGATGTTGATCATATTCCAAGGCTCTGGATTTCTTTGGGATTGCAATAAATACAGAATTACATAACTGCTGAGGTATATTTCCAGTATCATATATTGTATTAAGCAGACTGGTAACTTTATCTATTCCATATCCTTCTAAAGCATTAATCATTTCTGTTGTGACGCTGTCTGAACCAGGGGTCTTGCCAGATTTCAAATGGTTAAGAGCATTCTGAACCTCCATCTTCAAAATTGCTGGTCCTTCATTATTATTTTGAACATCATACTGTTCGTCTCTGTTATCGTCATAAAGGTTTTTCACGTAATCTGACCATAGATGTAAGATCTGATCTTTTTCTATTATGAACAACAGCTGGGGCATGAATATACAGTTAAACTTGAAAATACTGGGTAAAAGTAAAGATTGGAACTGAGATAGCTGTACAGTCAGAACATGAACATATACAGTAACAAGTGGAACATACTGGGGAAAAGAATATAATTGAAGGAATAAATACAACTCGAAAGTGTTTTGGTCATATAAGTAATAATTCATCAATGTGTGGTCAGTTCCTTGGCACAGAATGTAACCCATTCAAGATTAGACCCATTAGGCCTATGGAGCTATAAAACTAGCTGGTGCTTAATTCCATTCAACGCAATAGTTATCAGTTCAGGTAGATGTTAGTGGTGACATAGTATTGCAGAATATATGACTGGTCGAGTATCTGGGTGCACCTGATATGTCAGTGACAATCAGTACTCCAAAATATCTTCTGTGGTGTCCTTATAGATTTCGCAAAGTCCTAGATATCATAGTAAATAATGGTTAAATATAGCAAGATTAATGACACATTATCACCTAAAACGTGAACTTCAACCAATACATTTTTTAAAAAAATAACTAAAGTTAGTCTCTTGGATGAATAACACAACACACAAAGCTTTAGGTCACAATGTGTATGACTAACACTCTGGGATAGTTAAGCACAAGATGAAATACCAACCTGTTGCCACACAGGACAAGTAGAGCAGCACGTTTCTGTTTGCTGCGTCAACTAAACACGATACTACAACCTGATCATTCATAGGATCAATATGTCTCCACTTACATATTTACGTGCACATGTGTTCATGCATAAATGCACACAAACACACACATGTACATGCATGTGTGTCTGTCTGTGTGTATCTGCTGTGGGTGGGTGTCTGTCTGTTTGTCTGCCTGCCTGCGTGCGTGCGTGTGTGTGTGTAAGAAACACACACATCCATCCATACAAACACACAAAGGATGCACTGTCTCAAGACAACGTAACTAAAAGGAATTAATTAAATACCTCAGAGAGACAAACCCGCACTAAGCAGAATACCAGACAAATCACTTCATCACTGCCAACTAAATTATTTCAACATTACTAACATAAAGCAGTCTCTTTGAGCTACTCTGCTACATACACAGAAGGCTGAGCAGAATTAATATAAGCCAAGCCACTCATAATATGAGAGGTCCCCACGGGAATCAGAATAGTGCCGAGGTTCCATCCAAGGTAACAGACTCTACCTACCCAGTGGAAGGTTTTTTCCAAACAATTTTGTCAGGACAGTGATTGTAAGGCCTACTCTCTGCAATGTCCAAACGCCATGGGGTTTTTATTGCACGCATACTGCACATGGGACTTCCAGCTTTGATCCTTATCTACAAAGGTCATGTATATCACACATGGAACTTTCAGCTTTAACCCTTATCCAAGAAGTTCATTGTATGATCTCACTACCCAGAAGATCAAGGGGCTGTCATTTGTAAATGATCTATCACATCGTGAGTCCATCTACATTGCGGTCTCCATTTTCTTTGACCGCTAGCTTTCTGGGTATTCTGTAAAGTTGGTAGTCTACTACTGCTTTCCTTCTTGGCAGTGACCTTATTGATCGATGACCATAGCCATTGCTTCTATAAAGAGATCTGCTACTGTTGCAAACTTGAGACCATAACCAACAACTATCAGTTGGCTGCTCTCAAGCTGAATCAATCACCTGCTCACAAGCTTTCATGTTATCCTGGCTAGGGGAATCATCGGGTACTCTAGCCCAAGGGCGCCCCGTCAGCTAACGGAAGGAAGGAGATGTCTTGCTTCTCCTTTGATAGAGGATACTTCCACTCTACTACATCACTAGAAACCAATAATTCTTGTAAACATTCCATCACTATGCTGGGATCCAAACTTCACAGCTACTGAGCCTAAGGAATGGTAATCTCTCAGAAATCTTAACAGCACCGTACCCTCATACCAGTCATAAAAAATTGTGAATGCTGGCCAGCATAAGACAGACTATTAAGCATACCTTTATTAGACACTGTAGAACTTCAACATAAACATAAACAAAATAAAACAAACTAAACATAATTCCCATAGCAGGAACCTCTTGTGGGTATGTGAATTGTTAGAACCATCACATTCTGTAGGCCTGAGTGTATGGGGGAAATTGATTGCCAGTCTTTCCCTTCACATAGCAAATGGTGAGTACAGGCATCAAACCCATGTCCATCCGTGGTCATGCTATTGTCAATGTAACATCCTAGCCACTACACCAACACACCTGCTATATCATCTACACATGGTATCTAATCATATCACATTATCCCCTGATATTCTGGCTAGTGAGATCGGATACTTTGCCTTTTCGGATAAGGGCAAAAAACAGGCTGGCATGGATATTTACACAACTGAGTGTCTGGAAGTCTCTATGACAAAGTGGTCAAGCAGCCTGCCTTGAAGGTTGTGGATCCATTTTGGGATTACGTCGTTCAGTGCACAGAGGCAATTTTGTCATTGAAGTTAAGGAGTTTGTGCTCTGTGCAACGCTTCCAGCAGGTGGTTACCCACTCTTTGGAATTGGGATAAAACCTGTTATGATGATGTCAATCCTTTGCCTTTAACATTTTTTAAACAACTGAGTGTCTACCAAAACAATCAGGATCAACCTTCAGAGCATGAAGCAGATGGCTTAACCAAATGGCTGTGGAAACCATCAAGTCATCCTTAACCCTTGGGTAGTGTATCGGATTATAGTCTTCTCAAACAATGGCAATAAACTCAGACGGTACGTGTGCAAGTTACTCATGTTAAAATCCCCTCTGCATTTTTTTTTTTTTCGCGTTTCCATTCTGTTTCAGGATATTTGGATCTCTAAAAGAGCAGGCCATCTAGGCTGTAGCACAGGCAACATTTCTAACTTAGAAAATCTACCCACAAGAAACTGACATGTCCCTGTTGTGTGTATGTGAATTGTTAGAACCTGTGTCCTGTCCCTGTTGCTGTGGGTATGTGAATTGTTAGAACCTGTGTCCTGTCCCTGTTGCTCTGGGTATGTGAATTTTTGGCTGCTCTCAAGCTCGATCAACAATCTGCTCACAAGCTTTCATGTTACGCCTGTTGGGGAACTCATTGGGTGCCCCGTCAGCTAACAGAGGGAAGGAGATGTAATTCTGCTATACCCATATTTGGATGCTCAGCGGTGCTAAAGAGTTGGTGCACTGTGCTGAGATTCTCTTTGTGTGAACTAGAGCAGGAGATGGGAGCACTTAAGGAGATACCCGTGTGCAAAGAAAATGAAGCTTTACAAATCAACCATACAATTTATGAAATCAAAGCTGGATGATGAAAGCCTACTTCAAAAGGCAAACTGCAACTATATTCAACAAGATTAGTCACAAAGAATAAATTACCCAGTGCTGCATTCAACTGTAGAAACTTCTAGCCAAGCATCTCTACACACTGACCAACCCAAGTGACTTAAATGGATACATATGTGTTAAGTGTTTCAGACAAAAAATTATTCATGCATTCAAGTCATATCATATTTAATAAAGTGAAATGCCTCTGGCAGGTTACAGTGAGATACAGAAAAGCCAACTGTAAAGGACCCTTAAGATGCTGTGGGCACATGTTGCCATACACATATTTGTATAGACTGATTGGCACTAAGTGGGTGATGTTGTCAGCATCACAATGGCTGTCTTTATGTCCTAAGACATTTCCTAGTGCCCATTTTAGGCTTAGTTCACCTGGGAATCCATGTCAATTTTTTAGAATCTGCCCCAATGCAGATTCAAACCCATGACCACTGGACCAGCAGGCAGGCATCTAGCCACTACTCTATCTCAGCTCCACAGTCAAATATGCCAGGCAGTAAATTGTGCAACCTGCTGTTTAAATCTTCTTTGGTCAAACTGACAACAAAGAAATATTGCATTGAATGGCTAACCTACAGCACCACATAATATAAGAACTAGAGATATACAGTTATAAACTGAAGGTCGGGTTGAGGTTTTCAGTGTAATGTACAGCTAGGAACAGCATTTGTAATAATAATATGTGTTTAACAGACCATGTTACAACTCTAACCTGTGAACGTCCTACTAAGTTAGCCAATAAATACATCACACAACAGCAACACAGAGGCCATAATCTGTGGACTGTACTTCAGTCCAGACTTACGACAAGTACTAACTGATATTATGCCACAATATATAAACTATAGCATACATTGAGATTTATATCAATAGCCATAGCTGTCTGAAAAGATGAGCAAATGAAATAGAAAACTGACTGTTGTCTGAGAATACATTTTAAAAAATAGCATGCTTTGTGTGCATGTACACATACAGATCCATCAATGTCCAAGCACACACTATAAGCTCAACTCTGAGCATTATACATTCTCTTTACGAAAATACCATTCGAACTGGAGGTACTACTGACGTACTGCCTGTTTGAGGCCACTTCCCCTCTTCTATCACACATGACAGCAAGAAATGATAATGGCAAGCAAGAAATAATAGCAATATTAAACAAGTATATTAAACAAGTGACTGGCACTCACATAAGTAAATAAAGTGGGAAAACATAATTGAAAGAAACAATAGAAATAACATCATTAGCGAGGCCAAACTAACTAGTTGTGAACAACAGGTATTACACCGCAGATTAGGCCTATGGAGCTATAAAACTAGCTGGTACTTAATTCCATCCAATGCAATAGTTATCAGTTCAGGCAGATGTTAGTGGTGACATAGTATTGCAGAATATATGACTGGTCGAGTATCTGGGTGCATAAACCCAGTATCTGTTGAATAAACAGCTATTATTTCTTATATTTCACAGCTGCTATTTCTCATATTCTGTAATAGAATTTATGAACTAAAATAAAAAGAAGATACAAGTAACCAGGTTTACATACTGTGGTAAGCTGGTGCATTAACAGCAGTGTTGATAAGTTAACACATTAGCCTCTGTGTTGATATGTTAACACATTAACTACTGTGGTGATAAGTTAATGAACTAACCACTCTGTTGATAAGTTAATGAACTAACTACTCTATTGATAAGTTAATGAACTAACCACTCTGTTGATAAGTTAATGAACTAACCCCTGTTGATAAGTTAATCAAAACACCAATCTGTTGATATGTTAATGAACTAACCAGTCCGTTGATAAGGTAATGAACTAACCATTCTGTTGATATGTTAATGAACTAACAATTCTGTTGATAAGTTAATGACCTACCATTCTGTTGATAAGTTAATGAACTAACCACTCTGTTGATAAGTTAATGAACTAACCATTCTGTTGATAATTAATGAACTAACCATTCTGTTGATAAGTTAATGTATTAACAAGAGTATTTCTAAGTTAATGTGGTAAACTGTGTTGGTGAGTTAATGAACTAACCACTCTGTTGATAAGTTAATGAACTAACCACTCTGTTGATAAGTTAATGAACTAACCATTCTGTTGATAAATTAATGAACTAACCACTCTATTAATACATTAATGAACTAACCACTCTGTTGATAAGTTAATGAACTAACCACTCTGTTGATAAGTTAATAAACTAATAATGGTGTAGATAAGTTGGTGTATTAACCACCATTTCGGTAATTTGAGGTGTTAACCAATGTGTTAGAAGTCCACGCATTAACCTCTGTGTTGATAAGTTAATGCACTAACCATTGCATTTTAAGTTAATACACTAACCACTGTGTTTGTAAGTTAATACACTAACCACTGTGGTTGTAAGTTAATATAATAACCACTGTGTTTGTAAGTTAATATAATAACCACTGTGTTTGTAAGTTAATATAATAACCACTGTGTTTGTAAGATAGCTCTCTTAAGAAACAAGGAAAGACCAACGCGTAACACTCTGAGTGAGCTGAAGCAAGCGAGGAAGGATGTACAAAAGGCTGCCAGGCAGTGTGCGAATGACTATTGGATCAAGTTATGTGAGTCCATTCAAATCGCAAGTGATAAGGGAAACATCAGAAGCATGTATGAAGGGATAAAGAAAGCCTGTGGTCCAATGATCAAAAGAAGTGCACCGCTGAAAACCTTGACTGGAGAAATCACCACTGATAAGAAACAACAGATGGATAGATGGGTCGAGCACTATTTAGAGCTTTACTCAAGTGAGACCAAGCTAGCGGATGATGCCCTCAACGCCATAGAGGCCCTGCCAACTCTTGACCACCTGGACACACTTCCCACTATAACAGAAGTTAAGTGTGCTATAAATGAGCTTGCATCTGGCAAGGCTCCAGGTAAGGATGGGATTCCAATAGAGGTGATCAGGAGTGGGCAAGACACCCTCGCTATACAGATCCACCAGCTAATAGAGCTATGCTGGCGAGAAGGACAAGTCCCACAGGATTTCAAAGATTCAAACATCATAACGCTGTACAAGAACAAGGGAGATCGGAGTGACTGCAACAACTATAGGGGTATCTCACTTCTGTGTATTGTTGGGAAAGTATTTGCCAGAATTGTCCTGCGCAGACTTCAAGTCCTGGGAGATCAAGTCTACCCCGAATCACAGTGCGGCTTCCGTCAGAACCGGTCTACCATTGATATGATATTCTCATTGCGACAGATGCAAGAAAAATGCCGGGAACAAAATCAGCCACTGTTTATTGCCTTCATCGACCTCACAAAGGCATTCGATTTGGTCAGTCGTGAGGGTCTGTTCAAAGCACTAAAGAAGATTGGCTGTCCACCAACTCTTCTGTCCATTGTGGAATCGTTCCCCACAGGCATGAAGGGTATAATCAAGTTTGATGGCTCAACTTCAGAAGAGTTTGAAATCAAGAGTGGAGTTAAGCAAGGTTGTGTACTACCCCCCACCCTCTTTGGGATATACTTTTCACTTCTACTGAAATATGCCTTTCGTGATCAGGATGACGGTATATACATTCACTCACGCTCAGATGGTGGCCTCTATAATGCTCAGAGATTGAAGGCCAAGACCAAAATTAGCAGGGTACTAATCAGAGAGTTGCTTTTTGCGGATGATGCTGCGATTACGACCCACTCTGAGGAAGAATTACAACATCTACTATCTGCATTCTCCAATGCTTGTTCTGAATTTGGTTTAACAATTAACAAAAAGAAGACACAGATTATGTCACAAGGTGCACATGGTGTACCATCAATCTTTATTGACGACGCCGAACTGGAGATAGTAGACCATTTTACATATCTTGGATCAGAGGTAAATAGCAAATTATCCCTCGATCAGGAAATCAACATCAGGATTGGCAAGGCAGCAACAACAATGAACATGTTAGCAAAAAGAGTCTGGGAGAACAGGAAGCTTACTGCCAAAACAAAAGTCCTCGTCTACCAAGCCTGTGTCCTTAGTACTCTTCTTTATGGCAGTGAAACCTGGACAACTTACTCACGCCAAGAGAAACGTTTAAACAGCTTTCATATGCGGTGTCTGCGAAGAATACTTGGTATTAAGTGGCAAGACAAAATCACAAATACTGAAGTATTGGAAAGATCAGGTTGTGTGACGGTGTATTCCATGCTCAGTCTTCGTAGACTTAGATGGATAGGACACGTTAGGAGGATGGATGATGGTAGAATACCAAAGGACATCTTTTTTGGTGAATTACAGACGGGTAGGAGATCTCAGGGTCGGCCTCTACTACGATACAAAGATGTGTGTAAGCGGGACATGATTGATACAGGCATTGATAATGCACAATGGGAGCACGTCGCCGCTGAACGTGTTGCATGGAGGGCAACTATCAGAAATAGAATAAAGACAAAGGAGAAAATGATTGCAGATAAAGCACACACACAGCGTGAGAGACGTAAGATGGTGCAAAATGGTGGAAATGACTATGTTTTCACATGCACCTACTGTGGGCAAACATTTGCAGCAAGAATTGGCCTTACCAGCCACACTCACCACCGCCATGGATCGTAGTTATTGCCATATGACAGTTATTAAGCCTTTTTGAAGCACAATGTACCAAACTATCGTCTGTCAAGACGGAAAGGTGCCAATGTAAGTTAATACACTAACCACTCTAATCATAAGTTAATGCACTAACCACTGTGTTATTAAGTTAATACACTAACTGCTGTGTTTGTAAGTTAATACACTAACTGCTGTGTTTGTAAGTTAATACACTAACCACTGTGTTTGTAAGTTAATACACTAACCACTGTGTTTCTAAGTTAATACACTAACCACTGTGTGTGTAAGTTAATACACTAACCACTGTGTTTGTAAGTTAATACACTAACCACTGTGTTTGTAAGTTAATACACTAACCACTGTGTTTGTAAGTTAATACATTAACCGCTGTGTTTGTAAGTTAATACACTAACTACTGTGTTTGTAAGTTAATACACTAACCACTGTGTTTGTAAGTTAATACGCTAACCACTGTGTTTGTAAGTTAATGCACTAACTACTGTGTTAGTAAGTTAATGCACTAACTATCATGTTTGTAAGTTAATACACTAACTACTGTGTTGGTACATTAGAGCACTGACCACTGTGTTAGTAAGTTAGAGCACTAACCACTGGGTTAGTAAGTTAGAGCGCTAACCACTGTGTTTGTAAGTTAGAGCACCAACCACATTGCTGGTAAATTAGTGTATTACCAAGTGTTGGTAAGTTAATGCACTGACCACTGTTTTACAAATCTCCATAATGTTTAAAAGAATCCAGTTATGTGTTCAGTGTTTTGCCTAAGACTGTCAAAATTACTTTGTTTATTTCAATCTGTATTTCTCCAACAATCATTTAATTTATTACAACTAGTCCTGTGACCATTCCATTTTATATGTGAAGGAAACCTTCATTATCTAATTTTGCCAAGTGATTCACTGGCCACTGGATTTCACTGGATGAAAATAACATTTAAACTGATGCATCACTATACATTAAAACAGTAAGCAAGTAAAGAAACGACCATTTTGTATGCCTTGAAGCTTATTGGGTATATCGTATTAACTGCATATTTGTAAAGACCAATAAGTGATATAGTTATTATCACGCCAGCCACTTTTACTTCCTAGAATATTTTCTGGTACCCATTTTAGGCTGAGTTGATCTAGGAGTTCACATCAATTTGTTTAAATTGCCGTCTCTGTGATTCGGACACATGACCACTGGGCCAACAAGCAATTGTGTTAGCCAGAGTGATACCATGGCTCCCTCATTAAAATAGTAATAGTAATACATTATAAATGAATATACTTGTTAACAGGAGCCATAGTGGTTTATACACTTGCTAACTGAGAAAGTGGTCCAAAATCATACCAAGCAATGGCCGTATTTTGTTTCTAAACAGTAGCAGTTCTGGGGTTAACACAGTTTCATGAAATAAGCACTGGATAATTTTGATGGAAAGGTGACAATGAAAGGGAAATGGACACCCCACCTTACTATGCAGTGACCCAGAATACCTTAAAGTCTACCACCTGCGCCTATATCCACCCACTTACTTATCAATAGTCACATACTCTTGCCTATGCCACCAAGCAGTGAATGTTAATGTGGTACACTTCTAAGTGTAGGAGCCTGCAGAGCGAATGTTTAGTCTATACCAGCATTTCTTAAACTTCTTCACATAGCTGCACTCTTACCTGCTGGTGCCTGGATCATATCCTATGCTTGTCCTTCAATGGCACATAATTTCACTGATTCTGTCAGCAAGGTCTTCTAATATTAGAGTCGCTGGCCATTTAATGGCCATTAAGTTTGGTTAGTTTCATTACTAGCTCTCATTCCCTCTATTTGTCTTTTCTTTCAACATATTTACCCAAACTAATACCCAAAAGAGAAGTAAACATTCAAACATATGTTTTAGTAACAAACAAACAAACAAGCCCCATAGCAGAAACCTGAGGTGGGTATGTGAAGTGATGGGACCATCACATTTGTATAAAAGACACTGAAACTGGTTGACAATGTACTATTTGTGTGTGCTTTACTCATCATACAAAGAGTTAGGAAGACAATACAACCTGAAATAGGGTATGAACAATGTGGGTTTGTAGAAGGCAATAGTGTATTTGTTGAGAACATTATTGAAGCATTGGATAGATGTAAACTAAGACTTACTAAGTTACTTCTGTGCTTCACTGAGTACACAAAAGGTTTTGATAAAGTAAGACACGTTGACATGATAAAGATTATTGCAGATCTACATATTGATGGGAAAGACCTTCTTATGTTAAAAACATATATTTGAAACAACAAGCGCCATAAATATCAATTGAAGAACCTTTTGAGACCACTAAGACAGCTCATAAAAGAAGGATACACTAGACATATAAACACTGAAAGTTTAGTTGTTAGTATAGTAGTTATCCCACTGGGATTCGAACCTGTCACCTCTAAATGAAGATAGCTGCCTCACTGCAGGAACAAGACAAGAAGTTAACTTCAAATGCATGTAGGATTGTAGGGCCAAACACCTCAATATTGAATACTTACTTGATTTCTAATTCTAATAATACAGCAAATATGCATTATGATTATGTGACTGCTGGCCTTCCCTGTTTGATAAATATTTCAGCAAGTCAAATGGTTTGGCCATGCAAGTAGGTTACCAGTCAACAGCATACCACAACAAGCAATGATGTACAGACCAGATGGAAACAGAAGAAGAGGCCGACCACTTAAACGTTGGAACATTGGACGGAGGGAATAGCAGAGTCCATGGGAATATCAATATTCAATATATGAAGCCCATAATCGGGCACTCTCACGAAGTTTATACTTCACCTCGACACTGCAAGGTACAAGTAAGAGGAACATGATGAGATGAGATGAGATAAATATTTTATTATTTTCGGCCACAGCGTAAATTCTGGCCACATTGTAACCATAATCTTAACATAATTACGCACTGAATCAGTTAAATTCTAAATAATTATACACAAATGTCTTCGTAGCCTCTTTGGATCTGACAATTACTAAATTACCCTTCACCCCCTCCCTTTTTATTTCAGGGAGAATGGCGATAGTCCGATACCGCCCACATTGGGAACCACTATGCATTCTCTATTCTATTCTCCACTACTAACTATCCTTTTTTTTTTCTAGGCGTCTCCTCTGAGCTACATCCACGATTCTCTCTCGTCTCTCGACACACACACTTCACACAGTCACACACAACACACATCGCCACGACGGTCCGCTTTTGTTTTGCTAACTAATGAGCACACCCACGCAAACAATACAGACGTGTGTAACAACATCCAACGACTAATAAATACATGTACACGAAAATCACTTACAGTGGTATAGTGAGGCTAGCTGTAGTTACAAAAGCCACAGAATAAACCGATCTGCCTTACTCCAACAGGTTCACAGACCAGCAGAAGTGGTAACACAAGCGGAAATCAACAGCCAGACGTCAACATAAGCAGATGGGACGCAACTCCTAGTCAGCCTGGTCCCGTGTGTGTTGTTACGTCCCTTTCAGAGTTTCATGTGTGTCGATCATCATCATCATCATCATTATCATCATCATCATCATCATCCATCATCATCATCATCATCATTATCATCATCATCTTCCACTTCTGCCGTCGATTTTTTTTTTTTTTGCGTATCCCTTACGGGACGTTGCAGTCACCACCAGCATTTTTCAGCTGCTGTTGATGTACTAGACAAGTGTTACGTTCAGTAGTTTGCCATTGCTTTCTGCCGTCGATACATATAACTTACATGTATAAAATACCTGGTCAAGACAAATAAGAAAATATCTTATATTATATATATTATCTTATATTATAAGATATTTCTTATTTGTCTTGACCAGGTATTTCCACCTTGAAAAAATGAATAAACAAATAAGGCATCAGCCAACTTCATTCAATCAAAATATGTACGCGAATGTTGTAAACCTGAAACTGGAATACATCCTGCTTTTACTCAATCTATCAAGTGTCATCTTCACAATGAAGATTGGCCACAATGGAATAAATGGATCAACATCACTTCTTGTCTCTCGCCCTAGTTGTTGAATCTGACAGACTACTATTAGTTCATCTCTTGATATTATCTTACTACTTGTACAGCTGCCTACCTCTTGCTTACCTGCAAGTATTCGCTCCACTATGGTTTTTTTTTTTTTTTTAAAGAATGTTATTTCCTTTAACATGGTCGAAATATGGCACTTGTCTTCTTTTTATTTCTGTTATCAGCTGTCTTTTCATTCACTTTAGAACCCATGCATTTTATTGTTTTCGTTTTAAAGAATTAGTCACATTCTTATGTATATTCTCATCGCGGAGGCCTCAATTCTACTTTCTAAACATTTGATAATTCTCATTTTTATTGGGTCACAATATGTTATTGTTGTTTTTCATGTTGTTGAAAATATGTGTTGCCATTTATTTTTATTTTTTTTTTTTTAAATTTAATTTCCATTTCACATCTACTATCAACTGTCATTACATGTTCAATATAGAGGGCACATGTTAGTTGTTACAGTATCTCTCCGTTTACTGTGATCTTCATCGCTGACTGACCTTTCCATTGCTAATTATCATAGTTTTCTTTTTAGCTATTAATATCTAATTCTAACACACATTCTGCATTACTGATTGCTAATACTGACTATTGAATTTAAGGATAGACGTCACCGCACCCAAAATATTCCCACAATGCTCCTTCCCCACCAGTACCGTGGGGTGGATTTTCTCAGTAAGATGCACGTCTTCGAAATGCCGCCCCTTACATGTTGTTTTCTTTTAAAATGTCGCCCCCTTACGGTACCCCCTGATGCGGCCGCCTCTCTGTATCATAGCACGGTACGGCCCTGGTTCCCTCTTTAAAAGACACAGAAGAATTATCCCGCTGATTTTTCCAATAGGAAGTTGGTTACAATTCTGTCAGGTTTGTTCCCACGCTCTGAGTATCGCCCAGAACCATCACTCACTCTCTTCTAAGCCAGTCGTTCCAAGTATGGATATTCCGTCTGTTCAGTTGCATTCTCTGCCCGATCCTTGAGTCTTCACCACATCACCTTTATCCTTAAGTTGCTCTTCCCACGATGGGCCAGCAGCAGTTAACTGATTAGCACATGGGATGATTAATCGTTTGAAGCGACTTCCCATATCTGCCGCGGGCTTATATACAGTAGTTTTCTCTATACAGCCTCCTTTAATTTGATATATAATACAACATGTCTGCTACTATATTAACAACGTTTTAGTTATAACTGTGACACACCCCTACTTCCCATTTGCCGCCACCCATGTTTGTTTGGTCCAAAACCTACATTTTGTTTGGCACTGAATCAGTTAATTTATCATTGGTACACGAACCGGCATTTCCTAGACAGAAAATCCACACTGTGCTCGCGATCTCCGCCATTTCGATAGATACTAGCCATTCCACCCAGAATATGCCATTTTCCTCTTTACCAACCATACTATGTGAGCCTGTTACAAATACAACGTATCTGATTGTGATACCCTCCAACCATCGAAGGCTGTCGTCACGTCCCCAACTTCCAATACCATGCTAGATGTAGTAAGCATGTCAAACTCCCCCTTTTTAAACAGTGTCTATTTGTCTTTGCAGTATAACCTACTCACTCTTTTTACCTCTGACCCCAGACCCAACAATGTATGTAATTGCATCGCCAGAGTGTGAAATGTCTTCTATCAGCTGTTACCCGGTCACTTCTGTACCATCAACCGCCAATTCCAAACAACCTTCGGCCAATCTAACTGTGACGCTATGCAATGTTTCATAGTTAGAGGGCACCAATTATTCTTCATGCACCGTCTTGCCCGTTCCAGGCACTTGACCGATTGTGTCTTCAGATAATGCCATCCAACATCTGTTTCTCACCAACTTATGTCCCTTGGTATCTTCTAAAACTGCATATTGGGTATTCTTCTTGTCTGCTGCAATCCTATGGTACATCTTGGTCTGGAGCATCTTATACCTGCCGTATATAGATGTTAGGGCCAGTATATGTTGCATAAATATAATAAGTGTATCCGTTATACAGTCTGGAATGGCTCGCAAGACCTCATTGTGTATGCTGTCTTAAAAAAGTCGCTTAAAAGTCGACAGGATCGACTTCATTGCACCGGGTTTTATCCTATATGGCTCGATCTCTTTCCGCAGTTCGGAAAATGTCGCACCAAGCACGAACTCCGTAGCTCTAGCGACGACCCACAGGAGTCTCCGAAAATTTAACTCGTGAACCGAAGAACGCGACCCGGAATTGAACCCACAATCTTCGGAGCCCGAGTCAAACGGCTTGACCGCTTCGCCACGGAGCCTCCCGTATGTTGTCTAGCTTCACTACCTGACAGTGAGATATCGTGAGCATATTTGCAATTCTGCTAATAACACTGTGTTATCAGTTCATCTATTGTTATTTATGATTCTTCTGTTGATATTCAGTCAAGGCAATTCTTCATCTTGTTTTCAAACGTGCATGCGTTGACAAGTCTTGGAAATAATACCTGAAAATAATTTACTTCTCTTTTTATATCTTAAACAGGATTTCAAGGCGAAAGGTGTAGGGTAATTATGTTCCTATCAAATTGTTCTGGGCATGAAAGAAGTAAACATAAATAATTGAAATACTTCAGCCACTAGACTAGAAGCAGTGTCTGTTGTTAATGCTACTATTAGAAACAGAAATACACGCTGGTCTGCAATGCAGACGTGTAACATCGACAGTTTTGACAATTACATGGGACAATGTCGAAGTCCAGAGATGATGCGAAGATGGCTGTGAAATTTTGATCTTTGCGGAAAATCCACAATGTGGCATTTCTTAATAACCCACTAATAATCGGATCCGATGTGAATTATTTAAACAGAAAGTTCTTAACACGTCAGCATGTAGGGATTAAATGATCAGGTTGGATCTTCCAATGAGTGGTGAGTTATTAGTTACACGTTACACACATTGCCAATATTGTAATCTCATCTGGAATTCAGATCTTAAAGCTCCGCCTAATATATGTTCAGGAGATGAAAGGCAGTGGAAGAATTCGTGAGTTTCTCAGAGAAATTTCACCGTCTTCACATCTACGGACTATAACAGTTAGGCAAATGGGATTGAATCTTCACAACTTTTACGATAAGTGAAAATATAAAGAAACAAATGTATGAGCATATTTGGTTTATAGTAGATATATGTAGCGTGACGAACAGTGGTATAGTAATAGAGGCAGCCGGACCTGAGAAATTAACGCACCATCCAGAAATAGATCATGTACATCTGAAGGTAGGTTGGAAGTTAACCCAATTCAGAAATCTGCGAAGTTTCTTCACCAGCTTGTGGGTAATACTGTACCAACAACATGATCCATATCACACAGCACACAGGAAAATGACGACGAATGAAACCTCACGAGTAAATTTTGGAGGAAACGGAGGTTGAAAAAAATGAAGCACAGTCATAATCTATAGTAAGACACGATAATGGCGCAGCAAACCTCGAGAAAGTAACTGATCATGTTGAGGAGAAATGCGTAATAGCTGCTCGGGATATTCCAGATGCTATGCGATTGATCAGCGACAGACAAAACAAAGAAGCAAAGGCAAAGCATGAAAAAGAAAAAGAACCATCGAAAGTGAAAATCAATAAGGATGATATGGATTACATTATACAAGAGATGGCGATTTCTCGAACACAAGCATAGCGCGTGTTAAGAGAGTTAGTTAGTTGCATATCCTTTACAGGACGTCGCAGTCAACCTTCATCATTTTTTTTTTTGGGGGGGGGGGGGGGTCTGTTTATGATTTCTTGGCAAGTTTACGTTCAGTAGTTGTTAAGAGAATGCAATGGCAATGTTGTGGATGATTTAAGCTTTTTAACAAATACAAAATGTTAATCCATACATTGGTTTGTGTAAATTAATTATTATACGATCTTGTTCTTCTGTACATATGATTCCATTTATTTGTTAATACCTTATATGTTAATCCATACATTGATTTGTGTAAATTAATTATTATACGATCTTGTTCTTCTGTACATACGATTCCATTTATTTTTTAATACCTTATATATTTTTTGTCTGTTTAGGTTAGCAACATTATTTATATTCAAATATACTTTGAAAATACAGCTACGTTGTTTCAATGGTATAAAATAAAAATTTTAGAACTTAATTCTTTAGCCACATACTGCACAAACAAAGATTTCTATTGCCGAGCTGCTGTGGATATTAAAACATTCTGTAAGAGAAGTACTTTGCTGATGGTTTTCTGTTGGTGACATATCTCTTACAAGTCTGGATCAATCGAGTAACGGACCGTTGAACTGCTGTCCAGTAAGATGGTACCCCATATAGAGACTAACGCAGCTCGGCTAGACAGTTAAGGTTTTGTTTTATGTTTAGAAATAAAAAAGTGGCAGGGGGGAACTGTTTTTTGTTCTTCTGTGTGTGTGTGTTTTTTTTTCGCATATCCTTTACAAGTCACTTCAGTCGACACCAGCATTTTTCAGCTGCTGTTGATGTCTTGGCAAGATTACTCTCGGTAGTTTACCATTGCTTTCTGAGCGACCGGCTCACATATCCCCGTAAGTAAATAACGCGACGCGATCCTCTACCGAATCTCGCGCAGCCGCGTTACCCACGTAAATATACGGGATTACGGAGAAAGTCGTTAACCCCTTCGCCAGGAAGCACGGCAGGGGGGAGGGGGGCTGTTATGAGACAAAATAAACTTGGAAATTAGTGACGAATGCCGAGCACGTGGTGGGAAAAGAGCAAGAGGAAGACACAGAGGATATACCTCGATACTTGGCCAAGTGGCATAATTAGGATAGGAACACAGGTCTGATCCTAGACTGGTGACTGCGTGAGATGGCGTATCAACGCTAATCGGCATGACCGAATGTGATGATGGTTATGAATGCGATCCCTTCTTCGTCCCAATAGTCACAGCCCTAATCTGATTTTTTTTTTAAAGACCTGTAAATGCAAATGAATTCAAAGTAAGAACGAATTCAGCTAAACGACGGTTGATTAACTTGGGAACTAATGGATTAGTTCTCTAATCAAGGAAACCTAGAACTGAAAGCCCAGCAGGCAAGTATGTACATTCTGTCTCTGTGGCTTACGGGTAGTGAACCTTTTCACAATCCCAACATACCGGCATTACCGGGTTCGAAGTCAGTTGCAGGCGATTTGGAAGCAGGGCATTTTGTGTTGATTTTCATAATGGTATGAATGTCGGCCGTTAAGAAAGCAATGGCAAACTACTAAACGTAAAATTGCCTAGGAAATCACAAACGGTAACAAAGTGCTGGGGTTGCTCGCCTCGTCCTGTAGACAAGGACATCCAGCTAACATTGACAGAAGTAAGGCACCCTTCTACAAGCCGTCAGGCGTTTCGAGCACATCGTGCTAGCTCAATATCTGTATAGATCAACCGGCATTCCAGAGTTGATATAGTGCTATCCCAATATCTGTATAGATCAATCGGCATTCCAGGGTTGTTATAGTGCTATCCCAATATATGTATAGATCAATCGGCATTCCATGGATGTTATACTGCTAGCCCCATATCTTGATAGGTCAGTCGGTATTCCATAACTGTTGTGATCAGTATCTCACCAGCCGTATTTACTTACGAGTACATTTCTTGGTACCCATGTTAGGGTAGATCGACCCGGGAGTCCAAGTAAATTAAAACAAAACAAAAAAAAACACACCTCTTGATGCGAATTCGAACCCATGACTACCGGTCAGACAGGCATGCACGCTATCCACTGCCTTTCAGCGGCTCCCAAGACACCCAGTGTGTGCGATACAAGTATACAGATAAATGGCATCTAGAAGAAACTTGTGATATCTGAAGCCCTGTATGATAGTATATGAATCAAAGGTAAACCAGGGATGCTTTCGTATCTGTAAGGTAAGAAGAAAGAGACGCCACCAACAAACAGAAAACAAACTGTCAAGGAATTTAGATATAGCTACTTTCTTTCTTTCTTTCTTTTTCTTTCTAATGATCGCTCCCTTTGAACTCAACCGGAGTCCACACATGTGCTACTAATGCTAGTGCACTGGGCTGAATGTTGCGCGTGTATTAGCTTTCCCTATTCGGTGTCCCTCGCCATCAGGTGAACCAACTCTGACTGTAGAGGCACTTGTAATTTACATCGCCAAGTCAAGGACGATAAGTCAATATATTCTTGCCCAACTGACCGGTGTAGGGGTTGAACCCGCTACCTCGGCATCGGATGAAATTTAGGGGAGTGTTGATAAGATAGGAGGACAAGGATTGCTAACCTTATGGATGTTAGAAGCATAAATAAAGTAGGTGGGCCAATGTTGCGATACAAAATATGGAGAGAAACAGCATGCGGTGGGAGATTATGATCACAGACCAAAGACATTTTTTGTAACCCACATATTTTAATTGTACAGTCACTTTTTCCTTGGCGCTCGCTCGCTTTGAATTTGGCAAATACGGTCACAAAAATGTTTAGGGTATGTGTGTGTGAGAGAGAGAGAGAGAGAGAGAGAGAGAGAGAGAGAGAGAGAGAGAGAGAGAGAGAGAGAGAGAGAGAGAGAGAGAGAGAGAGAGAGAGAGAGAGAGAGTGTGTAAAACATGTATTTCTGTAGCAAAGTCGAAGATTGCATTTACTGTTGTTAGTTCAAGAGTTGCCTTCAATAGTTCACTGTATGTTAATTTGTCTTTCCTTCAATAGTTCACTGTAAGTTAATTGTCTATCTTTCCATAGTTCACTGTACGTTAATTGTCTATCCTTCAATAGTTCACTGTATGTTAATTGTCTATCCTTCAATAGTTCACTGTATGTTAATTGTCTATCTTTCCATAGTTCACTGTAAGTTAATTGTCTATCCTTCAATAGTTCACTGTATGTTAATTGTCTATCTTTCCAGTTCACTGTAAGTTAATTGTCTAAATCCTTTAATAGTGCACAGTTTGTTAATTGTTTATCCTTCAATAGCTCACTGTATGTTGATTGTCTATACTTCAATAGTTCACTGTATGATAATTGTCTATCCTTCAATAGTTCACTGTATGTTTATTGTCTATACTTCCATAGTTCACTATATATTAATTGTCTATGCTTCAATAGTTCACTGTAGTGTATGTGAAGGTAATTATTCTTTCTATTCTTCAGTAGTTCAATTGGTGTTAATTGTCTATAAGGAACCAATCACACAGGCAAGCTTCCAAACTTTAATTACCAAGCCAAGTGGTTCTTAGCCTGCATATATGTTTATCTGTTCCCTACTAAAGACACTTGCTTCCAATTCTCATTCTAAAGTGTGTAGAAGTTTTCTGTAATGTATATTCGAAAGCCTGAACTCATCGCCCCGTTTGTGCAGTAAACATCCAGCTTTCACACCTAGATAAGAGGATACCATTAGAGATTTGTATAGTTTATTTTCTCTGGAATGCTGATAGTGTTGCTTTTCCAGGTTACATCCAGTGGTATTATAGAGGGTAAGATTAACTCAAAGCGTTTCGTTTTCTCTGAACATTGGCCTTTATATGTTGTGGAACGTATATTTACAGACATTCATTTCAACTCTTCATTTACAGACATTCATTTCAAATTCAACAAATTTACGAGGGGGCTTCAAATTAAAACCTTAAAAGTGTGATAGAAATGACAATAACCATGCTATTGTCTTGTAACCTGTCAGTATTGTTGTTAAGGAAGACAAGATTGTTAAGCATGTGACATCACGGTGCAGACAAACATGGTTACGTCATAAAGACAGTTTAAAGATGGCCACCCCTTTTTTTGACATGCACCAAAGAGGAAAACGTTCTGTTATCATTTATTTGATCAGTGACAAGGTGAAACCTATAGAAATTCATCAGTGAATGAAGGTCCAGTATGGTGACGCATGCTTGTCAAACCAGCAAGTGTATGAGTGAAGTAGGAAGTTTTAAAACGGCGTGACTTCTGTGACAGATGATTCGGTGTTATGAGAATTTTAAACCTTCCTATTCTATAATCATGGTTTAGACATACAACATACTGTTATGATATGGTTTTCAATTGACCAAGTTTCAATACTGTTGGTTATTTATTTTCAATATTTAAGAAAAAAAACTTTACATTTAAACTCTTTCTCAAATACATCCTAAGGAATTGACATAATTCTGTACTACCCATCACTGTTGTCAATCACACATCATTATCATCAGGGATCTTGTCAACTGGCATGAGTGATCATGCTTTGACACATCTCCCATCTCAATCACAAAACCACAAGCAACATCAGGATGTTTAATAAAGTTTCATTTATTATTAAATAGAATCCTATGTTGTTATATAAACATAATAAATGCTTACAACAAAGGCACATCACAACTCTCGTACATGGCAATAAAATAATAACAAGGACAACAAAGTAATACAAGAGCACTAATTAACTGTTGAAAACAATTAATATATTATGCACAGGATAAACATCAACATCAACAAACTGTTTGGTGACAAAATACAAGGCAAAAGAGGTAGAGGTAGCAAGGAAAGATTATGTAGACAACTTAAACAGCTTGGCAGCACAAAATAATATATCGTCAACATGCGCCATACAGTTAAGCGTGGATGACCATCTCACACGATCACCAGTCTTGGCTCAGGGCTAAGTTCCTGTCTCAGTTATGCCACTGGTCAAGCCATCAAGGCATTTATCTTTTTGTCTTCTCCTTGATCCTTTTCCATTCATCATCATCATGTGCCATGCCGATAAGCATGGGAAGTCATGTTTTGCCACCTCACACGTTCACCGTAGTCATGGATCAGCTCTGTGTTCTTGTCCCAACTATACCACATGGCCATCGAGGTACAGTTGTCTCCAGGTTCTCTAATTTATTTCCTCTCATTATGTATCAAAATAATTTTGACGAACTACGTCTAATTTCTCTAATCAGTTTACAGCTTTCATTTGTTTCTTGTAGGATTTGGTCATTGGTTTTTTTCTGTCTGCCCACGTTATTCCTTGTATTTTCCTCAGAAATCACATCTC
This sequence comes from Cepaea nemoralis, assembly GCA_014155875.1. NCBI lineage: Eukaryota > Metazoa > Mollusca > Gastropoda > Stylommatophora > Helicidae > Cepaea > Cepaea nemoralis. The sequence goes on from JACEFZ010000856.1 coordinate 472,246, forward strand.
CACAGTCATTAGATGTTTTTCAGCTCGTCTGCTCATTGTCCACCCTTCACATCCATACAAAAGTACAGGTTCTATGATCTATGTAGTGCTTCAAAACTCTTTTTCTCATTGCAAATGACATCTTTTTATTGGTCAGTATGTTTTCCATCTTGCAAAAGGCTACCTTCGTCATGCTGATTTTTGTTCTTATCTCTTCAAGGGCATCTTCCATCAGACGGTATGACTGTTCCGAGATAATTGTAACGATTCACTTGTTTAAGAATATTCCCATTTACTTCTATATTACATTGTGGTATTTCCTTCTTCCTAGTGACGACCATAATCTGTGTCTTCTTACAATTTAATTCTAACCCTAGTTGTTCACTGTGTGCAACAACCGCATCTAATAAATGTTGCAGATCTTGCTCATTGTCTGCAATCAATACTGTATCATCCGCATATCTAATGTTATTTATGTTACATCGCTGAATTGATATTTATGGCGCTTGTTGTTTCAATATAAATGTTTTACAATTCTAAGGTCTTTTCCATCAATTTGTAGATCTGAAAGCATCTTCATGATGTTGACATGTCTTACTTTAATGAAAGCCTTTGTGTAGTCAATAAAGCAAAGATGTAGGTCTTTGTTTACTTCTATAGAATGTTCAATTAATGTTCTCAGCATATATACAGCATTTACTGTACCCTTGCCTTCTATGAACCCACATTATTCTTCTCCTATTTCGGGTTGTATTTTCTTCCTAACTCTTTGCATGATAATTCATAGCAAAATCTTTGTGATGTGACTCATTATACTAATTGTTCAATGTTGATCACATTCCAAGGCTCCCGATGTCTTCGGGATTGCAATAAATATAGAATTACATAATTTAGGTTTATCTCCAATATCATATATCGTGCTAAGCAGTCTGGTGACCTGGTCTATTCCATTATATTCTAAGGCATTGATCATTTCTGTTATGATGTTGCCAGGTTTCATATGGTTAAGAACATTCTGAACTTCCATCTTAAAAATTGACGGTCCTTTATTATTATTCTGAATATCATACTGTTCTTCTCTTGTATCATTATAAAGGTCTTTCACATAATCTGACTACGCATGTAAAATCTGATATTTTTCTGTAATGATTTGCCATCTTTGGTCTTTAGGGAGCCCATTGATGTGTTTTTTTAAATTAATGATGTCATTAAATCTTTGTGCATTAATCTGGTTTCCAGGTGTTGTGTTGGTTTTCAATTTCCCTGCAAATTTCCTCAAGCCATGCTTCTTTTACCTCTCTGCACAGTTTCCAAATTTGTCTGTGAATCTCTTCATATTTTTCTTGGGTTATTTCTGTTATTTCTTCTTATTTCCATGAGTTTTAAGATGTCTTTTGTCATCCATTTCCTATGTCACATGAACTTCATTTTAGGGATAGTTGTTTCTGTAGTTTGGTTGACTGATTTATTTAATATTTCTCATTGGTCGCTGACATCATGAAATAATATTTCCATATTGGGCAATGCATCAAATCTGTTCTTTACAACTACATTGAATTTATCTTTTATTACGTCACTCTTCAGTGCAAGTAGATCAAATTTTGTGTTTCTTGGTGTATATTTCACCTTCTTTAATTTTATATGTATATTGCTTATGATTAATCGTTAGTAGCTATAGCAGTCTGTGCTTGGTATAGCTTTTGCGACTTTTAAGGCATTTTGAAATCTTCTGTTGATGAGAATGTAATCAATCTGATTTCTCATCCTATGGTCAGGACTCCTCCGTGTCCATAATCTACTTGGGTGATGTTGATACTAGATGTTTACAATAATTATCTCATGCTTTTTTGCCCACTGTGCACGCCTGTGACCTCTTTCTTTTTCTGTTCCCCTATGTAGTGTTCTAAATATTTTTATTATACACTGCAATATTCTCACATTTGAATTACTCCATTTTTAAATATAATGTGATTAGAAAATTAAAATGAAACTCTTGTGTCATAAGCAACAAGGCTGAGATATGAACAATGTTTTTTCTAAGCAATAACACTTTGAGTTTAAATTAACCATTACACTAGTATCTAAATTGTTGCAATGTCACATACTACAATGAGGTTCACACGCATTCTGTTTCAGTATAACATTTTTACAAAACTAGTTTTTCTGGCAGTGGAATGGCTACTTTCTGGTTAACTGGCCACTTGAATCAACTCCTTATTTGTTAAAAAACTGTCATTTACTGCCTATAGTACCTTGTGGTGAAGGACAGGGGGGGGTTATTGAGCCTGAGGAATTAAGACCGCCTGGCTAGCGCAGTCCCGCAAACTGTGCAGGCTAGGGTCTTCTTTTTTCCCCCAACAGAAAAAAATCCACACCTTACCGAGAATCCAAAACCTGAGTCAACCGAAGGAGAACCCGGGATTCTTAGTCACTCAGCCAGAACTCCTTATCAAACGTGTTTAATATAACACAGTATCACTATATTCTGCATACAATGGTATGAGAGAATCACCAATGTGGAGCTCATGGAGAAAACAAAACTAATACCAGTGAATCAAGCTGAAGAAAAGACACTGGTGCCAGATAGGCCAAACACTGAGCAAACCTGAGAACAGTATAACTTGAAAGGGTGAAGCCCACTGGGCAAACAAAACAGAGAAAGACCTGATAGCACATGGAGAAAACAACCAGACACACACACAAAAAGAATAATATAGAGAGGACATAGTTGTGTCCTGTCCCCTCTCTTGTTCATAACATATACAGACAACATATGTAAAGAAACCAGCCAAACAGAGACCGCAAGAACACCTCATGACGAGAACACAGAAGAAGAACCATCTGTAATTTACACCATTAGAGAAACTCTTGTTTGCGGATGATCAAGCACTAATAGTAAAATCAGAAGCTGAATTCACATGAAAAGGGGACATAACAATAACATTATCACAAGTAAAACAGAGGTAATGACTATAACTAAAGAAGAAAAAATAACAACAATTCATCTAATGAAACATTCCTTGAAACAAGTAAAGAGTTTTAAGTACTTAGGAAGTATAATATCATCAGATGTCAAATCAGAAGATGAGATCAAAAATAGATGCAATAAGGCAAACCAACTCATTGGACAGATGGCACCAATACTAAAGGACAAACATGTATCAATAGTTACTAAGATAGCACTCTACAACACAATCTTCCTGCTAACTCTATGCTACCAATGCAAAATAGAAAAAGAGAAAAGAAAAATCAAAACAACAGAAATGAGATTCCTGAGAAGAATACTCAATGTATCAAGAAGAGATAAGATCAGAAATGAAGAAATCAGGACTAAAGTGGAGGTTATAGCTGTGATATATTTTATTAGAAAGCAGCAAGTAAAATGTCATGCAAGTAGGCTACCAACTAACAGTATTCCACAACAAGCAGTGATGTACAGACCAGATGGAAGCAGAGGAAGAGGCCAACCACATAAATGATGGATGGAGGGAATAACAGAGTCCATGGGGATATCAATACATGAAGCCCATAAGCGGGCACTCTCCCGCTGTTTAAACTTCACCTTGACACCACAAGGTACAAGAGGAACTTGATGAGATGAGATGAAAGGAGCTGCACGAGGTAACAAACTATAGGATGGCTGGGAATGAGTTGGTTAAATGCCTATGCACCAATGGGGGATAATGGCCAAAAGAAGAGAAGAAGAATACCCTTGCACATGATGCAGCTCAGAAAAGGTAAAAGTAGCCACAATGCAGACACTGGTGTAAGGGTGTGAAGTGTTTACAGTCATGGCATACTGAGGTGAGGTCCTGGTTTCCTTCCTCACCACTTTTCCTCCGCAGAGAATTCTTAAAACTATCCATTTCCCCAAAATTATCCATTTTAAGAGGCTGGGTTGACCAAGAGCCCTGCCGGTCAGAGAAATAAAAGAATTCTGCCACTACTGGGAAGTAAACACAGATAACTATCATAGCAAGAAACAGTACTAACCAGCACACCGCCATGCTTTTATATACATTAGACAGTCACATTTATATATGATAGTTGAATTTGTAACATCTATAAATAATGATTTAACCCTACCAGACCGCTGAACCGATTTTTCGGTAATTTCCTAATCTGCCGCTATACCGCTGTACCCAATTTTCGGTATTTTGCCTAGTACGTGAAAAAAATGCGTCACAAACTAAAAATAACTAACCAATTGTGGTCAAACCTCATGGTTAGCCATTGCAAATGTCTGCCCCCCATAGGTTTGAATTGACTTTGTGTGGTTTAATGTGAAAAAATTCTGAAAATTCCCAATGAAACGTAGGCTGATGAACCAAGCACTTCAACAAGAAAGCGAAGTAGGTCTAGGCTTTTCACAGTCCAACAGGTGATCAATACTTTGGTTTATTCAGACTAGATTGGCACACAAAGGTGAAATATTGGCGCTAAATGAAAGGTAGACCTATTTTCTAAAATGTCTCCCAGTTACACCTTATTCTAACCACTTGTTTGCATGTAACTAACATTTTTTCAATATCATGTTGGGTTTTTCTCTTTAATGCTCAGGAGCCCAGGTAATAGGGACAGTTAGGTTCAGGGCCTCAGGTCTGGTAGGGTTAAGGTTCACACTTGAAGTCAATTCACAGTTATTCACACTTTAGAAAAATAAATGTACAGCTGCCTATAAATGGCCAATGGTTCTGGGACTCAAAGTTACATAAATCGGATGGAATGCTTTTCTTCTACATGTACTAACATTTGCTATAGTCAACAACAACAAGTACGTCTGGTCAAATTATGAAAGAAAGAAAACAAAAAACAGCCTTTAAGAAATATAAGAAAAGTAATATGTTAGAAGATTACCCATAAAATCTCAGTCTCCACATACAAGAAATAATTAGACTCCATAAACAAACAAAAAATTTCAAGACTCCAGAAACAAATAGCCGGTCTCCCTGGCCTAGGAGTTAGTGACTTTCTCCGTAATCCTGTTTATCCACGTGAACAAATGCAGCTGCGCGAGAATTGGTAGCGCCCGTTACTTACGGGATATGTGAGCCGACCGCTCAGAAAGCAATCACAAACTACTGAACGTAATCTCCCCCCCCCCCCCCCCCCCCCCTCCCAAAAAAAAACAACAACAGAGAACCACAAACTAAAAGAAAGTAGCTTGAACAGAATAACACAAGATGAAAAAATTGTCCTCAAACTGCAACCACAGATAAAATATACAACAACACTAGAAGAAATTCTGAGCAGTAATTATCCAAATTTGTAACTACTATAAGCTACAGAGTTTCAGAAAGCAGCAAAATTATAATTGTGACCCTAATATATCTTTAACAAGATGTAAAATAATTTAGCAATAACTCAACAAATTTATGTAAAATGTAAACAATTTTTTCCAGTAATGAAAACATAATATATATATATAATTTATCACAAAATAAAAACACATGTTTATATGGATGTATAAAGCAATATAACAAAGAAAACACATGTTACACTCTCACATCAGTATAGTATTCAAATTTGCATACATTTGCAAAATATGTTTGCAGGTAAAGTAAATAACAAATATTCACATCTAAGAAATGGAATGCTTTCTGTAAATATCTATAGAAGTCAGTACACAGTTTTCAGCAGAAAAAGTACACTGAATCACATAATTTAGTTACTTAGAAAACATTAACAATATGTTAATGTAAAACATCTAAACTATTATTCACATGTTTAAATATTCAAATAAAGAACCTGATGTAAATATTTTACTATGCAGTGACATAACAAAATAATAAATAAAGCACAACTAAATACATAAAATATAATTCCACTTCTTCTGCATCCATCTGGAATGTTGTTTTGGATGTAATTGCATAGTGCCTGTGTGCAGCATATCTGCAATATTTGCACCTTTTGGCCGACACATCCGACTTCTTCAGGCATTTGTTGACCAGGTTAACCTGCCCGGATAAAATATACTAATATCCTCCCGTTAAATTACCTTAATATTGACAGTTAAGTACAGGATTCCACATTTCATCGTCATCATCTAGCAGGTCCTTTGCATAATTTCACTTAATCATGGCCGCCAAAAAGTGTCTCGATCCTTTGTCGGGTCTCATGCCCAAGGTGTCTGCAATGTTCCATCACCATCTTTATGCTGGTCAACCAGGAGCCATGCCTTCCATCACTGTTCTTTTGAAGCCAGTGACATTTAATACAGCCAAAATATTTCAGTTTCTGAGACATGATGCTGTTCATAAACCAGTTTCCTTCAATGTTCAGATCTTGTACAATGTTTTGTTCTCCTTTGTCCTCGATATGCTAAGAACTTTTCTGTATCATTTAAGTTCAAAGGTTCAGATTATCTTCTTTAATAATTGTGAAAGGGACTTTGATTCACATCTATATGCTAATATGGTGTTACAATGAATCAAGTGTACAAACACTTATTACTCAAAGTGTTCACAATGAACCCAGTGCACCACCATCTATCACTCAAAGTGTCCAAAATGAATCAAGTGTACTATCATCTATCGCTCAAAGTGTCCACAATGAATCAAGTGTACTACCATATATCGCTCAAGGTGTTCACAATGAATCAAGTGTACAATTGTTTATTACTCAAAGTGTTCACAATGAACCCAGTATACTACCATTTATCACTCAAGATGTCCACAATGAATCAAGTGTACTACCATCTATCACTCAGTGTCCACAATGAAACAAGTGTACTACAATATATCACTCAGTGTCCACAAGAAATTGATTGTACTACCATCTATTGCTCAGTGTCCACAATAAATCAAGTGTACTACCATCTATCATTCAGTGTCCACAATGAATCAAGTGTACTACAGTCTATCACTCAAGGTGTTCACAATGAACCCAGTGTACCACCATCTATCATTCAATGTGTTTAGAATGATTCAAGTGTACAATTATTTATTACTCAAAGTGTTCACAATGAACCCAGTATACTACAATCGATCACTCAAGATGTCCACAATAAATCAATTGTACTACCATCTATCACTCAGTGTCCACAATAAATCAAGTGTACTACCATCTATCACTCAGTGTCCACAATGAATCAAGTGTACTATCATCTATCACTTAGTGTCCACAATGAATCAAGTGTACTATCATCTATCACTTAGTGTCCACAATGAATCAAGTGTACTATCATCTATCACTTAGTGTCCACAATGAATAAAGTGTACTACCATCTATCACTCAGTGCCCACAATAAATCAAGTGTACTACTATTTGTCGCTCAAAGTGTCCACAATGAATCAAGTATACTACCATCTATCATTCAAGGTGTTCACAATGAATCAAGTGTATAATTATTTATTATTCAAAGTGTTCACAATGTACCCAGTGTACTGCCATCTATCACTCAAGGTGTTCACAATGAACCTAGTGTACTATACCATCTATTACTCAATTGATTTACAGTGAATCAAGTGCTTCTAAATGCTCCTAAATTTGAATTGAGTCAATCCTTTATCTGACACTGAACAGTCTGATCATTTACTTTCAGCAAATGTCATGTTCTTGTATTCATGATACAATTAACCTCACAGTGAAAAGTCAGTCACTCAGATAAGTACTAGTATCAACAGTGTCATGGGTTTCACATTCAAAAGTGGAAACCAAGGGAAAAAACACATATAATCATAACAATGTATATTAAACAAGTTTCTGTAGATTAAAAACACTTTTAGCTGCAGACACAGATCACCCTTTGCATGAGGCGCTGGACACAGTTAAGGGTCAGTGACTGATAAGAGGGAAATCATGGATGACTCAGGCGGATGATACGATCAGACATGTGTGCATCTTGCAGAACATTAGGCGAGGAGAGGAGTGGGTCAGAGTGCCAGCGGAGCAGTCAGACTTGTGCAGAGTTATAATCACATTGAGCCGGGAGTGCAGGGAGTGGAAATCCAGCAACTAATTCAGGATAATGCTCGCTCGGGTGATGTGATTATCTACACAGATGGTTTGGTGTCGAGAGGTAGGAGAAGTGCCTGGGGGTTCATAGCAAAAGCTAATGGCCGACGTTTGGTGCAGGAGAGCCTGGCATATGATACCACAACATCTAGCTTAAGAATGGAGGTGGAGGCGTCACTGCAGCTTTCCGCTGGATCGAGAATACGATACACACACACATCGTGATTGTAACTGACTCAGAAAGCATGCTGAGGAAGGTGAGGACAGGCATGCTTCGTGCAGAGTGGCTTGCTTCGCTTCGGAGGTCACGGGTGGCAAGCATTGCCTGGATCTTTTCTCCGGGGCATGCCGGTGTGCTGGGGAATGAACAGGCGGACAGATTGGCTGGCTCTGCAAAATTTGGTGGAGTATTGATGCATGACAAGGCAGACGTGGTTGCGGCCTTGTGGGAGCACGTGTACACCTCGGAGGAGCAAATGGATCATCATGGTCTGGCAAGAATGAGGCAGCGAGGAGTGACGAGGGGATCTGGCCGACGCTCGACGCTCAGAGGAAAGGCGAGACAGACATATAATCAGATTGCTACTGGTACTATTGGTGTTGGAACTCTTCGCTGGCTGCTGAGGATGGGGATGGAGTGCCTATGGGAATGCCCCGAATGCTGTGATGTCGGTTCCTAGATCAATCAATCAATCAAAACACTGTTTTACTAACTCCAAGTACTCATTCTTACTTCTATTTCTAAACTATTTTTGAAAATAAAATTTATGATCAATAAAAATAACAAAAAGAACCAACCCTGCAAAACTATTTTCCATATACACCAATTGCAATAACTATATTAATGACGACATTATTCTGATATAGCATTTATCAGATAACATAAAAATCAATTTTCATTATTGCACTGTTACCAATTGCTAGTCCCTGTAGGGAGAAGGTTCTATGGACTGTGGAATAAAGGCAGTTTGCCAAAGCTGTCTCCATGTTGTGCACAGGCAGGGTTTTTAATTCACATCAGATAAACAAAAAGAAAAACAAATAATAACCACCCCTGAGCTTTACTGAAAAATAAAATACGTCCCACAAGGTGTCAATGATATATTTAAAGATGAATTATCAATTACAATTGATGGATTTTTAAAAAAAGTAACTCATTCACTACAGTATTAACTGTAAAACCCTCTTACACTTTATAGTACATTATACATATATAATAGCAGGTGAAGGCCAACTAATAAAAATAATTTAAGGTAAATTTACGGTGAAAAGAAGATGAGGATGTCCACAGACAACTTGAACATGTCCTCAGACAACTTGAACATTTCAGACAACTTGAACATTTCAGACAACTTGAACATGTCCACAGACAACTTGAATATTTCAGACAACTTGAATATGTCCACAGACAACTTGAACATTTCAGACAATTTGAACATGTCCACAGACAACTTGAACATTTCAGACAACTTGAACATGTCCACAGACAACTTGAACATTTCAGACAATTTGAACATGTCCACAGACAACTTGAACATTTCAGACAACTTGAACATGTCCACAGACAACTTGAACATTTCAGACAACTTGAACATTTCAGACAACTTGAACATGTCCACAGACAACTTGAACATTTCAGACAATTTGAACATGTCCTCAGACAACTTGAACATGTCCACAGACAACTTGAACATGTCCACAGACTTACTGAGCTGATGGAGTTCAGCATGGCTGATTGAGTAAGAGCGCTCACTCTTAAACTTCCGGTGTGCTTTGGCGAGATAGCAGATTCAACCCCTACATTTGGATTAAAATGCAGACTTCACGTTCGTGAATTGGGGACGTAAATTACAAGGACCTCAGAAGTCTGATGGCAAGGGACACTGGTAATAAGGAAAGCTTATCCACATGCAAAAATCAGTCCAGTGCACAAAGAAGTAGTAGCATGTTTATGCACTATCCATCCATTCATCATGTGCCATGCCGATAAGCATGGGTGGTCATGTTTTGCCATCTCACTCAATCACCAGAGTCATGGATTAGCTCCGTGTTTCTGTCTCGACCATGCCATCCAGGTATTTACTTCTCAGTATTCCCCTTGGTCTTCCCCCCTCGATCTTACCAGTTGTCACCAAGTTCTCCAATTCTTTTCTTCTCATAACATGCCCAAAAAAGTTTGACTGTCTACATCTAATGTCTAATCAGTTTATGATCTTCATTTGTTTCTTGAAGGTCTTGTTCATTAGTTTTTCTGTCTGTCCATGGTATTCTTTGCATTTTCCTCAGAAACCACATTTCCACAGCCATCAGATGTTTTTCAGCTTGTCTGCTCATTGCCCACGCTTCACATCCATACAAAAGTACAGGTTCTATGTAGCACTTCAACACTCTTTTTCTCATTTCAATTGATATCTTTTTATTGGTCAGTATGTTTTTCATCTTATTCTAATTTCTTCAAGGCATCTCCCATAAGATAATGACCCTGAGAGCTATGCCGGCGGTAGCGTAGCTACCAGCAGGGCCTCCCAAGCCGGACAGGTCAAAGGGTAGAGAACAGACAAAGAGAAACACCCTGGTCCTCCAGGTTGGGGGTTGAAGCGTGGGGTTAACATCCCCACCTTTGTAAAAACCTTTCTTTGTTACGAAACAAATACATGAGCCTCGATATCGGACTGACTTATCTGGACAACGACCTTGGAACGTTAAAGGACTTTTGAGATTTGGAACATGGAATGTACGGACACTATATCGAGCTGGAGCGGCCGAAGAACTAACCCGGGAGCTGGTTGAATATCAAATGGATATCACAGCAATTCAAGAAATAAGGTGGCCAGGAGAGGGTACTTTAGAGCAAAATGGAATGATTATAATATATGGAGGAAACACCCAAAATAAACATGAATTAGGAACAGGATTTGTCATCAAAAAAGAGTTATGGGGGAACATTTTAAACTTTAAAGCTTTTAATGACAGGATTAGTAAATTACGAATAAAAGGTAAATGGAAAAATATAACGATGATTAATGTACATGCACCTACTGAAGAGAAAGAAGATGATATTAAAGAAGACTTTTATAATGATCTGGAAGATGTCATAGAAGAAACCCCCAAACAGGACATCCTGATTGTGCTGGGAGACTTCAATGCAAAAATAGGTAGAGAGCAAACTAATAAAAAAGTGGCCGGTATGGAAAGCCTACATACAACTTCAAATGATAATGGATGGAGAGTCATCAACCTGGCAGAAGCCAAAGGACTGCAGATTAGCAGTACCAGACTACAAAGAAAGGATATACACAAACAAACTTGGAAATCATGTGACAAGAGAACCTATAATCAAATAGATCACATTTTAATTAACAACAGAAATGCATCAAACATACAGCAAGTCAGAAGTTATAGAGGAGCTGAGTGCCACAGTGACCATTTCCTCGTTGGAGCAAAATTTAAAATAAAACTTAAGAGAGCTTTCTATACTAAATTACAAAGATTACACCCAACATATAACAGAGAAAAACTACAAGACATTACAGTCAAAGAGAAATTTACAGATGAAATAAAATGTAAACTTGAAACTTTTCAAAACCCTTTGGAGGAAAGCGTTGACCAAACTTGGTTGAACATCAAGAATACACTTCAATCTACCGCAGAAGAATGTCTCGGTGTGTCAACCACGCATAGAAAGAACAGATGGTTCAATCAAAAATGTGAAGAAGCAGTCACTAAGAAGAAGAATGCCAGACATGTATGGTTAAATGACATCAATAACATCCAAAAGGAAGAGCATTATAGAAATGAATGTAAAGAGGCTACAAAAATAGTCAGACAGCAGAAGCGAGAATATATGAGTAATATAATCAAAGATATGGAAACTAATCACCAGAAAAATGAATCCAGAAAGTTTTTTAAAGTACTGAAGTCAATGAAACGAGGGCACCAACAAAACACATATGGTTTAAAAGACAAAAATGGGAATATGATAAATACCAATGAAGAAATGTGCAACACATGGAAAGAATATTTTATTGAATTACTAAATTGTGAAGCTCCAAGTAACATTTTCCCACAGGAAGAGGTTCTAACATGCGAACCACAAATTGAAGAACCTACATTTGAAGAAATCCTATATGTAATCACACGACTTAAAAACAATAAGGCAACTGGGACTGATGGAATTGCTGCTGAATTTATAAAGGCAGGTGGCCATGCATTACATCTAAAGCTATACGAACTAATAATAAAAATCTGGAGGACAGAAGAATTACCCCATGACTGGAAAGAGTCATTATTGATACCTATCTTTAAGAAAGGAGACAAGTTCCAATGTGGAAATTATAGAGGAATATCACTACTGTCCACAAGCTATAAGATACTATCCGCAGTATTACTAAATAGACTAAAACCATATTCAGAAGACATATTAGGTGACTACCAGGCGGGTTTTAGACAAAACAGATCAACAATAGATCAGATATTTATCTTACGACAAATAGCCGAGAAACATTGGGAATATAAAAGAGATCTCCATAACATTTTTGTGGATTTTAAAAAGGCTTATGATAGTGTCCATAGGAATAGTCTATGGAATGTTATGCAGGAATTTGGAATACCAAGGAAGTTAATTAACATGACCAAACTATGCATGGAAGATACTTATAATATAGTAACATATAAAGGCAGGAAATCAGACCCTTTCCAAATAGCATCTGGCTTGAAAGAGGGTGAGGCACTATCGCCGCTACTCTTCAATCTGGCTCTAGAGAAAGTTGTAAGGAAGGTAAAGGAGGAATGTGATATTGGAGGAACATCCAAGCTGCTTGGTTATGCAGATGATATAGATATTATAGGGCAAAGTGAACAAAAGACATTAGAAATATTGACTCACTTAAAGGAAAAAGCCCAACAGATGGGGCTGGTTATCAACCAAGATAAGACAGAATATATGGTAATTTCAAGAGACGGAATGGCTAAAAACTCTGGCCACATACAAATAGATAATATGACCATTAAAAGAACGGAAACATACAAATACCTGGGTACAATCTTCAACTGCTCCAACATCATAAGGGAAGAAATACAAACTAGAATCAACTCTGGAAATAAGATATACTATGCACTACAACATCTACTAAAATCAAAGGCGCTATCTCGTAACACCAAAATCACAATATACAAAACACTGATCAGACCAGTTGTGCTGTATGGCTCTGAAACCTGGAGTACAACGAAAGGAGACGAAGCCTTGTTACAAACCTTTGAGAACAAAATTTTAAGACGCATCTTTGGACCCATTAGGGATACACAAAGTGGAGAGTGGAAAAGAAGAAGTAACAAAGACATTTATGATTTGTTTAAGTCCCCGCTAATCACTGGTATCATGAAGGCTAATAGACTACAATGGCTGGGGCATATAGAAAGAATGGAAGATAATAGGGAAACAAAACTCGCTTACACTCAGGAAATAAATGACCGTAGACCCCGAGGTAGACCAAGAAGGCGGTGGAGAGATAATATACATACAGACCTACAAGCACTTGGAATCAACGACTGGCAAGAGAAGGTCCACCAGAGAGACGAATGGAGACAGATTGTATTTGCAGCAAAGAACCTCAATGGCTCGGAATGCTGAAGAAGAAGATCTCCCATAAGATGTTATAACTGTTCCGAGATAACTGTACCGATTTACTAGTTTAAGAATATGCCCATTTACTTATATATTGCATTATGGTATTTCCTTTTTCCCCAGTGACGACCATAATCTGTGTCTTCTTACAATTCAATTCTAACTCTAGTTGTTCACTGTGTGCAACAATGGCATCTACTAACTGTTGCAGGTCCTGTTCATTGTCTGCAATAAAGACTGTATCATCTGCATATCTAATGTTACTGATGCATCGTCCCCCAATGTTGATTCCTTCCATATCTTCTTTATTTCTGCAAATATTTTCACTGTACAGAGACAAATGATCTGGAGACATTACACATTCCTGTCTCACACCTCTCTTAATAGGCTGATATTGACCTACTTCATTAACAATTCTTATGGCAGCTTGTTTCGAATATATAGTTAGTTAGTTAGTCGAGGTTCCAACTTCACGGCAATGGGTCATCCCCATTATTCTCCATTCCTGTGCCAGTGAATATCACAAAAAATGCTCCCCACTGCCCAATGTGAAAAGTGGAATAGACAGGAGTCTCGGCAATCCAACAGCCCGCACAGGTACACTGTGCATAATGCCGCCGCCAGAATGCCAACACAAAATTCTTCCATGAAAACTACAGTTCATCGTCGATGGACTCGGCAGTCACCAGAAAGACCTGACTGACCCGGGTTTTCTCACATGGCTCGGTCTTTTACTGAAGGCGACCCGCCGAAAGCATCACACAAAGCACGAACTCTGCAGCTTCAGTGTCGACTCCCAGGAGTCTCCTGAAAAATGCACTCATGAACCGAAAAGGCAAATCAGTCAATTCAGTAACAGCCAGTAGCCATTGTTCCGAACATGCAGATCACTGTACAGGACATATGTAAAAGCATTCCACGCAAATTTCACAGCTCACAGTGTCGGCCACGCACTCACTCAGTAACAAGGCGACGGAACCATGTACTACCAGTCCAACATAAGGAAAATGCGATTGCAAACCGTAGCTACAAGCATAAACACGCCACAGGCCTTAACGGTTCAACACCTAACCACCATGTTGGCGACCGGAAGTGTTTCCAATATATGTTTCTTACAAGTCTAAGGTCTTTTCCATCAATTTGTAGATCTTCAAGGATCCTTATCATGTCGACATGTCTCACTTTATCGAAAGCCTTTGTGTAGTCAATAAAGCAAAGGTGTAGATCTTTGTTTACTTCTAAAGAACGTTCAATTACTGTTCTCAGTATATACACATCATTTACTGTACCCTTGCCTTTTACAAACCCACATTGTTCTTCTCCTATTTCAGGTTGTATTTTCTTCCTAACTCTTTGCATGATAATTCTTAGTAAAATCTTTGTGATGTGACGACTCATATTAATTGTTCGATGTTGATCACATTCCTAGGCTCCTGATTTATTTGGGATTGCAATAAATACAGAGTTACATAATTCATGAGGTATATTTCCAGTGTCATATATTGTAATCAGCAGTCTGGTAACTTTATCTATTCCATATTCTTCTAAAGCATTAATTATTTCTGTTGTGATGCTGTCTGAACCAGGGGTCTTGCCAGATTTCATATGGTTAAGAGCATTCTGAACCTCCATCTTCAAAATTCATGGTCCTTCATTAATATTTTGAATATTATACTGTTCTTCTCTGTTATCATCATAAAGGTTTTTCACATAATCTGACCATACAGGTAAAATCTGATCTTTTTCTATTATGATTTTTCTATGTTTTGTCTTTAGGCAGCCTGCCGATGTATGTGTTCTTTGATTAGTAAGCTCCTGAATTATTTTGTACATTAGTTTCATAATTTTACTGTTGTGTTATTTTTCAATTTATATGCAGTTTTTCTCAAGCCATGCTTCTTGTGCCTCCTTACATAATATTCTGACTTTTCTGTGAATTTTTTCATATTTGGCAGGATTATTTTTGTTCTGTCTTCTTGTTTCCATTAGTTGTAAAATGTCTTCAGTCATCCATGTCTTACGACCCACTTTCTTTAACTTTGGAATAGTTTTTTCTGCAGCACAACTGATTGAATTCTTCAACATTTCCCATTGATCATCCACATCTTGAAATAGGATCACTAGATCAGACATTATATCAAATTTGTTCTTTACTTCAATGTTAAAATTATCTTGTATTTCTTTGTAAGTTTTCAGTTTGCACAAATCGTATTTAGGGTTTCCTGTTGTATACTTGACTTTCTTTATCTTTACCCTCAATGTGCCCATAATTAATCTGTGATCACTGTAACAGTCTGCAATAGGGACTGTTTTTACGACTGTTAAAGCATTTTGAAACCTTCTGCTAATCAGGATGTAATCTATCTGTTTTTAATCTTGCTGTCTGGACTCCTCCATGTCCAAAATCTCTAGGATGCTGTTTAACCAGGTGTTTCCTACAACCATTTCTTGTTCTTTTGCCCATATATGCCTGAGTTTAAAGCGAGCTAACACTAAAATAAAAAACAAAGCTAATAACATTTGTTTTTTGTTTGCAGTCGCTCACTTTGAACTCAAGTGTAGTCCTTACACACTACTTCTAGTAGTGCGGGATTGAATTTTGCATGTAGATTAGCTTTCGTTATTAACAGTGTCCCTCGCCATCAGGTGAACCAACTCCAACTTCAGAGTTGATAAGTCAATATTTTAGCCCAACTGTCCGGTGTAGGAGTTGAATCCCTTACCTCGGCATCATCAAACCAGATGTTTAAGAACACACATTATTATCCATTCAGTCATACTGACCTACAATGATGATATATATCTTAAAGTAACTTTTTCCTAATTAATATTGCGTATGTGTATAAATGTTTTAAAAACACTCCCCCACAAGCAGATACTGTGTGCTTCAGCATCAATATTGCTCCATGTTTCGTTCTGGGTTGTAGTCTGGACTCCTTCCAGTATTAGCTCCAGCTTCCTGTCTTGCTCGCCTCCAGGTGAGAAACAGAAATATGCATAATGCAACTATGCAGCCTGTTGCAAAGAAGCCAAAGGCCTGAGAACAGAAATGTGTGTCAGTAGCTTATTAGAAATAATGTAAGTAATGACATACAAATGTAATTGTGAAGAGCCTGAGAAATGATCAAAGTAACTTGATGTGTTCAGGTGCGGCAACTTAAGGGGGTTATTCAAGGTTAATCAAAACAATTAGCAGTACCTGACAATGTATATGGGAATTCAGGATGATGTCAAAGTAAATCTTGTGTAAACTGGGAAAATGTGTTAATTAGACAATTAATCAGGGAAAAGCTCAGAGCAGAGTCTAGGGAAGTTTCCTGAGAATGCATAAAACACAGTCAATTCAATTTCTGGTGGGTGTAACACAATTTTCCTACACACAGGAAGATTACAAACGACCAGAAGAGAAGTGGTGACATGGGGCAAAGAGTGTGAAAATTTGGCCTGTAGTGAAAAGTTAGAAATTAGCAGTCACAACTGCATTACCATAGCGCCCTGATTTTCTGTACCTGGACCAAATTACAAGGTGTGATCCATAAGTCTGCATCCTGACTATGAAGAAAATGTTACAGAGAAATAAAATTTTGTATATTCCTTTTCAATATGTCCACCACTTGAACTGACACATGCCATCTCTGCTTTACCTTAAAAAGATCTTGAGAATAGAACATCCTATTATTTGACCTAAATCAGTTATCACATGCTAGCATAACTTCTTAATCATTGTCAAGATGATTTCCTTTGAGTTGTGTTTTTTTTAAATTTTGAAAAAGAAAAGAGTTTGGAAAACAGAGTGAATGTGGAAGACTCTCAATATTCCAATCCTTGAATGCTAGCTGCACAAGTCACGCTTTGTGAGAGGGCACAATGTCTTGAAGCAAATAATGATTTTGAGTGTGTGCATAGTACTTAACTGTATTAAGGCAGATAATCTTTCAATCAGACACCTTTGGCGTCCCAAAATAACAGCATCACTTTTCTTGCAGATTTCTGTGCTCTTAGATTGACAGGTGTTTACATTGCAAGCTGGAAATTTTTGATTGAGGGCCATAATGATGAACCCAAGTCTCACATACTGTCAGAATGGTAGCCAAAACATTTTTTGGAAGATCAGCAATCTTCAAGTGGCTACACTTAAAACTGTGTATACAAGTTTTTCACCGAAGCATACAAATGGCAGGAATCATGAAACACTAGTTTCATCTCCCTGTATTTCTGTTTGTTTTTCCTTGTAACATCACAAATTTTATCACAGACCTGGCCTTTGACTTCTCTATTGTTCTAAAAAAAAATTGTTGGACCAGCATTGCAGGTCAACTTCAACTAGCATGTTGTACTGTGAACCACAGAGTGAGCACCCATTACAGAAACAAATGCATGCTTCACACTTTCAGTGCAAATATGAGAAGCTTCAGATGTCTCAACTTTCTCCTATTACTTCTTCATAGTCAGGGTAAAGACTTGTGGCAGCCCCTTGTAATGTCACTTATTTTAATTATATGTCTGGGCAGGAATTCATTTCTTTGATATCACCATTATGTCTGTCAGCTTATTGTTCAAGCTGAGGCATTTTTGCTCACTTTCTACAATGACAGTATAAATCGTTTTTGTAGTTGCTTTTGACTAGATGGTATCTAAATGGTGTCATCAGTATAGTATAACTTGTTTATATCATAACCACCAATGGCAATCCCTAGCATATTTTAAATATAGATCTCATTGCATGCTCAAATGTATGTCATATAATGAAAACAAAGAACAGGAAAGTAATCATCCTTTTGTAATACCCTTCATCATGCACTGAAATGTTACAATAATGATTGTTATATATGATTAGTGCAGATCGTCATCATCACACGGGTCCACAGGTGCTCCAATCTCCTCCTTAACATCCCCGCCAGTGTATATTGTTTAATCACACCAGTTCTGTGTTGATTAATCAAATATCATGTGCCCTTGATGAAATGTTCATGTATACCTTTTCTCCCATCTCCCTCCCTCTGGACAAGGATACAGATTTCCAAACGTCCTTAAAGTCATCTGTTCGTCATGCATCTCCTATGGCATTGATGATGTCTGGCCTGTCCACTGCCCTTCTCTCCTTGATCAAAGCCATGTCTGCTAAATGACTGGCTCACTCATTACCTTACACGTCTGAGTGTCCCGGTACACAGATGACAGTTAGCTGGACTAACTGTGACATGCTCAGTGTGTCGCGCCACCCATGTCATCCATGGCCAGTCTGGAACTTCTTTAATATGTTCATTGAGTCGCTCTGTTTGCAAGCATGTGCCAAGAAAATTCAGGGCAATGGTTACAGCCATTACCTCCACTGAAAAGCTGCTTGTTGTCACTGCAAAAGCACCACTTGCTTCCTTGACAGTTTTTCATCTTGTGCTTGCAGACAATGCCCATGCACTCTGCTTGATATTTGTAGAATTGTGATAGACCAATAATCACTTTTATATGTATGTTCAGATTATTTATTCTATGTGATATTGTAGTTCCTTCCTGCCATATGATAGTAACAAACAAGTGAAACACTTGACAGTTTTTAATATGTCATATTCCGCTCACTTATCAGCTCATGTTGTGACCCATTTGACACAACAAACAATTCAAAACAATGTTTTCCCGTAGTGAATTTGAATAACAAAGACACAAACAATAGATTGCATGATTCATTGCCTGACATATTTCACTGCGTCTTGTTGGGTACAAACTGCAGAAACAATACAACATAAACTAAAGCAATAAGATAAATACTTCAAGCTGCAATATATAATAATTTAAAAAAATGCTCTTGTGACACAATAAATAATATACGCTATGCAGATGACACAGTATTGGTGGCGGATAATTCAACAGACCTACAACAATTATTAGACGTTGTAGTAACAGAGAGTGCAAGGAAAGGACTCTCCTTGAATATCAAGAAAACAGTAACAATGGTAATATCAAAGAAAATGGTGACACCAAAATGTGACATAGAAATAGAAGGGAAAATCCTTAACCAAGTTGATAATTTTAGATACCTAGGGGCATTTATAACATCAGATGGAAGATGTACAACAGAGATTAGGAGCAGAATAGGGCAGGCAAAAGCCGCATTTCAGAAAATGAAGAGTATCTTATGCAATAAGTCACTATCACTGAATGTAAGAAAGAGAGTGATGAAATGCTATGTAGAACCAGTTTTGCTGTATGGCAGTGAATCTTGGAATGTAAATGAACAAATTAAGAAGAAATTAGAAGCAACAGAGATGTGGTTCCTGAGACGAATGTTGCGAATTCCTTGGACTGCCAGAGTAACTAATGACGACTGCCTGAAACAGGCTAACGAAACTAGAACATTATATACAACAATAAGACAGAGACAAACAGCTTTCCTCGGTCATGTGATGAGAAGAGAGGCATTGGAGAACATCATAACAACTGGAAAGATCGAGGGGAAGAGAGGCAGAGGTAGACCAAGAGAAGTGATGCTGGATGGATTGAGACGGTGGCATGGAGGAATATCAACAGCAGAGTTGATCCAGAAAACCAAAGACCGAGATCTATGGAGAGCCATGAACGCCTACGCCAGCCGGCACGGAACTTGATGATGATGATGACACAAACAGTTTAAGTAATTCTTCACAGTCTCTTATATTGCAAAAGGTTTAAACAATAGTTCCCATCTCTTGTATCACAGAAAGCTTAAATACTTCTTCATGAAATATCAAAAACTCTTGAGGATAGATAGAAAGTGGACTATTTATGTAACAAGTAAATATGAGACAATGTCAACAATTAGAGACAGACACACAATTTGACTATTTACACAACAATGAACATGTAATAATGTGATTAACTATTAGGATGAGCTAGAACTGATTATTTACGCAACAAAGAAGATGTAATACACTACTAATGATAGACTTAAAATGGGCTTTTCATACAGCAAATAAAAATGACAGACTGGCCATGCAGAGAAAATAGTCAGAAATATACTCACTGCTCCAGCCTTATTGTTGTCCGTGTTACAAGACTGTGCTGCGACAACAATGTCAGCAATGATGAACAAGACAATGAATATACCGCAGTAAATAAGATTCTGTGGTTTGGGAAGAAAGCAATCTTATTTTCAGACAATAGTAAATGATAATGTCTGCATTATAAAACCGTCATACCATCAAAACAATAGCACACAATATTAACCTACAACAGATATCTCCTAATGTTGCAAGCCATTTGCAGGATGTTATGATCAACCCAGAGTGGGTTTACTCGACAATTTTATGTTCAGTAGTTTGCCACTGCCTTCTGTACGAGAAGTCAATGTTAAACTCCAACAGACCAGTGTAGGGTATGATCCCCATACCCCACAATCAGAGTACCAGAAGTTTAAGTGCCTGCACATTAAATCACAAGGCCATGGTGACCTCTACAGCTGATATATACATGTGAATTTGATTTGAATCCCATGATTTTATGTAACTAAAAGTTTTTACCTCAGTACTGACAGTGGGAAATTTACCACTATTACCCTTTCATAGTTTTATGGATTTATGATACTATTTTCTTCTACTTCTCATTCACTGTTGTCCAGTTATAGATTCATGATATCATCTTCTTCTACTTCTAATTCACTGTTGTCCAGTTATAGATTCATATCATCTTCTTCTACTTCTAATTCACTGTTGTCCAGTTATAGATTCATAATGTCATCTTCTCCTACTTCTCGTTCACTGTTGTTCCAGTCAGGTTTAAACAAGGAAAGCTTGTTCAGACTTCCAAATGGTGTTGTATTGTTGTTAGTCTCTGTGAGTAAATGTAAAGCCAGCAACTGATACAACATGCGGCATCTTGAAGGATATATTCAACTGTGTTTTTTTTTCCCAAACACAGTTATAGTCCAAAAACATACAACTACATCTAGTGCACTGGACTGATCTTTGCGTGTATATTTCCCTATTACCAGTGTCCCTCGCCATCAGGCAAAGCTACTCCAACTTCTGAAGTACTTGTAATTTATTCCCACAAGTCAAAGTCGGGTGAGAAGTCAAGATTTTAGTCCAACTGACCAATGCAGTGGTCAAACCCGCTACCTCGGCATCAGAACATCAAAAGTTTAAGGGTGAGTGAGCTCATTCATTCAGCTATACTGACCTCTGCTGTTTCTTCTGTAAGCCCATATGCGGACCAATTGGACTAATTTCAGCCTGTGTAAGTGACTGTTTAGTCTGCTGTGTTCTCACTGGAAGAGGATCACTTATTTTGCTTGATCTAGACAGCAATAGTTGACCCACTGTTGTCTGAGTTTTCTAATGGAACTGATAAGGATCTTCTTGAAATGTAATATTGCTTGGCTAGAAAATCCATTACGTGGAAATTCCAAATTGAAAGCTCACTGTGTGGATGTCATCTGCAGACTGTTTTATTCTGGTTTCCGGAGGAACAGTCTGTGGTGAATGGAAGGCCCAATATACGGAAATGAGGCTCTGCAGCCATGTGCAGGACATGATGATTCCTTGGGTGAGCCCAGTACCAGAGCACCATGTGTTGGCTCTGCAATTATGGAAGCCTCCTTGGATGGTGAGGAATGCCCATGGTCTGCCCCTGCCTTCCCTTGAAGGCTGACCGAGATGTCTTCAGCTGTTCTAAACAGGCCAGCTGGGATGGAGACGGGGATAACACCACAAAAGTGAGAGTCAGACGTTCTATGAAACACACAGGAAGGTAACCTGGCCAACAAATGTCTGAAGAAGTTGGATGTGTCGGCCGAAAGGTTCAAATATTGCAGCTCTGTTGTAAACAGGCACAACGCAATTACACCTAAAACAACATTCCAGATGAACAAAGAAGAAGATAAAGATCTTCTTTTCATTGAAAGAGACTACTTGCTTTGTTGTGCTCCTTCTTTCTATAATATCTGCTGTTTCATTTCCACGTGTAATGATTCATGGTGTTACAAAAATGAACCCTTTCTTTACAATTTCCCACCAACTTATTTTAAAGTCATGGAATTCACTGGAAAAATACAGTATTTAATTTAGTCATTAAAAGGTCAAAGTAGCAGCACTTCTCAACAATTATTTCAAACAGGCACAATCATGTGGACAGCAAATACCATTCTAGAATATACATTGTAGTAATGGTGCTTCTATAATCAAATCACCAGTCTGATATACTGAATGCTCTATGAAAAGTAAGACTTTTGCGAGGACCAGGTGATGACTGTGAATCTACAACCATGGTCAGAGTGCAAGAACAGCAATTTAAAAGAGGTGTGGCCAGACAAGAGCACTATGCTGGAAAGCAAAGAAGATTAATAAAACAACACAGAACTAATGTTGTTAGCCGCTACACATTGCAGAATTTACTGAGAAGGGAATCCTAGCACTTATGGACTGAATGGTTTTATGTGCAATGAGGATGATCTGTCGACTGACTACAGTCGAGTGATAGACAGGATGTCAGTTGGTGGGGAATCCTTGAGGCTACTGAAACAACAGGAGAAATAAATTCACAGGTATTGATTGGTATTCAGGGTGAGGAAAGGAAAGAAATAGAGATTAGAGAACACACTAGACAAGACAAAAATGGAGGACTATACACACACCAGGATTCGAACATGCTGTCTCCAAATGATGACAGAAGCACAGATTATATGTCGATGCTGCAGTGTTTTAAGAATGTCGTAAGATCATTTTTTTAAAAACCAACGCCAGGGACAGACTGTGGTATTGATAATATTGCTGTCGTGTACAATCTGAGATTAATACTGAAGATATAGAAAACATCAAAAATAACCCACACATTTTGAACAAATATATAATGAGAATTTAGAGAAAAGTTCACCATATTTGTAAGAAAGAAATGTGAATCACTTGAATGCAGCAGTTCAATAGTAGAGAGATGGCAAGAATTTAATTAATGTATTGAAATATCAATGCACAAATATATCCCCAAACAAGAAAAATGGAACATTAAAAAAATTTATCACACAAGACATGTTAGATATCATGGAATCATGACGCTTGGAAAAGAATGATAACAATAAAGATTTAAAAATTCAATAGGGAAATCAAGAAGGAGTGTAGTGACTTAAAGAGAAATGGCTCAATGAGCAATGCGAAGACATTAAAACCAACAAGAATAACAATAATAAAACCTTACACAAGAAAGTAAGGGATATCTCAGGAAAGCTCAAATGCATACAAACAGGGTGTATCAAGTCAAAGAATGGAAATATTGTAATGAACACAATTAACATCTTATTTAGGCCATCGGAATACAACAACAATTTATTTGATACTGACTGAGGTGATAAATCTAATCAAATAGAGAATGCCCACCAATACTGAAAGATGAGTTAGAAAATGCTAACGAGAAAATGAAACATAGTAGAGCTCCATGGCTAGACAATATTTCTGTAGAAGTATTTAATTGACCAGGCGAGCATCAATAATATTAGATATGCAGATGATACAGTCTTTATTGCAGACATTGAACAGGACCTCCAACATTTAGTAGATGTGGTTGTTGCACACAGTGAACAACTACAGTTAGAACTGAATTATAAGAAGACACAGATTATGGTCGTCACTGGGAAGAAGGAATGTAATATACACGTAATATATGTAATATACAATGTAATATACGTGTAAATGGGCATATTCTTAAACAAGTGAATCGGTACAGTTATCTCGGAACAGTCATAACATCAGATGGGAGATGTCTTGAAGAAATTAGAACAAGAATTGCCATTGTGAAGGTAGCCTTTTGCAAGATGAAAAACATACTGACCAATAAAAGGATATCAATTGAAACGAGAAAAAGAGTGTTGAAATGCTACATAGAACCTATACTTTTGTATGGATGTGAAGCGTGGACAATGAGCAGACAAGCTGAAAGACATTTGATGGCTGTGGAAATTTGGTTTCTGAGGAAAATGCAAAGAATACCGTGGACAGACAGAAAAACCAATAAACAAGTCCTTCAAGAAACAAATGAAGATTGTAAACTGATTAGAGACATTAGATGTAGACAGTCCAAATTGTTTGGGCATGTTATGAGAAGAAATGAATTGGAGAACTTGGTGACAACTGGCAAGATTGAAGGGAAGAGACCAAGGGGAAGACCGAGAAGTAAATACCTGGATGGCTTGGTCATGTGGCATAGTCGAGACAGAAACACAGAGCCGATCCATGACTCTGGTGATCCAGTGAGATGGCAAAACATGACCACCCACGCTTACCGGCATGGCACATGATGGATGGATGGATGGAATATGGCATAGAGGAAATAATAAAGAATTTTTAATAAGACACTGGGGACACCTCCAGAAACATCTACAAGTTTGTTTTCATTACAAAACCTTTAAAAAAAAAACAAAGAATCAGAAACAACAAAATGCAAATTACACAGAACATTTAGTCTGAGAGTCACTTCACCAAAACACACTTAAACATTCTAATTAAATTATTAAGAAATAAAATAAGACCAGAAATGTTACAATCTCAGTCTGGAGTTGATTGCAAAAACGGGGTGGAAAAAATGCAATTTTTACTTTATTGATGCTTGTGGAATGATTTTAACAGATGCAAAAGGTCCTATAGTTATACTTTTTAAACTATTCAAAAGCTTTTGACAAATCGAGACATCAAAACATTTCTGACATTTTGCATGAACTTAACATAAATGCAAAAGGTCTCAGGATAAATAAGAGAATATATTGTGAGCAACCCTTCAGATATGAAGGAGAACTTTGTGAATTGAGACCAATTACAATAGGAGTTTGAATAGGATGTGTTTATTCAACTGATATTGTAAACATTTACAGCAAGACACAAGTCAGAAAAACAAACCAATATCACGAGGGAGTATCAGATTGCAACTGGTACCATTATTATTGGGACTCTTTGCTGGTTGTTGAAGATTTTTTATTTTGGTGCTCGCTCGCTTTGAACTCAAGTGTAGTCCATACATACTACTTCTAGTAGTGATGGACTGAATTTTGCTCATGGATTAGCTTTCCCTATTAACAATGGCCAAAAATGCTTTCAACGGCTATGAAATCAGTATTAACATCTAGAGAGATTAATAACGCATTAAGAATGAGAATTGTCAAATGCTACGTATATTCAATGCTACTGTATGGCTTGGAAGCCTGGACATTGAACAAGCAACTAGAAAGTCGCATAGAAGCCCTGGAGATGTGGATATACAGATGAATAGGTCGTATTTCATGCAAACAAAAACAATCAAATGCAGATGTCCTAGAAAAACTGGGAATGAAGAGAGAGTTGATGAAAGAAATAAAAATGAGAGAAGTGAAATATTTTGGCCACGTTAAAAGACATGATACTCTTATAAAAACCATACTGGAAGGCAAGGTTGAGGGCAAGCGAGCAAGAGGTAGACAACGATACAAGTGGAAGGATAACATCAAGAGATGGACGAACATCAGCCTGACAGAATGTACAGTCAAGGCAAGAGACAGATAGTGTTGGAGATCCATTGCAGCCAACCTTCATTGCGGAGACGACACCTGATTGATTGATTGATTAACAGTGTCCCTCGCCATCAGGCGAACCCACTCCAACTTCAGAGGTATTGTTGAAGATGAGGATGGAGGGTTATGGGAATGTCCTAATATTGTGATGTTGATTTTTGACTCAATTCAACAAAATATAAATATTCTCAGAGATGCAGATGGCACAATGGCAATTTGAAAGTAGTCTGAAAATCATTCCAGATAAGGTGGTGAAGAAGTGTGAAAAACAGGGATCATGATTAATTGTTAGCAAAACTGAATGTATAATAGTTTCTAAGAAGGCATAATTTCCAATATGCTCTCTCTCTCTCTCTCTCTCTCTCTCTCTCTCACTCACGCACACACACAAATGAAAACCTTAAAAGTGTGATAGAAATGACAATAACCATGTCATCATCTTGCAACCTGTCCATATTGTTGTTAAGGATGTCAAGAGGGTCATCTAATAAGTAAAACTCTGCCCGGTGTTTTCCTGATATTTTCAATTGTGTGTGAAAATAATGTACTTCAAAATGTTATAAATATATATTGATAGTACAAATATATATTGATAGTACTGAGAAGCAGATCTTCTGATATTTGTGAAGAAAAGTGTATTTATTAAGATTAACAGAATTTAATTTGTTTATCTTCACAAAATGCAAGAAATTTACCTTGTAAGTGAACATTTTGAATAATTTCCCTTTCTTTGCAATATGTATCAGGTAATTTAACATTACTTGAATGATTTTTTTCAAACCATGCTTAAAATATCAATACAGTAGTTTTCATTATGCAACCCCCTTTAATTTGATATATTATCCAACATGTCTGCTACTATTTTAAGTCATATTTCCCATCATCTATTTGTGTTTGGTCCAAACCTAATTTTTTTGGGGCACTGAATCAGTTAAAGAAATGAAAAACTAGACTTGCACAAATCTGATGATTACTCCAGTGACTTAATAACATTATTAACACAGCTTAGTCAGTTTTTTGTTTTGTTTTTTGTTTTAACATATCAATGTGTTACTATAAGAACACAAAGTTCAACTTCAAAATGTTTTACAGGTTAATATAACTTTAAAATGGGAGTCTTCGTGGCGAAGTGGTCAAGCTGTTTAACTTGGGCTCCGAAGGTTGTGGGTTCGATTCCGGGCCGCGTCCTTCGGTTCACGAGTTAAATTTTTCGGAGACTCCTGTGGGTCGTCGCTAGAGCTACGGAGTTTGTGCTTTGTGCGACGCTTTCCGCGCTGCGGAAAGAGACCGAGCCATATGGGATAAAACCCGGTGCAATGAAGTCGACCCTGTCGACTTTGAAGCAACTTTCTTTTATATTTTTATAACTTTAAAATATGATTAATAGATTCAAAAATTTCTATCCAAAGAAGGTAAATACTTTATATGAACACATTTAAAACACTAAAACTACGGAAAGATTATGAGCTTTGTACTAAAACAATGCTGTATGTCCTAGATCTGGTCTGTTTCAGATCATTGTTTACCCAGAGTAATGCCCATTATTTATGAAGCTGGGTTGACCCTGGGATTAGGAAAAAAAATAATCATCTACTGAGGACTTAACCACGAATTACTATATTGATAAGTTAGTGCACTAACTACTAAACATATAAATAAATATGTAAAAGTAACAGATACGTTTTAAAAGGTGACATTTAATACAAACACTTACAAAAAATAGCCCAAGGCCGAATGGTCATAAACACACTACTAATGAGTTTAAGTGTCAAGAACGGCCAAGAAAATAATAGATACATTTGAAAAAGCAACATATAAAATTTTTAAAATTACAATAAAAACCCAAGACAAGAATCTCCTTAACACTGCTAGTGAGTGTAATTGTATTAAGAAGCTAGAAAGAAACAAATATTTTAAAAAGAAACAAACAAAATCTAAATACTTACAATAAAAACCCATGGCAATTGTCTCATAAACACCCTGCTGGTGAGTGTCAGTGCATTCAGCAGCCAAGAAAGCAACAGTGTCAAGAATGCTGACATGGACACAAACTCAAAATAGTTGTAGCTAGATGCATATGCTACATCACAATATAGATTCCTTCCTGATGCCACACAGATGAAGGCAATCAAAGACAGAACCTGAAAACAAATAATGTTTTACTGGTTATTAGTTAACAGAAGCAAAGTCACTGCACAAAGGATATGTCTATAAGCTTTCTGTCTTCCTCAGCAGACACTGAAGACTGAAGGATATGGATGTTAACAACCTTCATCATACTCAGGCCGGATGCACATCTAGCAAGTTTCTGCAATCTGTATGTCCTAATTGCCTGTTCCTACAGTCTGCAGACTGTTGTCTCACTACATGCTGTATCATTACAGAAGTCCAGGCTGCGCCAGTAATTGTGGAAATGAAAGGGCCGATTGGCTGGAATCCAGAGGGTACACTGAGGTAGATCAAGGGAGACATGATACGTTGTATAAATCATCACATGAGGAACCACAAATCATTGATTATCTACAGCTACAACTGATGGAATCAAGAATCCAATTCATAACAGGAAGGATCGTGGTAGAAGATGAAGCTGAGATGTTTGTAACTAACTCAATATGCATCCATACTCTTGGACAGAAGCTGCAGTAGCGTAGTGGCTGGGCACGCTCCGACCGGCCTGGCAGTTTAAACTGACCTGGGCTCACAGGTCTACCCAGCCTAACATGGGTATCAGGAAATATCTTTGGAAATAAAGATGGCCACGTGATACTGAACACATCATCGCCCAAGAGCTGATTGGTTTATATAAATATGGGTCTAGCACCATATGCCCAAGGCCTTAAGGCGTGTAAAAAGTCCTGATAGTTTTTTCACTTATACTCTTTCACATCTTCTGGGGGAGACAGGGCACACATGGGCATGTCCTGAGTGCTGTAACATCAGTGTTGGATGGTAAATTATGACAACTTTTGCAACCTGACCTCCATTTTAGACCATGTTTGAGATGGCCAGGTATCCAATTCCACATCCCAATATCCCAAGAAACCATAGAGGAGTATATGATTTGAAGCCAATGGTTCTATTCTAACCT
Organism: Cepaea nemoralis; assembly: GCA_014155875.1. Lineage (NCBI taxonomy): Eukaryota > Metazoa > Mollusca > Gastropoda > Stylommatophora > Helicidae > Cepaea > Cepaea nemoralis. The sequence goes on from JACEFZ010000856.1 coordinate 501,391, forward strand.
GAGATTTGAAGTTCACATAAAGTTCAGTATTAACTGCTTTCCTTGTAGTCTGTGTCCAATTCTTTGGGTTGTCAGTATTTTCTCTTACATTTTATTATGATTCATTTCATCATCAGAGGCTTGTCCATAGCAGAACTTTTCCCCCACAAGAATATTCTGAAATTTCTGTTCATCAAAAGCCATATGTCCTGCCTCTCTTTCAGTCTTGTGTAAATTATCTATCATATCCAGAATCCATAAATGTTGTCGTCTTCTTCTGTACTTCCCCAGCATGCCTCCCTCCACAGTTATCTTTTCCTGACATTCACTACTTCTAGCATTCTCAAATGCCAGCTTCGTGGCTTAGAGGTTATGACTTTTCTCCGTAATCTCGTATATTCTCATCGGTAACATGATGACGGTGAGAATCAGCAGTGGTTTGAATCGCATTGGTAACTTACGGGGTATGTGAGCCGGCCGCTCAGAAAGCAATGGCAAACTACTGAGCTTAATCTTGCCAAGAAATCAACATACAGCTGAAAGATGCTGGTGTTGACAGCAATGTCCTGTAAAGGATATATAAAAAAAAAACATTCTCAAAAATATTTCATTTTCCCATATTGTTGGTCTTAATGGTCAATCTTGTTCAATACTGAGTTCTTGTTACATAGTTATTTTTGTTCTCTCTCTCTGTTTTTGGTCCAATGATTTGTTAATACTTCTCAATATCACTTAAATGTAAAGGTGAATATTTTTTTTTAATGATTTGTTAGACATCCAAATTTCACACCTGCATGTTGCCACAGGAAATATACATGCTCCTAGTACGCTGACATATGCTATTCTATGTGTTGTAATCCATAAAGGCTTTATAAGCTTTAGTTTTTGCAGGTCACTGACTGTTCTTTCTGTCATCACATCTCAATCACCTTTCATGAGTAAATCTACATATTCAAAAGGGCTTACTTTCTGTAATGCCTTTCCATTGAAAAATAAAAGTAAATGTTCCATTTAATTAATATTAATATTTCTCTTTATATCTGACTGTGACAAGTACAAATTAATAGCAATAATATGGAATTATAATGATGTAATATTAGTAGACTTCTGAATACGAGTTATGAGACCATAAGCACATTTTATCAGTGGAATGAAGACACAAGTCAGTTGCTCTCATTTAAATTAATTTAAAGAGAAACACGAGGCAAACTTAGTTACAACTAAAGGCACAGATGTAATAACAAGTCACAGAGAATATAACAATTATCTAATTCAAAACAATGTTTTCCCATAGTGAATTTTAATAATGAAAACACAAACAACAGATGCACAATTTGTATATTTCAGTTTGAAGGATTTATTTTAGTTTATGTTGTGTCATTTCTGCAGTATGTACCTGACGAGATGCAGCGAAATATGACAGGCAATAAATCATGCAATCTATTGTTTGTGTTTTCATTATTCAAACTATCTCATTCTCAACAATTTAACAACGAAGTGTTAAGGATTTATTACATGCCTCAAAAGGATTTATTACATGCCTTGAGGCATATATTGAGTATGACTGGCACCTTGCCGTCTTGACAGACGATAGTTTGTAAAATGGGGTTATCTCTCCGTAACACAAAGCCTGGGCTGCATTAGAGACCATGTGTTGCCCATGCAGCATGATCCCTCTCTTGGCCTGTCTAGTTTACTCCAGAGGAAAGGTGACACAATACGTCTGAAACAAGACAAGCTGCAGAAGCTGCCAGATCAGCAAAGCAATGCTCTGTCTGCCTGTCGGAGCTTCAATCCTAGACCAGTTACCAACCAAGGCTTAAGGCTTGGACTGCTCTGCCATGACATTTAGTATTTAGTTTGCATTTCCTCACACCAGGATTAGGCTTGTACCCTCTCAACTGCGCTCTTCCGCCCGAAGCCGTTGGCACATTGCAGGGTTTCAGGTTTGGTAAGTGCCGCCCAACGTTCAGCGCTAACAGAAGCAGGTAGTACCATCTACTGTCATGCGGTAGCTCAGTCATATCTGACTAAGACCTGACATCAATATTATGTATATGGTGTTAGTATCAAATTTTGTACAGACAAATCAGCATTTAATGGATGCAGTGGTAAAATATCATGCAGGCCACTTTCATTTCCTAGGACATTTTCTGGTTTGCATTTCAGGTTGGGTCAGCCTGGGAGCACAGGTCAATTATTAAAAATCTGTCTCAGTGGAGATTTGAACACATAACCACCAGAAAGCATAGGGGAATATTAAGAGACTACAATTTGACATGCATAATAAATAGAAGGCCTTGAATAAAAAAAATATTCATCATTCCAAAGTATTGTTTAAATGTGAATCCGTGGTCAAAGGCTTGCGAATGCAGTTCGTGAGCCACTTACCAGGCGTTCGAAACACAGCCGCGACCGATTTGTGCAGCAGACCATGTCGCGTTGTGTTATAACATGTTGGTATGAGAGCCGGTCGTTCAGAAAGCAATGGCAAACTACTGAACGTAAAATTTGCCCAGTACATCAACAGCAGCTGAAAAATGCTGGTGTTGACTGCAACGTCCTGCAAGGGATATGCAACATTAAAAAAAAAACTCTCATGAATAAAAAATATCCATCATTCTAACATAGGTTAAATGTGAATTTCATGGATCTACTCTCATGAATAAAAAATATCCATCATTCTAAAATATTGTTTAAATAGAATTTCATGAATCTAATTTAATGAATAAAAATATCCATCATTCAAAATATTTTTTGAATGTGAATTTCATGGATCTCTCAAGACATATCCACTGCTTGCTCCAATAAAATCCAATGTTCTTGGAGGCATCACACTTTGCTGTTTTCTGTATGGCTTCTTTAACATAAACCTGTTTCTTGTCAGCACTTCAATTTCGCCTTTAAGTTTTCTTCTTGGATACTGAATATTATCTGTTCAATGTATTTATTATCTTCTCATTTTTGTCTTGGTTTTGCTGAAACTTTTCCAGTAAGTACACATTTGGACAAACCAGCTGATCTTGTCATATGATAACACCATTGGATTCGCCCATTTTTACTGTATTCTAACATATAAAAGGTAATGGTAGTCCCATGTCAGATACTGTCACTGGGGTGTCAAGTGTTACATATATTCTAGGTCATGGCATATGAGCTGGGGTGGCCAGATAACTTCCTCATCGACTTTTCTTTCCAGAAAATTCTGATATTTTCTGATACCATTTTTTGAGGAGGCTAAGCCCTGTGCCATACTGACCAAAACAAATAATTGTGCCTTTAATGTGGATTAAACCTGGACAACTGTCTGGGCAGTACCAGGGTACCAGAATGTGTGTAGGGAAGGAAAGACAGCCAGCATGATAATGATACCATCACCCACCGAGTGCCAATTGGTGCACATAAATATGGGTCTAGCACCAGGGCATGTACAAGGTTCCTTTGACCATCATCATGTGCAATGCCGTTAAGCGTGGACGGTCATCTCATTCGATCACTAGAGTCGTGGATCAGCTCAATGTTCTTGTGTTGACCATGCCTTGTGGCCAAGCCATCCAGGTATTTACTTCTCTACCTTCCCATTGTTCTCTTCCCCTCGATCTTGCCAGTTGTCACCAAGTTCTCCAATTTATTTCTTCTCATAATGTGACCAAAATATGTTGACTGTCCACGTCTAATTTCTCCAATCAATGCACAATTTTCATTTGTTTCTTGTAGGAATTGGTTATTGGTTTTTCTGTTTGTCCATGGTAATCTTTGCATTTTCCTCAGAAACCACATTTCTACAGCCATCAGATGTTTTCCAGCCTGTTTACTCATTGTCCACGCTTCACATCCATACAAAAGCACATGTTCTATGTAACACCTCAACACTCTTTTTCTCATTGCAAATGACATCTTTTTATTGGTCAGTATGTTTTCCATCTTGCAAAAGGTTACCTTTGCCATAGCAATTCTTGGTCTAATCTCTTCAAGGCATCTCACATCAGACGTTATGACTGTTCCGAGATAATTGCACAGATTCACATGTTTAAAAATATTCCCATTTACTTGTATATTACATTGTGGTATTTCCTCTTTCCTAGTGACGACCATAATCTGTGTCCTCTTACAATTTAATTCTAACCCTAGTTGTACACTGTGTATAGCAACTTCATCTACTAAATGATGCGGACCTTCTTTATTGTCTGCAATCAATACTGTATCATCTGCATATCTAATGTTATTGATGTTTCATCCTCCAATGATGATTCCGTTCATATCTTGTACATTTCTGAAAATATTTTCACTGCACAGGGAAAAAAAGATCTGGAGACATTACACATCCCTGTCTCACACCACACTTAACCCTACCAGACCTGAGGCCCTGAACCTAACTGTCCCTATTACCTGGGCTCCTGAGCATTAAATAGAAAAAACCAACATGATATAGGAAAATGTTAGTTACATTCAAACAAGTGTTTAGAATAAGATTAACTTGGAGACATTGTAGAAAATAGGTCTACCTTTCATCTAGCATCAATTTTCCACCTTTGTGTGCCAATCAAGTCTGAATAAACCAAAGAATCGATCGCCTGTTGGACTGTGAAAAGCCTAGACCTACTTTGCTTTCTTGTTGAAGTTCTTGGTTCATCAGCCGCTCGTTTCAGTGTGAATTTTCAGAATTTTTTCGAGTTAAATAGCACAAAGTCAATTCAAACCTATGGGGGCAGACATTTTCAATGGCTAACCATGAGGTTTGACCACGATTGGTTGGTTATTTATAGTTTCTGATGCATTGTTTTCACGAACTAGGCAAAATACCGAAAATTAGGTACAGCGGCAGATTAGGAAATTACCGAAAAATTGGTACAGTGGTCTGGTAGGGTTAATAGGCAAGGTTCTTTTACTTTACTGTTGTAATGTCGTGGCAGGCAAGGGCAGTAACCCCTATGCTACCACGACTCCATTCAAACATGTAACAATTTGTATTCCATCACTGTTTGTTCTGATTTACTGAAACTAAAGTATCTGAAAGAACAGATAACAACTTACTGCAGCTGCTATCTTCAACACACCATCCAGCGAGAACACATAACTTTTGTCTACTGGTATTTTCCATAAGTAAACAATATGGCTGGTCTCTGTTGTCTGGGTTACTGTTGTACTTGTCTGGGGCTCCGCCATGTCAAGAGACTGTCAAATCTGTTGAGAGATGAAATTGTGAACTAAAAATGTCATTTTTTGCTTTCAGGTTTTTAATGCGGGCAACATAATGATAAGTTTTAAAAAAAAAAACAAATAGTAAAGGATCCTTTTATGGGCATATGGTGCGAGAACAATATTTTTATAGACCAATCGGCCCTTGGGACCAATCAGCACTGGGTGGGGCCAATTGGCACTCAGTGGGTGATGTGGTCAATATCATGTTGCCCGCCTTCAATCTCAAACCATTGGTGTTTGTACCAATTTTAGGCAAGGGTCAACGTAGGAGCTAGGTCAATTTTTAAAATCTGAATCCGACCAGCTGCAGATCGAATCCATGACCACTGAGTCGGCAGATAAGTGTCTAGCCGCTACTCTACCGTGGCTAATGAGAAGCATCCCATAAGCATTTTTAAGGCCTGATGGCTTATTTGTTTACTTTAACAAACTGAAAAGTATGTTTCGCTATTATATGTATTCAGTTACAGCTATTGATGATCAAATAATGTTATCTTGATAGTTAATCTTGTTGAATAACCACTGAGACATCTTTTCTTCAATATGTATATCAACCACCACTTAACACATTTTCAACATACACAACAATTATTTAAACATAAATATTAATTTTTAGATCAAACAAATAATAATTTCACTGTTTGCTATCCTATCAGATTCTAACACCCGGGATGGTTAACCCGGTCAACAAATGCCCGCAGAAGTCGGATGTGTCGGCCTAACGGCGCAAGAACGTAGCTTTGCTGTAAACAGGCACAACGCAATCACATCCGGAAAAAAAAAACTCTGGATGAACGCAGAAGAAGATTCTAACACTAAAAGCAATACTGTATATCTGGCTGACGCATACTTGTAACTCAATAATGGTTATTTTGAACTTCTGCTGGAGCACACTTCTTGTTTCTAGTGTTTTACTGTCCTCCAAACAGGACACCTTTATATCACTGCCTTTTTATGCCTCTGAGTCAGAACATCAAATATAATTATTAGTCTGCACAACCTACTCTGTAACCATTACTGACAATTTATGTATGAATGTTAGTTACATATCATATATTATCATAATATATTAATATATTATATGATATAACATTATAATCTACACAAAATACTTTGTTTATTTAGTAATAGTATATAGTATAATTAAGACAACAATGATATAATTATTAATTAATTATTAAAACTATACTACTAACTTAACTATACCATAACATGTTATTATTATAATTATTATTAATTATATTACCGGTGTGACAACTAACTAGTCTAGTAGTAGTACTACTACTACTTACTAGTCTTCAAACTGAAACTTGTTAGTAGTTCTAAACCATTATTATTAATATTATTACGTCTATTTCTATAGAATACTATATAGTCAACTGTCAATCAGTACTTAATAATTACTTAAAATATTAATAACAGTAATACTTATATAGTATCGTTTTTATAAATAAATTAAAGAATAATAACAAGTTAAAAAGTACTAATAAGTTAATATAAAATATTAATAAGTGAGGTGTGACAGTGTGAGTGAGTGGTAACATTTTTCGGTGTGTGTCACACCTATGTTATGTACTTCGTTCACATAAGTTTAATATGAAATACGACGAAACATAAAGCCAGCTACATTTAAGATGAGAGATGAGATCTACAATTTCACCTTGTTTCAAACAAGTTGCTAGAACACCTATATATACACAATATATTTTATTAAGTTTCAGTTGAGCCGGAAGTTCACACCTGAGCCAACAAGCTGTACCCGCCTACTTTTTTTTTCTCCTGTCGGCGCTGTGGCCTGTAGGCGGCGATCGCATTTCACAATTACCCGTCATATCGATTTTTTTTTTTTAAAGTTGCATGTCCCTTACAGTACGTAGCAGTCAACGCCAGCATTTTTCAGCTGCTGTTGATGTTCTTTACAGGATTACGCTCAGTAGTTTGCCATTGCTTTCTGAGCGACCGGCTGACATACCTCCGTAAGTAACCAACGCGACGCGATCCGCTACCGAATCTCACGCAGCTGTGTTCCCCCACGTGGATATATGGAATTACGGATAAAGTTTTTAACTCCTTAGCCAGGGAGAGCGGCATACCAGAGGTTCGAAATCATCTGCAAACGATTTCGAAGCAGACCGCCTTGCGTTGATTTCGACATTATGGGCGTCGGCCGTTCAGAATGCAAGGGCAAACTACTGAACGTAAAGATTATCTAGTAACTCCAAAACTGCTGAGTTTGATTGCAATGTCTGTAAAAGACATGCAACTAACTTTAACCTGCATTTTAGTGGCGTCTTACTACTATCTTCTTCAGCAGCATGTCATAGACAGTTTGTAGACAAATGATACGGTAGCTACTGAGCTATCCGGTATCTTGTCCGGGTTTAAACAATGGCCACAGTTAGCTGCGGAGCCAGGAGTGTGATATTCTGTACGCTTGTGTTGTAGCTCTTCGCTACTTCCATAATACTTAACTTATTCAGTTGTTTAATATGATAATGCTGAAAGCCACCGAGGTCAGGGGCAGTGTTCCTGCTGTTGTTAAGGTATGTGTAATGTTGTCTAAGAGATACATCCACGAATACTTCAATGGATGGTAGGTTTCAGCATATGACTTCTCATGTTCTACCAGGCGCCTCTATCACGTTTGTCAATTGGACAGACATGGCAATGGAAGAATGCCCATCCCTTCTCTGCCTCGGTCTGCAAGGTAGTACCCGATGGAACTTTAATGTTGGGGGATTGATTGGGAATGTTTTCTCATTGTTCAACGTGTGATGGAAGTTCCATGACTCATGGAGTCTTAGCTGTGCCTATCGCTGTCACAGTTTTCCCATAGTTTTCCATTTGTCGTGCGTTTCTTTTAAAATCTATTAGTTGTTTGTTTTTCCCCTTCTGTATCCTTCTCTACTTCTCTGTTGACTCTGGGCATCTTGTTAGGCATTATTTGTCACTCTCTAGTTCCTTCTCTTTATCCACTGTTGTCCATCAAGTATGGCACTGTATGGTGACGACCATTTGTTTCATCCAGCGAGGCTTGAAAGTTTTGAGCCGTGAGTTCTAAGATGGCTGGCAAGGTCAATTCTGGCTTTAAATGTTCTTTGACAATGTGGGTAAAGAATTCTTAACGTTACAGGAGGAGGCTCTCCTGCGGTGGTATTTTTGTCCAGTTTTTTATTTCCCCACAGCTCTTGGATCTTCTACCCTCCCCCCCCCCCCCCCCACCTGCTCTTGCAAGTGACTACACGCTTACGTAATTATGTACGCCATGAATTTCGGTTTGTGATGCATTACAAAGGCTTAGAGCAATATCTTCAGTGTCTGTAAAGCGTTTCCTTTGGCCGCCTTGGGAGCGTTCACTACAACGCAACTCGCAGACAAAATTCGTTTAATGAGTCTGTGATCTGGCATGCGACCAGCCCAGCTAATCTGATTCTTCATTAGTAGACAGTCCAAGTTTCACAAGCATATTGCATTGTGGATAAAACGACAGCTTTGTAGATTTTCAGCTGACTAATAAAAAAGCTACACAGAGCGTGTACTTTTGTATGGATGTAAACGTGGACGAAGAGAAGACAAGCTGAGTTAGTTAGTTAGTTAGTTAGTTAGTCGCCGTTCCAACTTCACAGCAACGGGTCGTCCCCATTATGTTCCGTTCCTGTGCCAGTGAATATCACACAAAACGCTCCCCACTGCCCAATGTGAAAAGTGGAAAAGACAGGAGTCTCGACAAACAACAGCCCGCACAAATACACTGTGCATAATGCCGCCACCAGAATGTCAACACACCAGTCCCCCACGAAACACCCAGTTCATCCCTGATGGAATCGGCTGTCATTTTCTTATCTGAATGTTTCCTAGATGTTCACCCACACAGTCCACGAAAATACAGTTCATCGCTGATGGCAGTGGCAGTCAACCAGAAGCCCAGCAGCCACGCATTTCTGCATAAGGCAAAAACCGGTCAACTCTGGGACATGGCCACCTGCCATCACTCCGAACATGCAGTCACGTTCCAAAGAAAAAGACAAGCTGAAAAACATCCAATGGCAGTGGAAATGTGGTTTTTGGGAAAAATACAAAGAATACAATGGACAGACAGAAAAACCAATGAGTAAGTCCTACAAGAAACAAATGGAAACCGTAAACGGATTAGATAAATTATACGTAGACAGTCACATTTTTGTGGGCATGTTATGAGAAGAAATAAACTAGAGAGCTTGATGACAACTGGCAAGATTGGAGGGTAAAGAACAAGGGAAAGACAGAGAAGTAAATATCTGGATGGCCTGACCACATGTCATGGTCGAGACAAGAACACAGAGCTGATTCACGACTCTGGTGATCGTGTAAGATGGCGAAACATAGCAGCCTATGCTTACTGGCACTGGAATCAGAACGTTCTCATTCATATTTCGTTTCTTCGGACTTCTTAATTACACTTTGTGTTTATTGGGCTTATGACAATGTTGGTAAAAATGTAGATAATCTCTCTCTCTCTCTCCCCTTTCTCTCTCTCTCTCTCTCTCTCTCTCTCTCTCTCTCTCTCTCTCTCTCTCTCTCTCTCTCTCTCTCAGTATACACGAACAGCCCCATCACACAGATATAATAGGCTGTACGTTTAACCACATAATGTAGATAATCTCTCTCTCTCTCCCCTTTCTCTCTCTCTCTCTCTCTCTCTCTCTCTCTCTCTCTCTCTCTCTCTCTCTCTCTCTCTCAGTATACACGAACTGCCCCACCACACAGATATAATAGGCTGTACGTTTAACCACATGTCACAAACAAGAGGCTGCATGCGCTATAGCCTGGCATATTTCATTGCATCTGGTCAGGTGCATACTTCAAAATTAGATATAATGTCAAGTGGATAGATGAATCATATTTTGGCTGAAATACGTGATTCATCTATTCACTTCACATGATAATTACTTCTCCAGTTTGCACCGGACGAGATGCAGTGAAATATGCCAGGCATTAATGCGTGCAACCTCTCATTTGCGACTTCTGTGTTTAAATGCACCAAAGGAATAAATTGTTTTGAAATATTAATAAACTACAATAAGAATTGTACTTGTAATCACGTGACATTTGTAATGACACAGATAACGGGGCAACTGCTTCTTAGTTGAAAAAAGCACAGATAAAACAGTACTTAAGAATGATAGTTACACAATGACAATAAAAACACAAAGATAATTGGTCGGTGTGAAGTAATGACTATAATGCCTAATCTAAAACGAAAATGTGGAGAGAAACATACTGGCTGTTCTAGTGTTGACCTTTGACCTATATCCCTAGCCTAGTTTTCTACCAGGTATTCCAAAGTGTACTGGTAATGCAGGCGCACTCAACGTTCATCGGAACTTAAACAATGTCTGTAGGTATCAGAAAACTGAGTGCTCCGTGCCAAAGTTTACTGTGCAGTAGAAGATTCTTTGGGAACATAGGAGTAAGCAATTCAATATTGATTGTGTTTGTGTCATGTCCACTACCAGGTGCTGCACAACGATCTGCAAAATTTATGTTATCAGATAAATAATAATTATTACGTGTCAAATTTTACGAAGAAAATGTAATTTGGAGTGGAGCTAGGTAAATAAAAAGTCAACAAAGCCTCCTGACTTCTCTTCTTAGTTGACTTAGAATGCAGGGAATATAAATTGAGTCTTTTGTTCATTAGCCTAAGTACGCACACAATTAATTATTGTACACATAAAATGTACCATAACTCAACTGTTTAGACTTGGACTTGACTCAGTTTAGTTAGCAACCCGTGATGTTTGATTGGTAACTCACTCCTTCTTGCATGATATGCTGCTCTCTCTCTCTCTCTCTCTCTCTCTCTCTCTCTCTCTCTCTCTCTCTCTCACACACACACTTTCTCACTCTCTCTCTCCCCACCCCACCCTCATTTTCTCATTTCTGTTTCAGCCAGTTCTAACATCCCCCCCCCCCCCCCCCATATCCTTTACAGGACATTGCAGAAAACACCAGCATTTTTCAGCTGCCGTTGATGTCTTGGCAGTCTCACATTCAGTAGTTTGCCATTGCTTTCTGAACGACCAGCTCACATACCTCCGTAAGTAACCAGCGCGAGACCCAGTCCGCTGCCGATTCTCACACAGCTGTGTTTCCTACCAGATTATAGGGATTACGAACAACGTCCTTAACCCATACGCCAGGGAGACCGGAAGTTCTATCATTAGCACAGTATAATATACAAGCAAAATCTATATCTATAAAACACAATTTATGTGTGTATGTATGTGTGTCCGTTCTTTATGCGTTCGCGAACGGTCCATACAATTGAGATGAAATTTTCTACATGTTTTCTTTTCATTCCTGTGCAACCAACTGTAATAGTTTCTTAGTGTACAATCATCTATTTACTTACTAAAATTTAATTTTGTAATTACATGACTCAACATAAGAAAAAATAAAACAAGGGACATAACTGTTAGTAGCATTGCTATATGTTAAGTTAAGTCCCCTGGCTATAGATAGATAGACAGACAGACAGATCCCCGCCAGGGACTGGGCGAAGCCGGGCCGGGTCAGACAGACAGACAGACAGACAGACAGTCGGGAATGGGAATTTATATGACTACTTATATGAATTAAATCAGATGCTCCCATCAGGGGCTGGGCGAAGCCGGGCCGGGTCAGACAGACAGACAGACAGACGGACGGACGGACGGAGGGAGGGATGGAGGGACGGACGGACGGACGGACGGACGGACAGACAGACAGACAGACAGACAGACCCACCCCCGGCATGGCCTAGGCGAAGCCGGGCCAGGTCAGCTAGTATACAATAAAACAAAAAAGGGATGATATCCATGGTGAAGTGGATAGGCCGTCAGCCCCTCGTACTCAGAAGGTTGTGGGTTCGGACTCCATTATTCATTTATTGAGTGCAGTGAGCAGTGTATTTTCTGAGAATAAACATTAACATTTATAATTTAAGGTAACCACTGCCAAGAAAGGAATGAGTTAAAGTGTGTGACAGCTGCTTGGAACTCATAGGATTAAGGGCTATTTTTATTTGCTACTTTTAGGATGCAATTTTAAGAGTATGACCTTTATTTGTTTATTATACATCCAAAATAATGTTACCACATTTTAAATAGAGACAGCTTCGAAGAGACAGAGTGACATGTTCATAGAGACAGCTTCGAAGAGACAGAGTGACATGTTCATAGAGACAGCTTCAAAGAGACAGAGTGACATGTTCATAGAGACAGCTTCGAAGAGACAGAGTGACATGTTGTGAGTATATGTTGTGGGCACTGTTCATGGTGCTCTTGTCTGTGGCTATTAATTTGATTACATTTTGCTTTCTGTTTATTTCAGAACAAATTTAGTACAGACAGCAAAGCTTTGCCATCAAAAATCTTTGAAGTGCGAGTTTACAATGGTCATCCTCAAGATTTCAAGAAAGCACTTAAACTTATTGATGATTATTTGCATTTTCGACTTAAATATTCTAAGCTGTTTGGCTTCTGGACAACAGAGCTTGGAAGTTCTATCTTTCAGATGATTCACTTCTGGGAATATGGTAAACAGCGTGTTATTAGCATGGAGAGCATGTCTATTGTTAAGTTTTTGTTTTCAGAATACATTTCTAGTGCAATGTTAAATTCCACTAAATTCCTTGCCTTACCAGTAAAGTATTGTAGATTACTTTGTCAGCAAAACTTGTCATCACTAGTGTCTCACCGTGAAGCAAAGAATAATAACTGTCTAACCTAAAATGCACATCGTAAGAGGCAAATAAGGAGGGTTAGCATGAGACTGTCAAATCCAACCAATCATGAACAAGTCTATCGAGGGCTTGGTGTTATTGGTTGAAAGCCTATAAAAAGTCGATTAAAAGCCGACAGGGTCGACTTCATTGCACCGGGTTTTGTCCCATATGGCTCGGTCTCTTTCCACAGCACGGAAAGCGTCGCACAAAGCACGAACTCCGCAACTTTTAGCGACGACCCAAAGGAGTCTCCGAAACATTTAACTCGTAAACCGAAGGACGCGGCCCGGAATCGAACCCAAAACCTTCAGAGCACGAGTCAAATGGCTTGACCACTTCGCCACAGAGACTCCCAAATGAAAGCCTATGCTCCACTGGAAGATTAAATTGAGATGTTGAAGAAGAAGAAGAAGAAGAAGAAGAAGAAGAAGAAGAAGAAGAAGAAGAAGAAGAAAAGTTGTCATGGTAATATAGTGGTGATCATGCTCATTCCAACATGATTCTCCTGTGTATAATCCTCAATAATAGCATTTCATTTCATTTTTTTCCTGCTTAGTATTGATGGGTTGCCTCAACCTCTTACAGTCAATATGAAATAATTGTAATAGTTTTCTAAGAGGGAAACAGAGTGAGGAAGAGAGCTGATCACACCAATTAGTAAATATGATGGTCTAATACTTCATGCCTTATAGCAGAGTCTGTCATTGGATTACCTTTACCTTTTTATGGTGTCTTGCACAAAGGATGCCTTGATGTGGGTGTGTTGAGCTCCTGTACTCTGACGAGAATATAGGACAGCAGAAGGAGAAGTTTCTTGCAGATTGTTGTACGTAATATGCCTTTTCCAACTGTGGTAATATAATCCAACTTTCTTTTCACTTCTTTTCTATTACAAAAAAAATTATTCTCAGTTTTGTTAAACTTTTGAGGTTCCAGTATTTAGTAATGATTGTCTGTGCTATTTTGAGTGCATATATTTCCTGTCTATAACCATTTTGCCACCTCAATTTGCACGTTATTTTTGTTAGACACTTTTCTTCTGCAATTATATTTATCCTGATTTTAATAGCATCAGCTGATAATCTGTATTTTTAATGTATGTTTTCTCAACCAAATTAAATTGTCTGTGCATTAAATGTTGAATATCATCTACAAAATCGAGGACTAAAACAAAATTGTTGACACCGGTTCTGAACACAGACATTGAATGGAATCCATACAGAGGCCTACAATTTCATAGAGTTTCATTTTTGCTTACAAAAGTTCTGTGATGGTTTCATTGCATACATAAAAACAATGCTGGCCTATCATCATCATCATGTACCTTGCCCCGGGAAATAGGCATTCATGTCTCTCCACAGATCCTAGTCCCTGGTGTTCTGTCATGTCTCTCCACAGACCTCAGTCCCTGGTGTTCTGTCATGTCTCTCCACAGACCTCAGTCCCTGGTGTTCTGTCATGTCTCTCCACAGACCTCAGTCCCTGGTGTTCTGTCATGTCTCTCCACAGACCTCAGTCCCTGGTGTTCTGTCATGTCTCTCCACAGGTCCAAGTCCCTGGTGTTCTGTCATGTCTCTCCACAGACCTCAGTCCCTGGTGTTCTGTCATGTCTCTCCACAGACCTCAGTCCCTGGTGTTCTGTCATGTCTCTCCACAGACCTCAGTCCCTGGTGTTCTGTCATGTCTCTCCACAGACCTCAGTCACTGGTGTTCTGTCATGTCTCTCCACAGACCTCAGTCCCTGGTGTTCTGTCATGTCTCTCCACAGACCTCAGTCCCTGGTGTTCTGTCATGTCTCTCCACAGACCTCAGTCCCTGGTGTTCTGTCATGTCTCTCCACAGATCTTAGTCTCTGATGTTCTGTCATGTCTCTCCACAGATCTCAGTCCCTGGTGTTCTGTCATGTCTCTCCACAGGTCCAAGTCCCTGGTGTTCTGTCATGTCTCTCCACAGATCCCAGTCCCTGGTGTTCTGTCATACCTCTCCACAGATCCCAGTCTCTGGTGTTCTGTCATACCTCTCCACAGACCTCAGTCCCTGGTGTTCTGTCATGTCTCTCCACAGATCCCAGTCCCTGGTGGTCTGATATGTCTCTCTACAGATCTCAGTCCCTGGTGGTCTGTCATGTCTCTCCACAGATCTTAGTCTCTGGTGTTTTGTAATGTCTCTCCACAGATCCCAGTCCCTGGTGTTCTGTCATACCTCTCCACAGATCCCAGTCTCTGGTGTTCTGTCATGTCTCTCCACAGATCTTAGTCTCTGGTGTTCTGTCATGCCTCTCCACAGATCCCAGTCCCTGGTGGTCTGATATGTCTCTCCACAGATCTCCGTCCCTGGTGTTCTGTCATGTCTCTCCACAGATCTCAGTCCCTCCCTGGTGTTCTGTCATGTCTCTCAACAGATCTCAGTCCCTGGTGTTCTGTCATGTCTCTCCACAGATCTCAGTCCCTGGTGTTCTGTCATGTCTCTCCACAGATCTCCATCCCTGGTGGTCTGGATCAATTCTATTGATGACATTCCTCCATGCCATCATCTTAGACTACTTTGAAGCATCATTTCACTCAATCCCAGTCCCTAGTGTTCTGTCATGTCTCTCCACAGATCTCAGTCCCTGGTGGTCTGTCATTTCTCTCCACATATCTTAGTCTCTGGTGTTTTGTAATGTCTCTCCACAGATCCCATTCCCTGGTGGTCTGATATGTCTCTCCACAGATCTCCGTCCCTGGTGTTCTGTCATGTCTCTCCACAGATCTTAGTCTCTTGTGTTTTGTAATGTCTCTCCACAGATCCCAGTCCCTGGTGGTCTGATATGTCTCTCCACAGATCTCAGTCCCTGGTGTTCTGTCATGTCTCTCCACAGATCTCAGTCCCTGGTGTTCTGTCATGTCTCTCAACAGATCTCAGTCCCTGGTGTTCTGTCATGTCTCTCCACAGATCTCAGTCCCTGATGTTCTGTCATGTCTCTCCACAGATCTCAGTCCCTGGTGTTCTGTCATGTCTCTCAACAGATCTCAGTCCCTGATGTTCTGTCATGTCTCTCAACAGATCTCAGTCCCTGGTGTTCTGTCATGTCTCTCCACAGATCTCCGTCCCTGGTGTTCTGTCATGTCTCTCCACAGATCCCAGTCCCTGGTGTTCTGTCATGCCTCTCCACAGATCTCAGTCCCTGGTGGTCTGTCATGTCTCTCGACAGATCTTAGTCTCTGGTGTTTTGTAATGTCTCTCCACAGATCCCAGTCCCTGGTGGTCTGATATGTCTCTCCACAGATCTCCGTCCCTGGTGTTCTGTCATGTCTCTCCACAGATCTCAGTCCCTCCCTGGTGTTCTGTCATGTCTCTCAACAGATCTCAGTCCCTGGTGTTCTGTCATGTCTCTCCACAGATCTCAGTCCCTGGTGTTCTGTCATGTCTCTCCACAGATCTCCATCCCTGGTGGTCTGGATCAATTCTATTGATGACATTCCTCCATGCCATCATCTTAGACTACTTTGAAGCATCATTTCACTCAATCCCAGTCCCTGGTGTTCTGTCATGTCTCTCCACAGATCTCAGTCCCTGGTGGTCTGTCATGTCTCTCCACATATCTTAGTCTCTGGTGTTTTGTAATGTCTCTCCACAGATCCCAGTCCCTGGTGGTCTGATATGTCTCTCCACAGATCTCCGTCCCTGGTGTTCTGTCATGTCTCTCCACAGATCTGAGCCCCTGGTGTTCTGTCATGTCTCTCCACAGATCTCAGTCCCTGGTGTTCTGTCATGTCTCTCCACAGATCTCCGTCCCTGGTGGTTTTGATCAGTTCTATTGATGACATTCCTCCATGCCATCATCTTAGACTACTTTGAAGCATCATTTCACTCAATCTGCCCCTTCTACCACTGATCGTTCAGGCATCACAATGACCTCGAATATCTCCCTTCTCATTATATGACCTAAGAACATGTTTGTTTCTTTCTTGTAGTTGTGCATTATATTCTACTTTTATCAGCCTTTTCCAGGCATTCGTTAGTTACTTTAGCTGTCCAAGGTATTCCCTACATTTGTCTCAGAAACCGCAACTCAGCTGCCTCCAAGCTTTGTCTAGTTTTGTTTGTTTTCATTTCAAAAATCCATGCTATACAGCAGAACAGGTCCTACATAACATGTCAGTCTGAAATTAAAAATGGATGATTATTCCCCCAATATATTTCATATTTATTTGTGTATGTATCAGAGCCTGAAGATCAGAATGGGAGAATTCTTGAAACGTTTTATTTACTATTTTCATTGTGACTCATATCCCACCATCATCTTTCCATATGAGTAACACTAATCTTCATATTAAGGCTTGTGGGGAATAAAATAGCAGATAGGCAGACAGGTTCCGTCACTGTATCAGAAGACCAACCAATGATCAAGCTGGAGTGAGTTTGCCCTGAACAGAGCAGGACAGATGTCCCAATATGATATTAGAAAAGGTTAGAGGCAAGAGACTCAACTTAATTGCACCAGGTTTGATACCATTTAGTTCAGTTTCTCACTGCAAAGTAGCAGAACTGAAGGAACTTTCCTTTCATCATTAGTTATTCTTAAAATATTTCCACCAATACCAGAATATATTTGGTACACCACTTGCTATAGAAGGTTAGTAGAATGCAATATGTCCATCTGTTTAGCTATAACAAATTATCTGTTCCTCCCTAGCCCTCTGAAAGTACTGATATAACATTGCTATAGTCATTTTAAATTGTAGGGCTTTTATTTTATTCCATTTTCTTTGTCTCTTAATTCATCAGTATTATAAATGTTCATTTGAATGTTTGTGTAAAAAGCAAAAATGATATGTTACTCACTGAAGCATTAACATTTTGCTTATTTCATTGTCACAGAAAAGACCAGTTTATCCTGTAATTATAATATGGAACAAGCACATAGCTTTTATAATAAAAAATAATCAAATTTGCATTGTATTTTAAAAAAAATATGACATGCAATTTATTGCTTGAATAGAACAAGCAATTTATTTCTTGAATTCATTCCAGATAGTCTAAGTCACAGACTCCAGGCTCGCAAAAACTTGCTGCAAGATACTGTTTGGCAGACAGAATTTTTGCCTCAGTTGCTGCCCTTCATGCAGACAATGGATAATTTTCTTGTGGCACCATTATCCGGCTCTGCAATTAATGTTGATTTCAACAATGATCCATCAGGTCAGTCTGACTAAGTAGATCTTAGCACAGTTGTGCTGCATTCTCATGGTAAACAGATAGGAGAATGTTCCCATGTAGGTTATGACACTATTATACTGGATTTTCAAGGTAAACAGATGAGAATGTCAGAAGTAGATTATGACACAAGTGTACTGGATTCTCATAATTAACACAGATGAGAATTGTCAGAAGTAGATTATGACACTATTATACTGGATTTTCAAGGTAAACAGATGAGAATGTCAGAAGTAGATTATGACACAAGTGTACTGGATTATCATAGTTAACACAGATGAGAATTGCCAGAAGTAGATTATGACACAATTATACTGGATGAGAATGTTGTTAGAAGTAGATTATGACACAAATGTACAGAATTCTCATGGTTAACACAGATGAGAATGTTGTCAGAAGAGATTATGACACAATTATACATAATTCTCATGGTAAACAGAGATGAGATTGTTGTCAGAAGTAGATTATCAAACACTTGTACTGGATTCTCATAGTAAACAGAGATGAAAATGTTGTCAGAAGTAGATTATCACACTCTTGTACTTGATTCTCCTGGTAAACAGAGCAGAGAATGTGGCTAGAGATATTATGAATAGATTCATGTGTGAAACCACAGGTAGATAGAGCCTGTTACCTTGGATGGAATCTGTCTAGAGGAAGCAGACCTTACACAAATACATGCGGAAGTCAGACATACTGACCTTTAAGTTGCATAACAAGGTGTGACGCAATACCATTGAAAGAGCAAGGAAGGGAGGAAGAAGAGGATGATTTGTGAGTTGAATCTGAATCCGTTGCTTGTGCTATAGCTTGTTGTTTGTTTTCTTATTATATCTGCCCTTCAAGTCATTTCAATCTTTTTTTCAGATTTATCAGAGCAAGAAAAATCATGATTGATCTAGATGTTTTCTTGTGTGCATACTATTTTCTTTATGAACACTTGCAGTGTGTTCATTGGGGAATTTTATTTTACATTCGATCTGGGCTGCCAGGTTGACCCATCTGCCTGGTTCTGCCTTTTTCTACCAATATGCTGCAAGGGTGGTGGTCGCTGCCATGGTACCCTAGGACATCCGATCTACACACTATAGTGAGTTAAGGAGAGACTAGCGCCAGATCGATAGAACTGTCCTCATCACCTGGACGGTTTGCTGTCCTGGTGATACAGCCACTATTGATACAAACCAGGTCAATGATTTCAAGTGCAGTCTCGAGCTCCTCCCACTGTGTGTTGGAGGAAATATTTCCCCATGATCTGCCTTTAGCTTTGAAATCGCCACAGAAAATACCATTTCTCTCATGACCTAGTATGTCACTTAGGCACTGCCAATTCTGGGAATCCACACTCGCGTTGTGGGCATAAACATTAACCAGCACGAATGGTAGACCGGATTGAACTCTTAACAGCCTGTATTTGTATGTCGTCATTGTCCCAACTGGACCTGTCTAACCCTGAAACCACCATACTGCCACGAATGAGAATCGCCATTCCCAGGTGTTGCCTGTTTTAGAAACATTTGAAGTCTGCAATTTGGAGTTACATCACCCAGTCTCGTCTCCTGGAGCACTATGATGTTGTTCCTGTATACTAGATTTTCTAGAATAGGGCCCCGTTGTTTTACACTGGCACAGTTCCAATATAGAATACGAGTATTCCTTAGGCCCAAACGGTCATATTTAAGTCTAAAACATCTTACCCCATCACGCATTCCTATCCGTTTGCGGCCGCAGCACCGTTCCCATCGCTTAGCTGGGTTGACAGCCTTCCGCATGGAGCACAAACATTGTTCTGCCATTTTAAAAAACCGAACACCACAGAAACATACCCGCTGCAAAAATTCACTCAAGGATTGCTTCGCTCAATGCACAAACTCTGTGGCATCGGCGCAGATCTTAAGAAGACCAGGAGTTGATCTGGGGTATATCCAGTGTGATATTGACCACATCACCCATCAGGTGCTGATTGTCCACATAAATATGGGGCTAGAACCATACACCTAAAACACTTCAAGCAGTCGCCATGCAGTCGACAGACTACCTTGTTCATCTGTTAAACTGCAGCCATGTAGTCATCAAAGAAAGGTATTTCGCTTATTGTTTTCAATGAACAACAAACAAATACACAAGTATGCTGAGGTATTAGCAATTAGGTGTTTAAAACCCAAAGATTATAGACAGAACGACTTAGTGAATCTGCATTTACGATTGGCATAACAAATTCCACATTCCAGTAGCATTAGTGACTACATATATTATATATATCAGCCAGAACAGAATTAATCTATTCACTACATATGATGTATATCTCTGCTGTATGCACTGACAAGATGCAGCACAATATGCCAGGCAACACATTGCAAAATTTATTATTTATGGCTTTTTTTGTTTGAAATTGAATTATTTTAGGCATGTAAAAAGAGTTTAGGTATGTAAAAAGGCATAAATGTCTGGAAAAGATAACTATAGAGGGGAGAAAAAAACTCACCACAATGTAAATGAATTAAAGATGTGATAGATAATTCACACATGTCAGCAACAGAGGCAGGAATCTGGCTTATGATGGAGAGAATTTTGAGGGACTGTTTTGCAGGCAAAGTTCTCCACACTATAGCACAGGCCATTGGATGATGAGGGGGACAACACACATTATTGTGGTTAACGCAGTTAAGAGTACTGAGTATTCACCAGAATAAGTGGACAACTCTACACCTTAACTGAGGAAAATATTCACTTGTCTGGACAGCAGAAAGTTACTTTCAAGGCAAGGATAGAAACCACCCATGTGGACGTGGAAAGGAAAAATTACCACATTATCTTCCTAAGAAAAATTCATGAGCATATCTGGAATGGAGGAGTTGCAAGTTCAGAAAGTATTCTTCAGACTGGAAAACCTAATTGATATGACAGCAATAGTTTATGATAATTTGATTGTATCTCTTGCCTGACTGTCTCCACCTGAAATCTCTGACTACACTTAATTATTGTAGAATATGTCATTTATTTGTATAAAGGGAAAGAATAACATTCTCATGTGCTCTATGTGTTATCATGTCCTTTATATGTTATTTATTACCAGCTGTGTATGAACTCCAGACTTTGAAAAGAGATGATAAACATTCTGTACCTGCAAACAGTTCTGGAAATGGCGAAATTCTAGTGGGGACATTTAAGGGTGTCTTTGGTTCGACAGATACAGGTTTGTATTTACATGTTTTTGGTTCAAATGTTTGGTCTCACACATGTCATCCTACTCTCTCATTTTCTTTTGCATGTTACTTCTAATTAGACACTCATCATCATAATCACCATCATGTACCATGCCAGGTAGTGAGGCGATATTTTCCTCCACAATCATGTTTTGTGTATTCTTGATACATTCCTCCCCTAAATTTCCCTTGAGGCACTCTGCAAACCCATAAAATATTTCCCCCCTCTTTTGAGTTTTGTATCTAATGCTATAATTTTCATGGTTGTTACATTATTCTTTAGAACTTCCCTCATAGTGGCCAAAAATGACAGTTATCATGTCCTGATATAGATCATTATCTGTCTTTTTAAATTGTTCTCCACAATATCAGTTTTCCATGGGATTCTAATCATTTTACAAAGAAATCATATCTTTGTGGCCTCTAGTGTTTTTCTAACTTTGATTTCAAGGATCCATGGTTTACAGACAAACAGTGGTAAGGTCATTATGTATCATCTTAATGCCCGTTTCCTGACTTCCATTGATTATCATTTATACCATGGGACATTTTCTGTGGGAGACAATCTGTAGGTTTGCCTAAAATGTTATAATGTTGATTCTTTTAACTTCGTGGACAGAGGTCTGTGCCTGAGAATTTTATTCTTTCCCTTTATCTCCATTACTTTTGGACATTGTCCAAATGTCACTTTAAGCAAACTCAGCACCTGTGAGATGAAATGCTTGAGGAGAGCTGCCAACTTAACTATCCGAGACTGAATAAGAAATGATGTTATCAGACAGACAGTGGGATCAGTACCTTGTGTCATATATATTGAAAAACAGAAGATGAAAACGTTTGGCCATCTTGTTAGAATGCAACACCATCAACAACCAGCACTGGCCCTACATCAAAGCAGATCTGATACTAGAGCAAGAGGACACCCGAGAAGAAAATGGACTTACGACATCAAAGACATTGTACAATCACACGGAATGACACTATCCAGTGTCATCCATTGGGCGCTGGAGCGCCAACTATTTATTCCTCCCAATGATGCTCAACGGCAAGAGTGGAAGATGATGAAGATGATGATGACTTGGAAAGTAAAACAATTCTTTTGCACACCATTGATGACAACATTGCAGTTATAGGCAAATTTCAAGTTAACGAAAGAAGAAAAAGAAGAAAATGAAACAAGAGAATCAATATTTTACTGTCGAAGAATCCCCCCTGGGCATTGGGTTGGAGTCAACAACCTGAAACCCGTGGGGAAACATGACCAACCCTGGACTAATCCCAACCGGTCTGTGTGTGCTGTGCTGCATCATGACCTGGCTACATTCTAATACATCTCTGCAAATGTGAAGGTTCAGTTCTGGTCTTGGACACCCTGTGATTTCTGGGCTTGAAGAGGTGAAGGAGAGCTCTGCTTCAGGGTCCACAAGGAGTTGATACTGGGTCAGGAGAAAAATCTCTACATCACTTCTACTCTGATTGATGCAAAGTATTTTCAGGACTCAGGCAACATGAACTCCAACACATCAGACATGAGAGTGAAAACTTAGTCTTCCAGAGGATTAGCAAACAACAACAAAAACAACAACAGCAGCAGCAGCAGCAGCAAGACTAACAATAGTCTTAGAATGAGATCCCCCGGGAAGGTTAACCTGGTCAACAAAAACCCGCAGAAGTCAGATGTATCGGCCTAATGGCGCAAGAACGCAGCTCTGCTGTAAACAGACAACACAATAATGTCTGAAAAATAAAACTCTCCGGATGAACGCAGAAGAAGAAGAAGAATAAGAAGAAGAAGAAGAAGAAGAAGAAGAAGAAAGAAGAAGAAGATCAGAAGCACTGATTTGCCAGTGTCGAGGTTCATAATGACCAGGACTTCTCTTCACCTTCACAAAGGGAATTCAGTACAGACACTAGTCTAGCTAATGAAGGGACGATCAGCTCATGGTTTCCACTTTTATTAAGCCTGCTGAGGACTGCAATCTTTGCACACTTTGAGACTACAAGAGGATCACAGCAGTGCCCATAATGATGATAGACAGTCAGCATTCTTGCATTCTGTGCTTCCTGAGTACACCACCATCCTTGGTTAAAAGTTATCTCCAATCCCACATTGTTCAAGTCATACAAGAGTGAGTATCTTGAATTGACAGGAATCTGCAAAAACAACTGAATGGGGAAAATCTGTTGGCAAATTCAAGCAGGGAATATTGAGTGCAGACAAAAGGAATGAAAGCTTAAATAAAAACAATAGTTTTTTTGTTGTTGTAAAGTTGCAAATAGGTTTTCTTAGACCTACTGACCTAACAAATGCACTAGACATTTGTAAAATTACAGAGCAAGTGAAATCCATATCAGCACTACAACAAGATAGATAACATCATAACATATTAATCACCATATAAGGGTAAGAATAGCACTTGTTAATCATTAGATAGGAAATATGAGAAAATAAATTCAAAGGTATTGATTGAGACATGTAGAAGGTAAAGAAAAAATGTATATATCAGAGGACACATTAGACAATTTAAAGAATTGAAATACATAGGCACACTGGGAACATGTCACCTTCAAATGATGACAGCACCTTGCTGAAGGGATAAATGGACCTGAACACATGATCAGCTAGACACATAAAATGGTAGCATCATTAACCAGGTCTAACTTACACCTGATCTCATAACTATGGACTAAGGACATAAGTTGTCTCAAGTCTTGCTTCAAGGTTCAATTCCTCATCATTAACCAGGTCTAACTTACACCTGATCTCATAACTATGGACTAAGGACATGAGTTGTCTCAAGTCTTGCTTCAAGGTTCAATTCCTCATCATTAACCAGGTCTAACTTACACCTGATCTCATAACTATGGACTAAGGACATGAGTTGTCTCAAGTCTTGCTTCAAGGTTCAATTCCTCATCGTTAACCAGGTCTAACTTACACCTGATCTCATAACTTATGGACTAAGGACATGAGTTGTCTCAAGTCTTGCTTCAAGGTTCAATTCCTCATCATTAACCAGGTCTAACTTACACCTGATCTCATAACTATGGACTAAGGACATGAGTTGTCTCAAGTCTTGCTTCAAGATTCAATTCCTCATCATTAACCAGGTCTAACTTACACCTGATCTCATAACTATGGACTAAGGACATGAGTTGTCTCAAGTCTTGCTTTAAGGTTCAATTCCTCATCATTAACCAGGTCTAACTTACACCTGATCTCATAACTATGGACTAAGGACATGAGTTGTCTCAAGTCTTGCTTCAAGGTTCAATTCCTCATCGTTAACCAGGTCTAACTTACACCTGATCTCATAACTATGGACTAAGGACATGAGTTGTCTCAAGTCTTGCTTCAAGGTTCAATTCCTCATCATTAACCAGGTCTAACTTACACCTGATCTCATAACTATGGACTAAGGACATGAGTTGTCTCAAGTCTTGCTTCAAGGTTCAATTCCTCATCATTA
Source organism: Cepaea nemoralis (assembly GCA_014155875.1). Taxonomy (NCBI): domain Eukaryota; kingdom Metazoa; phylum Mollusca; class Gastropoda; order Stylommatophora; family Helicidae; genus Cepaea; species Cepaea nemoralis. The sequence goes on from JACEFZ010000856.1 coordinate 526,194, forward strand.
ACCAGGTCTAACTTACACCTGATCTCATAACTATGGACTAAGGACATGAGTTGTCTCAAGTCTTGCTTCAAGGTTCAATTCCTCATCGTTAACCAGGTCTAACTTACACCTGATCTCATAACTATGGACTAAGGACATGAGTTGTCTCAAGTCTTGCTTCAAGGTTCAATTCCTCATCATTAACCAGGTCTAACTTACACCTGATCTCATAACTATGGACTAAGGACATGAGTTGTCTCAAGTCTTGCTTCAAGGTTCAATTCCTCATCATTAACCAGGTCTAACTTACACCTGATCTCATAACTATGGACTAAGGACATGAGTTGTCTCAAGTCTTGCTTCAAGATTCAATTCCTCATCATTAACCAGGTCTAACTTACACCTGATCTCATAACTATGGACTAAGGACATGAGTTGTCTCAAGTCTTGCTTTAAGGTTCAATTCCTCATCATTAACCAGGTCTAACTTACACCTGATCTCATAACTATGGACTAAGGACATGAGTTGTCTCAAGTCTTGCTTCAAGGTTCAATTCCTCATCATTAACCAGGTCTAACTTACACCTGATCTCATAACTATGGACTAAGGACATGAGTTGTCTCAAGTCTTGCTTCAAGGTTCAATTCCTCATCATTAACCAGGTCTAACTTACACCTGATCTCATAACTATGGACTAAGGACATGAGTTGTCTCAAGTCTTGCTTCAAGGTTCAATTCCTCATCATTAACCAGGTCTAACTTACACCTGATCTCACAACTATGGACTAAGGACATGTGTTGTCTCAAGTCTTGCTTCAAGGTTCAATTCCTAGTGTTACCGTAGCTTTCAGTTCCTTCTGTCCTTAGATTTGTGCTTCTTTTCACTGCCATCTAAGAGTGCTGATCTGTGAATTTATTTCTCATTTTATTTCAGTGGGCTCATGTTCTTCCTTTTGATAGATACTTCATATGCAGGCTATTTGTTTCTTTGATAATCCTCATTGTTTCATGGGCTGAAAGAGAGAGAGAGAGAGAGAGAGAGAGAGAGAGAGAGAGAGAGAGAGAGAGAGAGAGAGAGAGAGAGAGAGAGAGAGAGAGAGAGAGAGAGAGAGAGCTCCCAGTTCCAAAAGATAGCAGATACAGTTTGATTCTGTGAACAAAGCTGATAGTTGGCCTGATCTTGCTGGTAGTGCATTGTACTTAAAACAAATTCAAAAGTGCTGTTGTCCTTCGAGAAAGGCAGGCTAATATAGATATAAGCAGTATGGATAGAACATTGATAACAATGTCTTTATTGTTTTCTTTCATGCAACAAAGTTCAGTGACCAAATCTTTTACTCAGTTTTATAATGCTTATATTTTTTGCCATTATCCAATTTTATGCATACATTTTCAAATTTTCAATTGATCTCATTTTATGGATTGAGCAATTTTTATAAATGAAAATACAATCAACAGAATATCGACTGTGGAGATATCCAAATGTTGATACTGCCTTCACCAAATCATGGAACAGATCTGAGGGTAAGTTTACAACTAAGCTTATCTGTTTTCTTGAGTCTTACAAACATCAATATTTGAGTTAATATCTGCTTGAAAACAAGTTTGATTTTTAATCAGTTGCTACAGTTTGAGATTTGGGCAATTTTGTCATTATTAGACAATGTCTATGTGCTTTATGAATTGCTGTGGCAAAGTTAGCCTTTTGCAAGATGGGAAAACATATCCACCAATAAAAATCTGTCAATTACAGAGACAAAAAGAATTAAGTGGTAAATTGAATCTATATTGTTGTATACATGTGTAACATGGACAATTAGCAGACAAGCTGAAAAACATTTAATGGAAGTGGGAATGTTATTTCTGAACAAAATGCCAAGAATACAATCAATTTACAAAAATAAAACACAAAATTAGACTTTTTACAAGAAACAAATGAAAACTGTAAATTGATCAGAAAAATTACATGTTGACAATTTAGATTTTTTGTACAAGTTATGAGGAGAAATAATTGAAACAAATGTAGTGACAACTGGCAAAATTAATAGAAAAAGAGCAAGGGGAAGGCAGAGAGATAAACATCTAGATGGCTTGACCCCACAGCATAATCTGGACAAGAACACAGACCTAATGAAAGACTCTGGTGATCATGTGAGATGGTGAACCATAATTGTCCACACTTATTGTTGCGGTACATGATGAATGATGTGCTGTATGAAATAACAGGCATTTAATTCATTAACCCACTGTGGTAGCAAGCAGGAATTAAACAGTAACATATCAGTAGTTGGGTTTTTTGATGTGAAAAACATCCCTGTCACACTCTTGCTCTTATTTCAAATATATCTGTTAGTTTCTCCCCATGAAGAGCTCTGCATGTACACATGTAGCAACTCTGAGAAAGATTGTTTTTTGTTATTCCAATTGTCACAACATGTTCCAGTTTTTGTCTTCTCATAACATGGCCAAAGAAACGACGACTGTCTCTTTCTGATGTTTGTGATAAGTTGTCTTTGCGACTCAGCTTCCCTTAAAATGTCCTGATTGCTCATTTTGGTTGTCCAATTAATTTTCAGCATTATTATGTTTTAAAGCTTAAACTATAATGGCGTGAAAAATCCAGACCCACGCATACACAAAAATGAAACATCCTTTAAAAGCTAATATAAATAGCTACTCAGGTATAGTAGAAGCTCTCTGAAGCATATAAAAAAAGTTGCACATACTTTGCAGAACGTTGTGATCAACTCCACGTTGAATTTTTAGGCAATTCTACATTCAGTAGTTTGCCATAGAAGCATATAGGGTCTAAAATCTATGTAGATTTGTTACATTATGTAGGACTAATGTTTCCTATTTTGCAGTACAGAAAATCAAATTGATAATATTTATATTAACTACAAATTTATATATTCTCTACATTATGTAAAAGTTTTCAGAGGTGCAGATGTGGATTCAGATCACCATCTGCTAAGTAAAGTTTAAACTCAGGATATACAGAACTTTGATACACATGGAAAACCATACAATACATGATATCTCTGAAATTAAGAAATTAACGAACAATTTATATCCACTGTCTCTAATAATACCAAATATTTGTAGGAACTTCTGAGCAGATCAAACCCAAAACATCCCCAGATATCCAGCCTGGATATCAAGTGTGAGAAACTATCTAAAGAAGAAATTAGAAAACTGTCAAGCTTCTGAAGGATGGCGGAAACTATGAAAGCCAGCACAAACACCTCAACTGAGTTACTGCAAAAATTATTAGCAGTCTGGGAAACCAAAATAATACCAGCAGACTAGAGAGAAGAATATCTTGTGAAGTTGCCAAAGAAAGTAGAAAATTATACAGGAATAATGTTTTTGTCAGTTCCTGGGAAAATATTAAGCCAGATCATTCTGGAGAGATTAAGAGATGCTGTTGCAAACAACTAAGGGATGAACAGACTGGCTTCCGACAAAACAGATCCTGCACTGATCAGATAGCAGCAATGTGCTAATAATAGAGAAATATATTGAAATGAAATTGCCACTTTATATTAAAGTTTTGGACTGTGTAGAGGTGTTTTACAGCCTTGATAATGAGTCTCTTTGGAAATCGATGATGGACTATGCACAAGACCAGTATTTTAATAAAGGTGACGTATGAGGACATCAAATTCAGACTTCTTCACTGGAGTAAACTAACGTAAAAAGAACAGAGGTGTAGCAGGATATGCCTTTTGCCACCTTTATTATTCTGGCTAACTATTGACTGGTTTATGAAGACAACAACAGCTGCCACCAGAAATGGAAATCAATGGTCTCTAGAGCACTTTGATGATCTGGAATTTAACGAAGGCATTTACCTCCTCTTCCACACATAAAATCAGATGCAAAATAAATTAAGCACTTTATGAATGTCACATCAATTAGGTCTAAACATCCATAAGGGACAAAGTTAATGAGAATAAACCAAGCAATTAATAACCAAATTTGCCTTGGGGAAACCATACTTTAAGAGGTGAAATTATACATGTATTTAAATATGTTTAGGCAAAGTTGTTATGAAATTAGCATTAACATCTAGAAAGATTTCGTCTGAAGTCGGAGAGTGTCTGCCTGCACGGCTAGGAACCACCAGTCTGCACCCCACTAAGCCAGACATGGGACAACGGATACTCACGCAATCCTCAGTCCGGTATGACATCACACTGATGTTGGACCAAAGGATGTCACCATCCAACATATAGGACTTCACGCTGGAGTTCACAGCCAGCGAACGCAAGCAAGCATCTAGAAAGATTAACAACACATTTAAAATAAGAATTGTCAAATGTTATGTATTTTCAACATTACTACATGGCGCTGAAGCTGGACAATGAACAAGCAATTAAAAAGTCAAATAGAGGCCCTGAAGATGTGGATATACAGAAGAATATGTTGTATTTCATGGAAACAAAAACAATTAAATCCAGAGGTTCTAGAAGAACTTGGAATGAAAAGAGAGTTGATGAAAGAAATGCAAAAGAGGCAAGTGAAGGTTCCAAATGTTGCTGTATGTAGCTGGGGCGCAGTGTTGGGGTGAGCGCCCAATATTGCTTAAATACCCCAATGGCTCGTGAATACATAACCTCTGCAGCAAAAGTCCAACTCCTGGCCTTCACGTGGTGGAACTGTTTTAACTAACAGGAGAAGGGGCGATGGCGAGTTTCTGGTGCCGAAAAATAACCAGTATGCTCTAGATGTGTATGCACATACATGCATGTGCAGACACGTGTGTGCGCGTGTACACATCTACACTCGAGTGAGACCACAGTCTGCTCTAGCAAAGAAAGGTGCTGAAGACGGAGGCAACCAGCCAGGAGGCGCACCACAGAAATCAGGATGCCACGCAATTACGCAAAATGGAATATGTCGACCTTCTGGCCTAGAGAGACACCGTGGAAGATAAACTCTATGGACCACTGTGTGAACTGAAAAAGACAGTTAAATTCATACAAGAGACAACATTGCAGATATAGACATATTTCAAGCAAACGAAAGAAGAAGAAAAAGGCAAGTGAAATATTTTGGCAATGTTAAAAGAAATAACACTCTTATAAAAACCATACTGCAGGGTAATGCTGAAGGCAAGCAAGCAAGAGGTAGACAAAGATACAAGTGGGAAGATAACATCAAGAGATGGACGCACAGGAGTCTGACAGAATGTGTAATCAAGGCTAGAAACAGGTAGTGTTGGCGATCCATTGCAGCCAACTTTCATTGTGGAGATGATACCTGATTGGTAAAGACAAAGTTGGAAGTATAGATATAGATCAAAACAATATGAATACAAAAAGCAAGAGGAGCCTTCATAGCACTAGGACATTTGTAGAAGTGAAAAGATATTAAAATCTAGCACCAAACCTTAGAACAATTAACTCTTATATGTCAAATAATTTCTTATGTATGGATCAGAAACACGGAGAACGACTGAAGCAATTACTAATCAACTGCAGATATTCATGAACAGATGCCTGCATACAATAGAAGGACATGGTATGACAGAATCACCAGTGTGGAGCTCATGGAGAGAACTAAACAAATCCTCGTAAAGATGCTGGCATTATCGGACATACATTGGGATAACCTGTTAATAGTGTCACTAGAAAGTCCTGCCTCTGGATCTCACAGAGCAAAAGAAATAGAGTTGCCTAAAAATACACAGAGAAGAGAATTAGAGACGTGAATAATATGGGGAGGGCATGGAGGGAACTGCAGGAGCTAGCAAAGATTAGGATGGCTTGGAGTGAGCTGGCTGATGGCCTATGATCCTTTGGGAGGTAACAGGCAGAAGAAGAAGAAGATATATTTTAGTTTGGGATTGTCTGATGTATTAACTACAGGTATATTTTAGTCTGGGATTGTCTGATGTATTAACTACAGGTATATTTTAGTCTGGGATTGTCTGATGTATTAACTAAAGGTATATTTTAGTCTGGAATTTTCTGATATATTAACTAAAGGTATATTTTGGTCTAGGATTGTCTGATGTATTAACTGAAGATATATTTTAGTTTGGGATTTCTCATGTATTAACTACAGATATATTTTAGTCTGGGATTGTCTGACGTATTAACTACAGGTATATTTTAGTCTGGGATTGTCTGATGTATTAACTAAAGGTATATTTTAGTCTAGGATTGTCTGATGTATTAACTACAGGTATATTTTAGTCTAGGATTGTCTGATGTATTAACTACAAATTCTCACTTACACCCTGTTCTTTCCACAGCCACGCCACAGACAGGAAGTTCTTTGTTGTTATATCCAGCCAAAGTTTCTCCTATTTCATAGATCCACCGAAACCCAACATCAAGATATCACAGAGATAACATACTCCTAAAGATAGTCAAGAATAAAGATACTCCATATTTGTTTGTCATTGTTCTCTTAGCTTGAATTTGTTGTGCAGATTTTGCAATGCTGTGTTCACTGGTTCTGTTATACTGTGGTTATTGTGGACATGAAGAGAGCATTTTGTCAGTTTTCAACATATTTTGCTTTGTGACATTTTAGAAATGTGCATGAGTTACTGCTTATTTTTTCAACTTTGTGAAGTTTAGCACTCTTAATAGCATATGGTAGTTAATAAAACTGACTGATGTCAGCTCTTGAAGAGAAGGCATATAGTAGTAAAACTGATGTCAGCTCTTGAAGAGAAGACACCTACTCTAGTCATGTGTTGTTCGTTGTTAAAACCCCATTGATTGGTGTTATTTCCTCTTGTACATCGTGAACAATTGGTGATTAGCCTGATTATTGATGGCTTGGCTCCATCCTGGTAGGCAAGCAACACACTCACTCCCAGCATGCTCAGGAGCTCTTCAAGCGATGAGTGCAAGACTTGGGTACTGATTGCTTACCTTCATCTTGGGGGATTGCTGTGAGTGTCTTGCAGTCTGTTAGGTTGTAGGCTTCATCATAGTATAGACTATAGTTGATCACCCAAGCTAGTGCTTGCCCAGGATGCTCCACGTGGAGTTGAAGAAAAGTTCGGGTCAGTGAAAACTCTGGTGGTTATTTCCAACAGTGAATGTTGAGAGAGTAGTATTAGTGATTGTTATTTCTAACAATTTGTGTTGAGTGGGTAGTATTTGTGATTGTTATTTGCAACAATTTGTGTTGAGAGAGTAGTATTTGTGATTGTTATTTCCAACAATTTGTGTTGAGAGAGCAGTCTTTGTGATTCTTATTTCCAACAATTTGTGTTGAGAAAGCAGTATTTGTGATTGTTATTTCCAACAATGTGTCGAGAGAGTAGTATTTGTGATTATTTCCAACAATTCATATTGACAGATCAGTATTTGTGGAAGTTATTCCCAACAATTCATGCTGGTAGACCAAAGATTTTGTAAGCTTTTATTTGTTTCACATTGCCATGCTCATAAGAAAGTAAAATAAAAAGCAATTTTCTACACCTTGAGGCATATTGTGAAAATGGTGCTGGCCCAAAACTTTATAGATCAACTAGCACTCAGTGCACATTGTGGTCAGTTTCATGCCAGTCACCTTTAATTCCCAAAATAATTCTCAGAACCCAGTTTTAGGCTTGGTCTACCTAGGAGCCCAGGTCATTAAAAAAAACTCCCTGCTTTGAGAAGGGTTTGAATATATGATCACTGGGCTGGCAGGCAAGCATGCTAGCCACAGCACCAACACGATTCACTGTCTAGCTGATAGTTTTTGTTAATATTTCATTTATAGAGACATTTATCTGTGGACTGCAGTTCTGACCACATTTGGGGAATAACTAACCATTAAGCTTGAACAATGTATGAGAAGTATGACACAAGAGAACATCTGTGGAATCATTGACCATTAAGCTTGAACAATATATGAGAAGTATGACACACGAGAACATATGTGGAATAATTTACCATTAAGCTTGAACAATATATGAGAAGTATGACACAAGAGAACATCTGTGGAATAATTGACCATTCAGTTTGAACAATATATGAAAAGTATGACACGAGAACATCTGCGGAATAATTGACCATTAAGCTTGAACAATATATGAGAAGTATGACACACGAGAACATATGTGGAATAATTTACCATTAAGCTTGAACAATATATGAGAAGTATGACACAAGAGAACATCTGTGGAATAATTGACCATTAAGCTTGAACAATATATGAGAAGTATGACACAAGAGAACATATGTGGAATAATTTACCATTAAGCTTGAACAATATATGAGAAGTATGATACAAGAGAACATCTGTGGAATAATTGACCATTAAGCTTTAACAATATATGGGAAGTATGACACAAGAGAACATATGTGGAATAATTTACCATTAAGCTCGAACAATATATGAGAAGTATGACACAAGAGAACATCTGTGGAATAATTGACCATTAAGCTTGAACAATATATGAGAAGTATGACACAAGAGAACATATGTGGAATAATTGACCATTAAGCTTGAACAATATATGAGAAGTATGACACAAGAGAACATCTGTGGAATAATTGACCATTAAGCTTGAACAATATATGAGAAGTATGACACAAGAGAACATCTGTGGAATAATTGACCATTAAGCTTGAACAATATATGAGAAGTATGACACAAGAGAACATCTGTGGAATAATTGACCATTAAGCTTGAACAATATATGAGAAGTATGACACAAGAGAACATCTGTGGAATAATTGACCATTAAGCTTGAACAATATATGGAAAGTATGACACAAGAGAACATCTGTGGAATAATTGACCATTAAGCTTGAACAATATGTGAGAAGTATGACACACGAGAACATCTGTGGAATAATTGACCATTAAGCTTGAACAATATGTGAGAAGTATGACACACGAGAACATCTGTGGAATCATTTACCATTAAGCTTGAACAATATGTGAGAAGTATGACACAAGAGAACATCTGTGGAATAATTGACCATTAAGCTTGAACAATATATGAGAAGTATGACACATGAGAACATCTGTGGAATAATTGACCATTAAGCTTGAACAATATATGAGAAGTATGACACACGAGAACATCTGTGGAATAATTGACCATTAAGCTTGAACAATATATGAGAAGTATGACACAAGAGAACATCTGTGGAATAATTGACCATTAAGCTTGAACAATATATGAGAAGTATGACACACGAGAACATCTGTGGAATAATTGACCATTAAGCTTGAACAATATATGAGAAGTATGACACACGAGAACATCTGTGGAATAATTGACCATTAAGCTTTAACAATATATGGGAAGTATGACTCGAGAGGACATTTTGGACCAAAGATAGGAAACCCCTCACATCCTTTAACTCATTCTATACCAACCAACTCACCATGTGTGCAGATAACTAAAACAGTTTCAGTTCTCTTTACTATTTTTTTTCCCTGGCAGTTTTTACTTTTAACAATTCTGTACTGATTGTTATTTACATTGTTTTTCCATGCTATTACTGTTACTCAAATATATATGTATATAGAGTATATATATATATATATATATATATATATATATATATATATATATATATATATATATATATATATATATATATATATATATATATAAAAGAGACTGTATGTTTGTGGGTTTGTGGGTATTGGATGCGTTCGATAACGGTACATCCGATTGAGATGAAATTTTCTACACGTCTTCCTTTCATTCCTGTGCAACCGACTATAATAATTTCTGAATGTAAAATCTTCTACTTATTTAATAACATTTACTTTTCCATTTTCATTATATAATGTCTATATAGCAGGGGCACTTCACTCTAGAAAAGTTATTTCAAGGGGCATAACTTTTAATAACATTTCTGAATACTTTATAGTCATATTGTTGGACTTTCCTGCACTATTGTTACACTCTTTGTCTATAGTTATTTTTAGGCATATGAGTTATATTAAATAATGATATAATCTTTAAGGTATTTTTACAGTTGGCATAAAAATAATGCATTATGCATAACATTTTAACCCATCTTTTTCTACAGTTTTCATTGAATGGTGTGTGGAAGGACATTCTTTTAAGTTACTGTGTGCCAAAAGCTGGGCGAAACCACGCTGGTCAGACAGATAGACAGACAGACAGTCGGGAACGGGAGAGCTTATATGACTACTTATATGAATTAAATTAGATGCTCCCCACTAGGGACTGGGTGAAGCCGGGCCGGGACAGAGAGACAAACAGATAGTCGGGAACGGGAGAGCTTATATGACTACGTATATGAATTAAATTAGATGCTCCCCACCAGGGACTGGGTGAAGCCGGGCCCGGTCAGCCAGACAGACAGACAAACAAGCAGACAGACTGACTGATAGATAGATAGATCCCCTCCAGGGCCTGGGCGAAGCCGGGCCGGGTCAGCTAGTATATATATATGTACAAAACATATACTGTATTGTTTGTTGGAATAATTAGCCAGATTTCTGTAATATACATGAACCAGATATAAAAGATGTATTAAAACATCATGCATTTTTTTTTTAACAATGAACAATAACTGATTAATCATGGTGCATTGCTTTGGGACATAAAGAATGCATTGATTGATTGATTGATTGATTTAAAGAATGGATGAGATCACCAAATAAACAGTTGAAGTCTATGCTGCTGGATCAGTAACAAAAACAGAACAACAGCATAACAACATAAACCAATATAAATGTATAACTTGTCTACTTTTTAAGAAAGGGTTGTCAATATTTGGAGTGGATATTTATAATTGTTCATAAAGGGAGATCAATATTCATAGTTAATAGTGTTGTCCCATTGTGCTTCATATTGTCCTGGAAAATGCTGGTCTCCCTGACCTAGGGGTTAACGTCTTTCTCTGTAATCCTGTATATCCACGTGAGGAACTTAACCTGCACGAGAATCAGTAGTGGCTCTCGCAGCATTGATAACTTACTGGTTGAGCTGGTTGCTCAGAAAGCAATGGCAAACTACTGAGCGTAATCTTGCCAAGTAATCAACAATCAGCTGAAAGATGCTGATGTTGACAGCGATGTCCTGTAAAGGATATACGAAAAAAATAAAATATTTTAAAATCTTCTTCTTCGTACACCTTCAGATGCCAGTATCAATACATACAAATAAAGCAGCAGTCAACTTGAGCTTGTTGACATCTCCATAGTGTTTGTTCTCATGTGGGATGGGTGTAGGTTAAACTAGTTTTCTCTATTCTGCATATATTAGTATTAGACACTCCTGCAACAAATGTTTCCGTCATTTTACCATTTCCACAGTTACACCCAGTCTTATCTTTTATCTTTAGTTTATTACACATGTGGTATATCAGCCTGCTGTATCCTGTGTGGAGTCTGAAGATTGCTACTTGTTCTCTTCAGTGGAGTTGGTAATATGTATCATCTTTCTGGTGGCCAGGGTGCCATCATTCCCACTAGGTTATATATTATTTCTTATAAATCTCTTGGCCTAATCATATTTTTTATGTTCACCCATTACACCACGGAAAATAAAGGGAAACAACTGATCATGTCTCTTAAAGAGTATATGCCAGTAATAAATAAATGTTTGCATATCCTTTACGGGACATCGCTGTCAACATCAGCATCTTTCAGCTGTATGTTGATTTCTTGGCAAGATTTCGCTCGTATATGCCAGTACCCAGCAGAAAGAACAGTTTTGTATCAAACAAAAGAAAACAATTGCAACCTTAAAGAGATAATAATTGTTTAAGCTGTGAAGTGACTAGCAGAACTTGGAAGTACATGGATACTAAAACATATAATGTTTTAATGACAGTTTTTGAAACAGGGAAATCTGCATACAGAATTAACACTGCTGAAATCTTTTGTGAAATACGAGTAACTTATGTAATAATTTTAGTTCAGATAGAGTAGACCAGAGTATTTGTTGTCCTGTCTCATCCAAAGTGAATAATAAATATGCCATTCTGTGAATATTCTTGTACATTCTTTGTGTATTTATGGTCATAGATAGCACACATTCTGATCACATATAGATCTACAATAGCACTGACATTTAGATTCATTGGAATCCCACAGTTAATAACATTAACACATAGATACTGTGGAAATATGTATACAGCAAACAGCATTAACATTTAGAGACAGCAAAAACATGCATACAGCAAACAGCATTGACATTTAGTTAGAACTGACAACATAAAAACCACAGGCATCATTGACAGTTGGATAGATATGGAAACATACACACTACAAGCAGCACTAACAGTTAGAAAAAAACCGGAAACATATATTTCAAATAGTATTCAAATTTAGATACAGAGAAAACATATACTATACTGCCAAGATCACTGACAGTAAGATGTTGCGGAAAACGAGCAAGAGAGGGTCTCCCCACAAACAATGATATTAGCGGAATATCAAAGTAACTAAGACAACCTTATTTGCCGCCCACACAAAGGCCTTGTCCAGGAAACTGCTTAACTAATCTGTTGCTGAATTACGCAACGCGTGAAGAAGAAAGAAGATTCGTGGCATATAGTATTATCATCCCTTCTCATCCTACAACCCAGAGTGTGAGTCATAGAGGTGTCACAGTGGAAGTGGCTGCAGTTCTCCACTGCTCGTAGTCCTTAGCAATGCTCACAAATGTGGACAAACTACATCCTGTCCGTTCTTTAATTTTAGCAGTCCCAGATTGTCTCTGCCATTACTTCTCCGTTTGCCCTCATCTGTCTCGACATGCCCACACCAGGACAGTGTTTGATATTTCACCAGTGTCTAAAGTGGTTCTTGACAACCTGCATACCCATTCTTGAAAAACTACTCTACGGAAACGATATTGTAGCCTTGCAAGAAACACAGCTCACCGACGGAACAGTCAAAGTTGCGGGATTTCAGGGTTTCTTTAACAGGCGGCACCTCGGACAGGCCATTCTGGTCCGCGACAACATACTAGTGTCTGAGATCGATATGTCCGCCTGGAACAGCGATGCCCTGCAAGTACAGGCATTAAGAATAATGACACCAGTGCAGCTTGTAATCGTTAACGTCTATGCGCGAAATGGGAAGGTCGACGTGCGACAATGGCAGAGTTTGTTCGATATGGATGAAAGGCATATCATCTACTGCGGGGACTTCAATGCCAGAGGCAGTCAATGGGGGAATTGCATCACCAATAGACAGGGAGAAGATTTGGAGGACGCCCTGGCATCTGCTGCCCTAATCTGTCTGAATGATGGGAAGGTCACTAGAATGGCCACTCGACCAGGCGACTCTGACAGCATCATTGACTTGGCTCTGGTATCGCCCACCATCGCACCAAGGTGCCGGTGGGGCACACTGGGATACCACGATAGTGACCACTACCCTTGTGTCATCCTGATCAAGAAAGACGGGGCCATGAGTCAAAGAAACAAGACCAATGCCTTCCCGTACGACACCACTGGTCAAGACGCCATAAGCAAGATCAGAAGAAGGAAACTAACTTCCTCCCGTAGGAGACAAGAAAGATGGCTGCAGCCACCATGGTGGAATGGAGAGGTCGAGAAGGTGTGGCTGGGAAAGAGGCAGGCTGTCAAAGACTGGCAAAAGGCCAGAAAGGCTAACATGCCACAGGTTGAGTTGGCGAACCTGAAGACTGAGGTCGTTAGGACGACGACTTTATTCAAATCCTGCGCCAAACAGGCCAAGGCCGACAAATGGGACGAGTTCTGCAGGAAGGTGTGCTCCGAGCAATCTCTTACGACATTCTGGCGCCTCCACAAGAGCATGAACGGTGCTGCACAACGTAGGGGTATACCAGACTTTCAAGGCACAGACCTCGCATGGAAAAAGTCGGATGCGGATAAAGGTAAGGCCCTTCTTGCACGCTACATAGAACAGACTGACCAGAAAGACGAGCCCGCCAGACATAGGACCACAACAACACTCTCTCAGTTGTGCGAGGGGGTCGGGACAGACGAAGAATGGACAATCACAGTTGACATATTGCGTGCAATGCTCAAGAAATCACCTAACACCGCCCCAGGCCCAGACGGCATCCGATATGGTGACCTAATGGTGATATCAGATGATGACATGGAAGAACTGGCCAGAGAATTCAACACCAGTATCCAGAGGGGTCAGGTCAAAGAAGAATGGCTACACAGCTACTTGCTGCCGCTGCCAAAACCGAACAAAGACCACTCCAAGATAAGCGGCTACAGAATCATTACGATGCAGAATACTGTTGGCAAGCTACTGGAGAAAATTGTAGCACACAGACTTGCTTGGGACTTGGAACAGCTCGGCTGCTTCCCGCCCACACTTGGAGGATACAGACGCAACAAAGAGTCATGGCTGAATGTGGCGGTCTTTGCTCAAGATGTTTACGAAGGATTTCAGGTCAGAGAAGAGACATGTGCGGCCGCCATAGACTTAGAGGACGCATATAACAGAGTATCTTTCGAGCACTTGATGCAAACCCTCCTCAGACTGAAAGTGCACCCTCACCTTGTACGATGGATAGCTGCAGTTCTACTCCAAAGGAAGGTGGTGCTAAGATGCGGGAGTTGGTCTTCTGAGCCGATAACGATATGTCCAGGATTGCCACAGGGTTCACCACTGTCACCAGTACTATTCAACGTGTATACGGTGCCGATCACTGAACAACAGTTGGATGGGAGGGGTAGGACTCTATCATTCGTTGACGACATCCTCGTGTATCGACAGGGTCGAGATAGACAGGCGGTTGCCAACTATATGCAGGGCGAACTAGATCGAATTTCCTCATGGTGTGCTGATGCCGATGCCCTTGTCAACCCTGCAAAGGCAACGGTTACATGGTTCTCACTAAACAACCATATTGTGAAAACAGACCTGCCGGCAGTAAGAATGGATGGGAGCATTCTGAGTAGAACCCAGTCAATGACATATCTTGGCGTGAGGCTTGATCGTAGCCTGTCCTTCAAAGATCATGTCGACTATGTCATAACGAAGGCTCGAAAAGGTTTGGCAGCAATGAGAGTCATGGCGACTGCCAATATCGAGCAAAGACTGCTATTACTTCTGTTCCAAGGACTTGTGCTTTCACGCATCGAGTATGCCCTGGCCATCCTCACTGTCAGCCCTACACAGATTGGAAGACTTGAAAAGGTACAAAACGAAGCCATGCGCATCATGTTGGGCTGCACGAGAGACACCAGCTGTGTAGCAATGAGATACCTCCTTGACTTCCCGACAATGGAACACAGGATCAAGATCTGGAGAGCTCGTGCATACTTAAAAATAAGTGCAGATGAGCAGCACCCTCTGCATGACGCTGTATTCAGAGAAAAGGGTGACAGGCTAAAGAGGGGCAAATCATGGATGGGTCGGGCGGAAGATGTCGTCGGACAGGTCTGCAGTCTTACCAGTATCAACCCCGGCAAGGAATGGGTGCCGGTGCCTCCAGCTTTTAAGTGTACCTTCTCCTGCATTATCACACTCGACAGACGGTGCAGAGAGCAGAACCCTGCCGCTGTCAATGCAGAGGTTAACGCGCTCATCTATGATCACTCAGATAGCCCCGAAGTGCTCATCTATACAGATGGATCTGTTGTAAAGCAGCAGAGAAGTGCGTGGGCATTTACAGCCCGTTCAGCGGGCCGAACCGTTCAAGAATCCAGTGGTGCCCACTCTATGACCACGAGCAGCATGACGATGGAGGTGATGGCAGTTACACAGGCTTTCATATGGCTGGAATCACAGCATTATACCAACGTGTGTGTACTAAGTGATTCAATGAGCATGATTCAGAAGGTCGAAGCTGGATTGTACGTAGACAGTGGACTGAGTCGCTGCGGAAGTCTGTTGTCCGCAAAGTCACCTTCATCTTCGTCCCGGGACATGCGGGAGTCGAGGGAAATGAACGAGCTGATAAATTGGCTGGCTCTGCACCCCCTGTAGATGGCCAGCCCATGGATCGTGCCGATGTTATTAACGCCCTTAAAGATATGGCGAGAACAGAGGATTTTGACGCCAGTGATTCCACATCGCTTTCCAGGATGAAAGACCTGGGAGTAAGAATCGGCACAGCCAGACGCGAGAGGTACATCGGGAAAACAAAGCGCCTCGTCAACCAACACAGAACTGGCACTATTAGCCACCGGACGCTGATGCATATGCTGGGGGGGGAGGATCTGAGCACCTATGGACATGTCCGGAGTGCAACGAAGATACCCCAACTGATAACTGATAACTGAACCTGCATACTTCTTCACTTTGACCCTAACATAGGCGTTTGTTTTGTGCACATTATACATACACCCGTGTGCTACAGGAACCCATAAGTCAATCAAAGAATAGTAACAGTGACTGTAATCTACCAAGCATGCCGTAAGAGATGACCAAAAGAGGGTTGGCGGAGACTGGATACCCTATCCTGTAGAATCCAACCAGTCACAAACAAGTTATAGGCAGCATACTTTGTCCATATTAAACGTCACAGCAGCTTGGTTAGAACATCGATGAACAGGGCAGTGTAAACATCATGATCGTGACAACGCATGAGGCAGGGGAATTGGCCAATGATCGAGAATCTGCCCTGCGGGCCGTGATGAGAGCCACGTTCTGCACTAGACCTGCTATATGATGATGATGACCTGCTGTTGTTGTACTGCTTTTATTTGATTGACATTTCACAACTTCAGTTGAAACTATTGTTTATCCTCTCATTGTGTTGCAATCTGCAAACCACGAAATAACTCAAGCATGTTAGGGAAACATGACAACCTGGGCGTATTCACAGGCTGTGTGATGTGCTGAATGATGACCTGGCTACATTCTACTGTACTTCCCAGAAGATGTGTCCAGCATCACTAATCTTGCTCATTTCCATGGGTGATGAGCTCGGGGAGGGGAAGGACAGCTCTGCTACATAGTCCCTGGGGAGATGGTACTTCGGTACCGAGTCCGGAGATAGGTCTCTACACCAGCCTCACCCTGACGGTACCGGGTCGGGAGATAAGTCTCTACACCAGCCTCACCATGACGGTTCCGGGTCGGGAGATAAGTCTCTACACCAGCCTCACCCTGACGGTACTGGGTCGGGAGACAAGTCTCTACACCAGCCTCACCCTGACGGTACTGGATCGGGAGATAAGTCTCTCCACCAGCCTCACCATGACGGTACCTTGTCGGGAGATAAGTCTCTACACCAGCCTCATCCTGGCGATACCGGGTCGGGAGATAAGTCTCTACACCAGCCTCACCCTGACGGTGCCGGGTCGGGACATAAGTCTCTACACCAGCCTCACCCTGACGATAGCAGGTCGGGAGATAAGTCTCTACACCAGACTCACCCTTACGGTACCGGGTCGGGAGATAAGTCTCTACACCAGCCTCACCCTTACGGTACCGGGTCGGGAGATAAGTCTCTACACCAGCCTCACCCTGACGGTACCGGGTCGGGAGATACGTCTCTACTCCAGCTTCACCATGACGGTACCGGGTCGGGAGATAAGTCTCTACACCAGCCTCACCCTGACGGTACCGGATCGGGAGATAAGTCTCTACACCAGCCTCAACCTGACGGTACCGGGTCGGGAGATACGTCTCTACTCCAGCTTCACCATGACGGTACCGGGTCGGGAGATAAGTCTCTACACCAGCCTCACCCTTACGGTACCGGGTCGGGAGATATGTCTCTACACCAGCCTCACCCTGACGGTACCGGGTCGGGAGATACGTCTCTACTCCAGCTTCACCATGACGGTACCGGGTCGGGAGATAAGTCTCTACACCAGCCTCACCCTGACGGTACCGGGTCGGGAGATAAGTCTCTACACCAGCCTCACCCTGACGGTACCGGGTCGGGAGATACGTCTCTACTCCAGCTTCACCATGACGGTACCGGGTCGGGAGATAAGTCTCTACACCAGCCTCACCCTGACGGTACCGGGTCGGGAGATAAGTCTCTACACCAGAATCACCATGACGGATACAGGCCCTATTCCAGCTCAGTCAACCCGAGCTTTATTGTGTCGGACTTCAGGGTTCAAACTCCATTCTTCCAGAGGATTCACAACTAGCCAAACCATTCTTCTTGTGACCTTTGTCTCAACCCCCACCCCTCCCCAACTTTTGGCACAGGCTTCAACCAACTCACTTACAAGCCGTCCTACATTGAGCTATCCCATACAGATCCGTCCAGGTAACCAAACTATTCCTAGTATTTAAATGACGAGTGGCAGGTTGCGCAGTTAGGATACCATTCTATTATACAGGAGAGTCCGGGTCCAATCTCCGGTAGTGAAAACGATTATTACCAATCAGAGATGAATGACAACTCACAGCTTATACACTACGTGGTCACGCTCTTGGGCACGCGACCTTTAATCCCTAGCTATTCCTAAACGAGTGCCGGGCACGTAAGTGTAGGTGATAATGTGATGTGCAGATATTATCCCGAACTAGGTCGGACAAGGGCTTGAGCCGGCGTCTATTGTCCGCTAACCGACGAAAAGACCACTTATTGTTCCGTGCATTCAGGTCTACAACATGAGACGGCCCTATCACGTCACGGACACATAGCAGCTTTCTGCTTCCGGAGATGTAGTTACAAATAGCCTCTTTGATAACACTAGCACAAGTACGCATACCGTATTGTTGACTATGAATGTCCATGTAGTGGCATAATGACTAAGGACATGCATATTTAAAGTAACTATAAATTATTAAACAAACAGTAAATGATTGCAGAAATATAGTAAGGCGGTTCCAGTCATAACATCTAATGGGGGATGCCTCGAAGAGATTAGAACAAGAATGCCGTGGCGAACGTAGCATTTTGCAAGACTGAAAGCATTTTTGACGAATAATGACCATTTGCAACAAGACAAAGAGTGTTGAAATGCTACATAGAACCTGTACTTTTGTATGGCGCGGATGAAATCACATATGATTCAACGGGCAAGACGGCGTTTACCTGCAAAGCGTTGTGGATCGTAATGAGCAAGGCAAGGCACTTAGAGCACCCTGGTCATCCACTGCACCTGTATTCATCTCCAGTCGTCTTGACTTGTGATGCCACTAGACTCAGATGGTCGACGCTGGTGATGTCGACGAATTGAGCTACTCTTCCTCACTTTAATCCAATTTATCGCGCAAGTGATTCTTCATCCAACTTCATATATCATCTTCAAGTCCTGTGGCGATGGGCGACCGGCGAAGCGGCAGGCGTGGGTACGCTGGCAGTCGTAGTCGCAGACCTGCACACAGGCGACTCAGGCCATATGGTAGTCTTCCACTGACCGGAGCAGCAGTGGGATTCGGCAGCCCCCTGAGTGACTGAGCAGCCCTCTATAGGAAAGCGCTGCTCATCTTCATATCATGAGGAAGGGGCTAGAAAAGGTGCCCTAAACATTGCCTTCTCCATCATTACCTAACCAGCTAGCCGCGGTTGGTGGGTACTGCCAGAATACTGCTGACTTCTCGATCGATCATGGTAAATATACTGTGTGAAAAATCCAACAGCTGGTCAACTAATAATGTTAGGCTCAACTCTAACAGCAACAACGACAGTGAACTGGAGCCGCAATAAAAGAACGTTAATATAATGGATCCGGACAAGTGCCTTGATAAAGTTAAACGCTGTTTAATAGACAGCTTCTCACAGATTCAGTTATATAACATATCTCGTTGCCTCTTTCGGATCGCCTGTTATGACCAGGGCAATATCCGAACTACGACTGCCAACATAATTAGATAATTCTATATATTCTACTGACCTGTAAAACTTGTGGCCTTAGTCCTTATCTAAATATATGTGTATCACCTTGGGTTCAACCAGTCTGTCTTTCCGTTGCCTGTATTCTTGTCTAGGTTCGTGTCCTCGATTAATTAAATCCATGGCGCTATTATCTTAGATCTTCTTCCATTAGGTATTATCTTTTCATCCATGGATCAATACTAACAGCTCAAAGCCACAATAAATTGTCTAACGATCCAAATTCCTGCTTCACCTTCGGATGTCCCTTCCAGTCTGTTTGTTGTCAAACAACGTCAGTGTCATGTTCCCGTTGGTGCGCACTTGTTTTTGTGTGTGGTTTTTACATATCGGCTTTTCCCGATATTTTTCATCACATCATCATCATCACGTCTGCACGCTGTGTGGCAGGTACCCTATACTGCGGTCGACATACAAACAAAGTAAAAACAAGTGAAGCTAAAAGAGCTAACCATATCCCCGTGACAATGGGAACTTGGAATATACGCACCCTACTTGATAGAGACGGCGCGTCGGGCCCAGAGAGACGAACAGCACTGATTGTGAGAGAGCTGGGCAGGTACAACATCGATATTGCAGATTTGAGCGAGACACGACTTACAGAAGAAGGCACATCTGTGAAGTAGGTGCCGGCTACACATTTTTCTGGAGTGGAAGTAAAAGCGAGGAAAGACACCAATCCGGTGTGGGATTTGCCATTAAGTCGGCCCTGGCTGGCAAATTAGCTGAATTTCCGAAGGCTATAAATGACAGGCTTATGATTATGACGTTACACCTGCTGAAAGGAAAGAAGCATGCGACCATCGTGAGTGCCTACGCACCAAACATGACAAATGAAGATGACGTCAAAAACAAGTTCTATGAAGACCTGCACAACATATTAACATCTGTTCCCAAAGGAGACAAACTTATACTCCTTGGGGACTTCAATGCCAGAGTAGGCAAGGACACCGCCTCTTGGAGTGGCATCATTGGAAAGCATGGAGTCGGAAACTTTACCAGCAATGGACTCCTTCAGGCCTGTGCCGAACACGATCTCCTGATCACCAACACAATTTCTCGTATTCCCACGAGAAATAGAATATCATGGATACACCCTCGCTCGAAACACTGGCACCTCATTGACTATGTCATCGTCAGGAGGAGTTACAGACAAGACGTTCGGGTGACAAAATCCACGTGTGGTGCCGAATGTTGGACAGACCATCGTCTCATACATCTCGAAAATAAACATACACATCAAACCACTACGGCGTCCTCAAGGGGTAAAAATGTAATAAAAAAAAAAAAAACACACACACACACGACAACTAAATGTCACCCACCTAAACAGCAAAAAAATGCAGCTGTCGTTTGAAAACATGCTGGAAGACCGCGTCAAGTTAAATGCTGCAGCTAAACAGGATGCGGAAACAGAATGGAGAACCCTGAAGGACATAATTTACAAACTGCTATGGAAATCCTGGGCCCAACCCCCCACCCCACCCCCATCCCACCCCCCGAAAGCATAAAGACTGGTTTGATCAAAATCCTTAAGACATCAACCAATTGCTGGCCGAGAAACATCTTCTCCTCACGGCACATTTCGATGACCCGAAGTCAACATAAAAAAAAGATGCCTTCAATAACTTTCGGAGAGGAGTGCAGCAGAAACTTCGGCACACGCGGGACTCCTGGCTGAGCAACAACACTGATGAAATTCAAGGCTTTTCTGACAGACACGATATGAAAAACTTCTACGACTCACTGAAAGCCGTCTACGGTCCTCCATCACCAGGCATAGTTCCCCTCCTCAGTGCAGATGGGGAAACATTGGTCACCGATAAGAAAGAAATCCTTCAACGCTGGGCAGAGCATTTCAGCAACATCTTAAATGCAACTTCCTACTTCAATGATAAAACCACCAACTTGCTTTCCTCAAGTTCCCACTAATGAAACACTTGATGACCTGCCAACCATAGTAGAACTCAACAAAGACACCCAGCAACTTTCTAGTGGAAATGCGCCTAGTCCTGACTCCATCCCAGCAGAGATATACAAGGCAGGTGGTCCGGTCCTAATAGAGCAGCTTCACCAAGTCTTTACAAACATATGGGAGAACGAGACCATGCCACAAGATTTAAAGGACGCGTCAATAGTCCACCTTTACAAACGTAAAGGAAACCAAACGAACAATCTTTATTTTCAAAGGGTTAAGAATTGGGCACGCTGGCCCGTCTAAAATTCTGCCATTCTTCTCTAATTCCTCTCATACATTATTTAATTCAACATCACGTATGAAGTTAATCTTAGACAACAAAAGAA
This sequence comes from Cepaea nemoralis, assembly GCA_014155875.1. Taxonomy (NCBI): domain Eukaryota; kingdom Metazoa; phylum Mollusca; class Gastropoda; order Stylommatophora; family Helicidae; genus Cepaea; species Cepaea nemoralis. The sequence goes on from JACEFZ010000856.1 coordinate 548,195, forward strand.
CAATAAGCATTAATACGCATGAAAATAAATCAGTAATACATGACTCGCTGAGGCAATGTTTATCATGGGCATGATAAATACCTAAGGAAGGTGTAACGTGCCATACATGACAACCACCGAGGCATCTCCTTGCTCTCAATCGCAGGGAAGATACTTGCCAGAATTCTTCTCAATCGCCTCACGGCCCATCTCGATCAAGGTCTTCTTCCCGAGAGTCAATGTGGCATCAGAAAGAAAAAAAAAGAACGAAGAACTGTTGACATGATTTTCGCTGCAAGGCAGCTGCAAGAGAAATGTCAGTAACAGAACTCTGAAATGTTGTCCACTTTCATTGACCTTACCAAGACTTTTGATACAGTCAGCAGAGAAGGACTGTGGAAGATTATGGCGAAATATGGCTGTCCACAAAAGTTTGTCCAAATAGTGCGGCTATTTCATGATGGTATGCAGGCAAGAGTACAGGAAAATGATGAACTGTCTGAACCCTTTCCTGTCACCAATGGAGTGAAGCAAGGGTGTGTCCTGGCACCAACACTGTTCAGCCTCATGTTTTCAGCTATGTTGACGAATGCCTTCGAGAACAATGACATTGGAATAGACATCAACTACCGCATGGATGGAAAGTTGTTCAATCTCAGAAGGCTGAAAGCCAAAACCAAAACTAACAGCGACACCGTCAGAGAACTGCTGTTTGCTGATGATTGCGCTCTATATGCCAACTCAGAGGCAGACATGCAACACAATGTTTCAGCTTTCTCACATGCCTGTGCCAACTTTGGGCTCAATATCAACTTGGAGAAGACTGTAGTTATGTACCAGCCAGCTCCAGGGAATAATCACACCGTGCCGAATATCAAGGTGAATGGTCATAGACTAAGTGTTGTGGACAAATTCACCTATCTTGGCAGCACTGTGTCACAAGCTGCCACAATTGATGACGAAGTGAATGCAAGAATCTCCAAGGCCAGCGCGGCCTTTGGCAGACTGTACAAGAATGTATGGGACAGAAATGGAATAAGCCTGCAAACAAAGCTGAAAGTCTATAAAGCAGTTGTATTATCCACACTGCTATATGCTTGTGAAACATGGACTGTTTATCAGCGACATGCTAGGAAATTAAACCACTTCCACACAGTCTGCCTTAGGAAGCTATTGAAGATTAAATGGCAAGACAAGATCCCAAACACTGAAGTTCTAGACAGAGCGTCCATGCCCAGTATCCACACTCTACTAATGAAAAATCAGATTCGCTGGGCTGGTCACTTGACTCGCATGCCAGATCACAGGCTCCCTAAACAATTTTTTTTTTACGGCGAGCTGCGTTGTGGTGAACGCTCCCAAGGCGAACAGAGGAAACGCTTTAAGGACACTGAAAATCTCACTGAAAGCTTTTGGAATTCATCTTGACACCTGGAAGACTGCTGCTAAAGACCGTAATTCGTGGCGTACATCATTACCTAAGGGTGCAGTCACTTGTGAAGCAACTAGGACTGCAAGAGCTATGCAGAAAAGACTGGCCAGAAAAATAACTGCAGGAGATCTTCGCCCTGGAACGTCAAGCATTCTTTGCCCACATTGTAAAAGAGCATTTCGAGCCAAAATAGGCCTTATCGGCCTGTGTTTGTCATGTTTCTCTGGCGAGTTTAGGTATTTCGTTGTGAACAGGCGCAGCCCCTATGCCCAGAGCGACTTGTGTACAGATGCAGAGAAGTCTTTCGGTTCACGAGTGCATTTTTCTCGGAGACACCTGGGGGTTGTCGCTGGAGCTATGGAGTTCGTGCTTTGTGTGACGCTTTCGGCAGCTGTCCTGCGGAAAGAGACCGAGCCATATGGGATAAAATCCGGGACAATGAAGCCAATCCTCTCGACTTTTAAGACTTTTTAAGATCCATAGACAGCCGTATGCAAGAGATGTTTTACCAACAACATTGTCACACGTTTTCGTTTACTGAAAGGTTATGTTTATCTATTCTTCAGTGTGGAAACGAATGCTGGACAATTAGTATCTAAATAGCGAAGAAGCTGTAGCAATGAGGCTTTGAGAACAGTGTTAAGATAAGAACGGAATAGAAAGCCGAGAGCGACGTTTGTGGAAGCATTATAAGCAACAAATAATAATGATGATAATAATAACATAAACAACATAAACTTCATTAACAATACGATGGCAGAGATAATTGGAAGGTCATGATCGCCAATGTCTGCCCCAGATCAGATTCCTGAAGTATATGCAGGCATGACCACTTATTAAGCAGTCACGTTCGCAGGCGTGGGTAACGTAAGGCACGCCTGCCAAATGTGGCACTTGGAATGCTTTTCGGTGGCACGCTGAATGAATTGAAATACAAAATATGAAGTCATAAAATATTGAATTTTAGATTAAACTAAGACTATGTGTCGAAGGGGTTACGAATGGAATTCGCAATCACACATACCGCGTTTGAAAGACAGCTGCGGGCGATTTGGAAACAGATTGCCTTGCGTTGGTTTCTATACAGTGGTATGAGTGCCGGTTATTCAGAAAGCAATGACAAACATCTGAACGTAAATTTGCCGAGGAATCACAAATAACCAAACGCATATAATTATTTTAAAGCTATTTCTGTTTTCACATTACTTCAAAATGAAAGTTGTTAGACATTTGAAGTAAAAATATGTGTGCTGATGCAAACCAACTGAGTGAATGTTGAGCAACAATGAATGACCTTGACGAAGTTCTCATTCTGTCCATCCCCTTCCTCCAGATCACACACATCACACCCACACTCTATAATTCACTTGGCTGTGGCATATTTATGCCAGTGTTATGCCAATGCCACAACGGCGCAAATATGAGGGCTGTTATTGTGTCATACGTTTTCCGTTATAATGTTTGTTCTTTACAAGATTCAGTGACAAACAAAAAGTAGGCTTGGAACAAACAAAAATGGATGTTGGAAAATGGGAAGTAGGGGTGGGGTGTATCACAGTTATGGCTAAAAAGTTGTTAATATGGTAGCAGACATGTTGTGTTATAAGTGAAATTAAAAGGGGTTGCATAAGGACAATTTCTGTAGTTAAACCCTTGGCAGATACCGGAAGTCGGTTAAGAGGATTAATCATTCCATAGAACTTAATCAGTTAAACGATTGTTCTGTTTTTAAAAAATGTACCCATGACAATTTCATTATAAAATTGTTCAATGGTTGTACTAAATAAAAATACGGTGGCACGACGAGTGACTTTGCTAGGACTTAGGTTGGCACGAAGAGTGACTTTGCGAAGACTTAGGTTGGCACGCTGAGTTATTTTGCAAGGTCTAAGGTTGTCATGATGAGTGACTTTGCGAGGTCTATGCTGGCATGATGAGTGACTTTGCAAGGACTTTGGTTGGCACGCTGAGTTATTTTGCGAGGTCTAATGTTGGCAAGGAAAATGACTTTGCGAGGGCTTTGGTTGACACGCTGAATTACTGACATTGCGAGGCCTTAGGTTGGCATGCTGAGTGACTTTGCGAGGACTTAGATTTGCACGATGATTGACTTTGCGAGGTCTAAGGTTTGCATGCTGAATGACTTTGCAAGGACTTAGATTGTCATTTTGAATGATATTGCGAGGACTTAGGATGGCATGATGAGTGACTTTGCGAGGACTTGGATTGTCATTTTGAATGACATTGCGAGGACTTAGGTTTGCATGATGATTGACTTTGCGAGGTCTAAGGTTTGCATGCTGAATGACTTTGCAAGGACTTAGATTGTCATTTTGAATGACATTGCGAGGACTTAGGATGGCATGATGAGTGACTTTGCTAGGACTTAGATTGTCATTTTGAATGACATTGCGAGGACTTAGATTGTCATTTTGAATGACATTGCGAGGACTTAGATTGTCATTTTGAATGACATTGCGAGGACTTAGATTGTCATTTTGAATGACATTGCGAGGACTTAGGATGGCATGCTGAATGACTTAGTGAGGACTTAGGATGGCATGCTGAATGACTTTGTGAGGACTTAGGATGGCATGCTGAATGACTTTGTGAGGACTTAGGATGGCATGCTGAATGACTTTGTGAGGACTTAGGATGGCATGCTGAATGACTTTGTGAGGACTTAGGATGGCATGCTGAATGACTTTGTGAGGACTTAGGATCGCATGCTGAATGACTTTGTGAGGACTTAGGATGGCACGCTGAATGACTTTGTGAGGACTTAGGTTGACACGATGAATGACTTTGCGAGGTCTAATGTTGGCAAGCTGAGTGACTTTGCAAGATTCCGTCGGCACGACACTAGAACAAGATTGCTAGAACCTGCACTAGAGGCCAGTAGTTATGTTTTCGTGACGGAGAATGATAAGAACACAACGGACAGATAACAACACGCTCTATAAAACAGCAGGACATTAATCTTGTGCACAACTCAAGCCAGGAAACATTAATTGATATTCTGTGGACAACTTTACAGCCAGTGTGTTCTTGGGTCCCAGAGTGGAAGAAAGAAAAAGTAAATGGTGACTAGAAAAGGTGGTCTAAGACTGATTACCTCACATGGTAGGAGAATGTGGCCAATAATCGAACTAACCTTGAACTGGCCTAAAACGTGCTAGACATGCGTGGTTGTGGGACAATACTATTTTAATGTCTTAAAGGTATATACAGAAGATTAAGTAGTAGTTGTAGATGTAGAAGAAGAAGAAAGAAAGAAAGAAAGAAAGAAAGAAGAAGAAGAAGAAGAAGAAGAAGAAGAAGAAGAAGAAGAAGAAGAAGAAGAAGAAGAAGAAGAAGAAGAAGGAGAAGAAGAAGAAGAACAACAACAACAACAATAACAACAACAACAACAACAATAACAACAACAACAACAACAATGTTACTAAACTGGGAAATCCGCAATGAGTTGTTTATAAAGGACTCACTACAGTAAATACCGCGAATCCAGTATGATTTCTGAAGTAGTAACATTGCAGTTCCCCGCATTTTTGGCCACCTACTGTTTGGCAAATGTCAGAATCCTCCATTATCGCTATTTACTTTTAATGTATTCATGATAACTGTTCTTGCAGCACTTTCGTCGTGGTTGTCAGCGCAGCCAGTTTGACAACCAGGGCTGCCCTGGGAAGACATGGCCGGCACTTACCAGAGTCAGCCCACACTGAGACCAGACTGAAACAGTTCACACGGTACATCGTCACATCTACTTAGATTATATCTACGGAATAATAGCCTGGCCAACTAGCCTTTGTCTGCAGTCATTGTAACGTTACACCAATTGTGCCGAACACAAACCAGGGCACAACCGACTGGCAGGAGCCCACACGACCAGACATGGAGATAAAGTGCGTAATTTTTGCTTATCGCTCGGACTTATCTTGTTTTTGGTGCATTCGATTCGCTGTCGCCTGCTCCGGGTGAAAGCAAGCTACCATAGCAGACTCTATAAGAGGCCAGTTATAACTTGTGTGTTATCTTGAGTTCTAGAGCTGTTATGTGCGCTTTTGTGTGTATGTGTGAGTGTGTTGTTTATTGTTATAGAGATGGCCGGTGATAATGCTGACACATTACGCTTATACATCAGGCATAAACACACACACGCACGCACGTACGCACGCGCGCGCACACACACACACACACACACACACTGTGTGTGTGAAAGCGCTGTAAGTGATGGTGCTAGCCTCACATTGTTCACGGACCAATCGACACTCGTTGGGTGATGAGGTCGATATAACCACCTTTACTTTGCAGATCATTTTCTGGAACTCATTTCAGGCTGCGTCGATCCGATAAACCAGTTTATTTTCTTTTACATCCCCGCCTCGATTTTGGGGTGGAGAGATTCGAACACAAGTAAACGTGTAGGTAGGCATCGTGCTAGCCAATATGCTGCTGGGATTCACTTCTTCTTCTTTCGTTCGCTTGAAATATGTCTATAACTGCAGTGTTATCTCTTGTATGAATTTAACTCTGTTTTTAGTTCACGCAGCGGTCCCTAGAGTTTATCTTCCACTGTTGTCTCTCTAGGCCAGAAGGTTTGCCAAGATATATTGTATTTTGGTCGGTCTTGGAGTATGTGCTCTGCTGTCTGCGACGCCAATCCACATATGCACATGGCTGATTCACTAATCTTGAATCTTGTATACATGTGGTTGCGTAATCTATTGTGTCCTGTTCTGAGGAGCAGAATAATTACTTCTTCTGGTATGTCCATAATGTGGTAGTCATCTTTAGCAGGTTTTAGTGGCTTTCTGACCGATTTGATCATTCTGTTCTTTAGGTGGTATGTAACGGGCACATCAGACTGTTCTTCGTTTGCTTCTTCCTTAGCCAATCGATCAGCTCTGTCGTTTCCGGGTATTCCACAGTGGAATGGTATCCACTGTATGGTGACTTTATGCTGATTGCTAAGTTCAGAAAGTAGTGTCCTTAGTACTGGCAATTTCCCAGATAGGAGCGCCTCGAGTACTCATTTTGCATCTGTCAATAGCACCACAGGTTGTGTACCATCGCTGGCATTTAGTAATTTTGCTGTTGCTATCTTGATTGCCTCAATTTCAACATCACAGTTATGGCAGTACTTTCCTGTTGGTTCTCTGGGTTGTCCCTAATCAATGGCACCTTGTCGTCTTGACAGACGATAGTTTGCGCTTCAAAAAGGCATAATAACTATTACCCATGGCGGTAGCGAATGTGACTGATAAGGCCAATTCGCGCTGCAAATGTTCGTCCACAGTGGGTGCATGTGAACATGTGGTCATTACCACCATCACGCACAATCTTACGTCTCACACACTCGATGTGTGACTTATCTGCAATAATTTTCTCCTTTTATTCCATTTCTGATGTTTGACCTCCATGCAACACGTTCAGCGGCGACTTGCTCCCAATGTGCATTATCAATGCCTGTATCAATCATGTCCCGCTTACACATCTCTTTGTATCGTAGTAAGACCTTGAGATCTTTTACCCGTCTGTAATTCACCAAAAAAGATATCCTTTGGTATTCTACCATCATCCATCCTCCTAAGATGTCCTATCCATCTAAGTCTACGAAGACTGAGCATGGAATAAACCGTCACACAACCTGATCTTTCCAATACTTCAGTATTTGTGATTTTGTCTTGCCACTTAATACCAATAATTCTTCGCAGACACCGCGTATGAAATCTGTTTAAACTTTTCTTTTGGTGTGAGTAAGTTGTCCAGCCTTCACTGCCATAAAGAAGAGTACTAAGGACAAAGGCTTGATAGACAAGGGCTTTTGGCAGCAAGCTTCCTGTTCTCCCAGACTCTTTTTTTTAACCTGTTCATTGTTGTTGCTGCCTTACCAATCCGGATGTTGATTTCCTGATCTTGGGATAATTTGCTATTTACCACTCATCCTAGATATATAAAATGGTCTACCGTGTCCCTAATATTATTTGGGTATTCTATGTGCACTCTCACTCCTCCATTTCGAACAGCATTTTGTGCTGTCCCGTCTGTGTAGACTCGATCCAAAGGTCATGTAGGTATTCCTCATCAAGGAAGTTGAGAGTGGCTATTCTACGCTGTACACTGTTCTGTTCTTCCTTGTCAAATATTCCTCTCACTTTTGTCTGGATTTGTAGTGATAGCCTATGTTCATCCTTCCATAGAGTTCGCTCTGGAATAGCTTTCAGAAGGATACCAACTGTGGGCAGATCGGTGGTTTCTCTGCAGAGTCTTTGGCCTGGTGGATAAAACTGCTTCTTTTCAACCGCCCCATAGCTAAGTTTTCAAATCTGTTCTTCATAGGGTGGCCTGGCAAGCTGAGGAACTTTTCTGCTTGTATTAGTGTTATCGTATCTCTGCGCTCTCTCAGTGCTTGTGTCCTCCCCATCTTCTCCATCTCCACTATAAGGGTTGATCTCATCCCTCCTGTCGTATATTCTGAAGGGACTGGGGATCACTGTTGTGAATTACCCATATTCTGGTTAAAGAAGCTGTGCCCCATCCACTTCCAATATGTAAATAAATCAATAATACGACCCTTGAATTATTACAGACTCGGTTTAATTGTTTGTCTAGGAGTTAATGGTCCTCTTTTGGAGAATAGTGAACACTAGATTTGACTCTGCCCCTTCACCAGGGTTCTAATAGCTCTCGAACCCCCATGATATTCTGTGAAATGTCTGAAAGACTTCCTCAGTATGAATCAGGTGTAATGTAGCATGGGTCTGGAACAGTCAAGAGATATTTCCCTTCTTTTAATTCTTTTGAGTCACTTAGTTTTGCTAAATAAATTATTTAACACATACTGGTAGACATTGACATCTTGTTTACACAAATAAACAGGTAATTAACAGACAAGTTGAACTGACACATTAATATAAGATTCAGTTACTGTTCATGTCATTTATTGACTGGCCTGTTTCTTTTGGCCTTTGCATAAATTTCTCATTTGTTGGCAAATGTTCATCATGTCATATTGTCAAATGGGAAAATGCACATCAGTACCAATTACAGACAATCAATCAATAAACAATAATCAATATGATGATCCTAAGTGTTGTAAATCTTCTTCTAAATAATGCAATACTCTACATCAAAGTGTGGCATGAGGTTCAAATGGTTTATACAGAACATTGTTTCTGGGAGGGATTGTGTTTGTTGGCATTGAGAAAGGTCACCTCTGAGTGGTAGATATGGGTCAAGCCTGGGTCCATTGACTGATGGATCCGCTTCAGTACTTGCTCCAAGAATAATGCGCATAGCTTCGTTCTGTATCCTTTCCATCCTCTATATCTGCTTATGGCTGAGAGTCAGTATTGCCATCGCATAACTCAAAAACAGACATGACCAGCCCCTCGTATAGAAGACATAGATGGCGCTGCTCACAGTTTTCTGCCGCCAGCAACCGTATCGCAGCCAAACCCCGCTTGGCCTTTGTTATCACCTGGTCTATGTGCTCATTATAAGCAAGGCTTCGATCAAAACGTATCCCCAGGAAATTCATTGCCTGCGTTTTTTCCACAGTCTCTGAACACAGATTTACAGTTGGTATTGGAGTGTTGACAATATGATTATTCAAAGAGAACCATGTCATTGTTGCCTTTTGTTGGGTTGACCATTGCCCCAGCTTCAACACAACAAGTACTTATGCGATTGAGTTCAGTTTGTAGTTCCATAGCAACCTGATGTCTATCCTTACCTTGGCGATACACTAAAACATCGCCGGCATATGACAGTGTCCTCCCCGGTCCAGTGATCTGTTCGCTGGTGATTCTCACAGTGTTAGCCTTGAGCAGCACCGGAGATAATGGTGATCCCTGTGGTAGACCAGGATATATTGTTATTGGTTGCGAAGTCCAACTGCCATATCTAAAAACTACTCTCCGTTGGAAGAGGGCTGCAGCGATCCAACTAAGGAGGAAAAGAGTTATCTTGAGTTCAAGAATCTGAAGCATTAAGAAATCCAATGGTACTCTGATGTACGCGTCCTCACGATCAATCGCTGCAGTAAATGTTTCAAAGCCTCAGTGGAAACCTTCATACACGTCATGGGCAAAAAGTGCTGCATTGATCCAGGTTTCTCTTTTTTGGACGGTACCCTCCCAGGGTAGTTGGGAAAACACCTTGCCTCTCTAGCTGGCTTGATATTTTCCTGGCAATTAACTACTCCAGCAGCTTGCCTATTGTAGTCTGCATGGTTATTACTCGATATCCCTGAATTTTGTGTGGTCTTTGTCAAGCTTCAGCATGGAAATCATATAGCTGTGTAACCACTCCCCCTTGATGCTAGCACCCCCTATACTGTTGTTGTACATGTCTACTAGTTTCTCTAGCTCGTTGTCGGTACTCTTATTGCTGTAATCGTATCTTATGCCATATGTCCGTGGAGCACTGTCTTTTTTAAAAATCGCCTTGGTTTCTTTCACTGTCACTGTGTCTTCATCCGAAATGTTGCACCTGTCTGAGGCGACTTTCTTGGCATGATTTCGGCCTCTCATGTCTGTCTGGTTGCTTTACTCTGGATAGCGTTCGAAGAGGGCTTTGCCCTTGTTTTCGTCAGTCCTCTACCAGATGAGGCCAGCACCTTGGAAATCAGAAATTCTCTTATTCTTGACTACCCCACTTGCTTTTATATAGTCGCCAGAACAATTTCAGTGACTTTTCTGTGCTTACTCTTTGACATACCTCTGCCCATTTTTCACTTGTAATCACCTTAACCAGTTTTTTGAAATAGCTTACTTTTGTGTGCATCTCTCTTTTTAAATGCATGCAGGGACTAGGATGGACAACTCTGTTCTTCTTGGAGTTTTGCCGTTTCCTTACAGCACTGCCCTTATACACCCAGGCCTTCTCCCCTTCAAAATTCCATCAAGGTGGATGCTCCCATCTTTCTTTCCTGCCCTGAAGCTTTCTGTGCTTGTTGCGCCTTATTTTACTCACCACATCTTGCCCTATGCTGTCATACTGGAAATTCTTGACCGTTGACTTGTGCTGCCTGGTTCTGCCTTTCTCCACCAATATGCTGTAAGGGAGGTGGTCGCTGCCGTGGTACCCTCGGACGCTCCATCTACACACTGTAGTGAGTGAAGGAGAAACAGCGCCATATTAATAGCACTGTCCTCATCACCTGGACGGCTTGCTGTCCTGGTGACACAGCCACTTTCGATACAAACCAGGTCAATGGTTTTAAGTGCAGTCTCGAGCTCCATCCCTTGTGTGTTGGAGGAAATGTTTCCCCGTGATCTGCCTTTATCGTTGATATCGCCACAGAAAATAACATTTCTCTCGTAACCTAATATGTCACTTAAGCACTGCCACTTCTGGGAATCCACACTCGCATTACGGACATAAACATTAACCAACACGAATGGTAGACCGGATTGAACTCTAACCGTCTGAATTTGTATGTCGTCATTGTCTCAACTGGACATGTCTAAATCTGAAGCCACCATACAGTCGCGAATAAGAATCGCCACTCCCAGATGTCGCCTGTTGTAGAAACACTTGAAGCCGGCAATTTGGAGTAGCTGATCACCCAGTCTCGTCTCCTGGAGCGCTACAATGTCATTCCTGTATACCAGGTTTTCCAGAATAGGGCCTCGTTGTTTTACGCTGGCACAGTTCCAATATAGAATACGAGTATTCCTGAGGCCCAGACGGTCACATTCTGTCTGTCCATGGTATTCTTTGCATTTTCCTCAGAAACCACATTTCAAAAGCCATCAGATGTTTTTCAGCTTGACTTCTCATTGTCCAAGCTTCACATCCATACAAAAGTAGAGGTTCTATGTAGCACTTCAACACTCTTTTTCTCGTTTCAATTGATATTTTTTTTTATTGGTCAGTATGTTTTTCATCTTGCAAAAGGCTACCTTCGCAATGGCAATTCTTGTTCTAATCTCTTCAAGGCATCTCCCATCAGATGTTATGACTGTTCCGAGATAACTGTACCGATTAACTTGCTTAAGAATATGCCCATTTACTCGTATATCACATTGTGGTATTTCCTTCTTCCAGTGACGACCATAATCTGTGTCTTCTTACTATTCAATTCTAACCCTAGTTGCTCACTGTGTGCAACAACCGCATCTACTAAATGTCGCAGGTCCTATTCATTGTCTGCAATCAAGACTGTATCATTTGCATATCTAATGTTATTGATGTATCTTCCCCCAATGTTGATTCGTTCCATATCTTCTATATTTCTGAATACATTTTCACTGTAAGGGAAAAAAAGATCTGGAGACATTACACATCCCTGTCTCACACCTCTTTTAATAGGCTGATATTGACCTACATCATTATCAATTCTGATGGCAGCTTGTTGTTTCCAATATATGTTTTTTTACAAGTCTAAGGTCTTTTCCATCAATTTGTAGATCTTCAAGCATCCTTATCATGTCGACATGTCTCATTTTATTGAAAGCCTTTGTGTAGTCAATAAAGCAAAGATATCGATCTTTGTTTAATTATAAAGAACGTTCAATTACTGGTCTCAGTACATACACAGCATTTACTGTACCCTTGCCTTCTACAAACCCACATTGTTCTTCTCCTATTTCGGGTTGTATTTTCTTCCTAACTCTTTGCATGATAATGCTCAGCAAAATCTTCGTGATGTGGCTAATTATCCTAATTGTTCGATGTTGATCACATTCCAAGACTCCTGATTTCTTCGGGATTGCAATAAATATAGAATTACATAATTCAGGAGGTATATCACCAGTATCATATATTGCGTTCAGCAGTCTATTCCATATTCTTCTAAGGCATTGATCATTTCTATTGTGATGTTATCTGTACCCTGGGTCTTGCCCGTTTTCATATGGTTAAGAGCATTCTGAACTTCCATCTTCAAAATTGACGGTCCTTCATTATTATTCCGATGATCATATTCCTCTTCTCTTGTATCATCATAAAGGTCTTTCACATAATCTGACCACGCATGTAAAATCTGATCTTTTCCTATTATGATATTGCCATCTTTGGTTTTTAGGCAACCCGTTGATGTGTGTGTTCTTTTGTTAGTGATGTCATTAATTCTGTTTTGCATTAATTTGGTATTCCGGGTGGCGTTTTGGTTTTCAATTTCCTTGCAATTTTCCTCAAGCCATGTTTCTTTTGCCTCTTTGCATAGCTTCCTGATTTTCCAGTGAATCTCTTCATATTTTTCCTTGTTATTTTTGTTATTTCTTCTTATTTCCATGAGTTTTAAGATGTCTTCCGTCATCCATTTCTTGCGTCCTATTATCTTTATTTATGGGATGGTTTTTTCTGCAGCTTGGTTGATTGATTTCATTAATATTTCATTAATATTTCTCATTGGTCGTTGACATCTTGAAATATTATTTCCATATCGGACAATGCATCAAATCTGTTCTTTACCTCTACGTTGAATTTATATTTTATCGCCTCACTCTTCAGTGCCCGTAGATCATATTTTGTGCTTCTTGGTGTATATTTGACTTTCTTTCATTTTATATGTATATTGCTTAAGATTAATCTCGGTCTTTCCCTTGGTCTCTTCCCTTCGATCTTGCCAGTTGTTACCAAGTTCTCCAATTCATTTCTTCTCATAACATGCCTAACAAATTTTGACTGTCTACGTCTAATGACTCTAATCAGTTTACAATCTTCATTTGTTTCTTGAAGGACTTGTTGGTTTTTCTGTCTGTCCATGGTATTCTTTGCATTTTCCTCAGAAACCACATTTGCACAGCCATCAGATGTTTTTCAGCTTGACTGCTCATTGTCCACGCTTCACATCCATACAAACGTATAGGTTCTATGTAGCACTTCAACACTCTTTTTCTGGTTTCAATTGATATATTTTGATTGGTCAGTATGTTTTCCATCTTGCAAAAGGCTACCTTCGCAATGGCAATTCTTGTTCTAATCTCTTCGAGGCATCTCCCATCAGATGTTATGACTGTTCCGAGATAACTGTATCGATTCACTTGCTTAAAAATATGCCCATTTACTCGTATATCACATTGTGGTATTTCCTTCTTCCCAGTGAAAACCATAATCTGTGTCTTCTTACTATTCAGTTCTAACACGGGTACCAGTTAATGTTCCGGGAAGTAAATCCGGCCGACTTGATACTCATCACATCAAGAATCCAGTGCTGATTGGTTCGTAAAACTATTGACCTACCACCATACACCCAAAACACAGCCGGGTGAGGAGAGGGGTTCTTGTCTTTATTCTGATCTCCTACCTTTGCATACAAAGAGAATTTCAGCTCAGTACACGACACCTGTAGCACAATTTTAGTGCCTGTGTTAAAAGATAGTTGCATGTCATTTATAGGGCCTCGCAATCAACCCCAGCATTTTTTGCTCTTTGTGAATCAGCTCCGTGATGAAGGGGTTACGGGCGCAGTTCTGACATTACTTAAGGGAAAACTTGGTGAAAACTGACAATATTGAAGGGTAAATCTAGGTGACAGCTGACAAGACTGATGTTTGAAACACAGCAGTGGGCCATTTAGCAGCAGACCGCTATAGGCCCTACGTTTTTTTTTAATGAAATGGTATGGATGCTGGTCGTTCAGAATGCAATGGCAAACTACTAATGGTAACCTTGCCCAGGAATCAAGAACAGCCAAAAAATACCGAAGTTGACTGCTACGCCCTGTAAAAGATATGCAACTAACATTTTTTTTAATTTACTAGACATGGTTACGTTCAGTAGCTTGCCATTGCAAGACGGTCTGACTGCAAATCGCCTGCATCTGATTTCGAATGCGGGATTGCGAGTCGCATTCGTTGTCCCTTCACCACAGACGTCGGCTGGTGTCAGTGGTATATATACACACCATAATCACATGTTATATGTACTGTTTCACAGGCTGGTTTTCCAACTGTGTTATTTAGCCAGTGCGTTTGCCTGTATTGTTCAAGTAATGTAGCCAACGCGTCGGCCTGTGTGTGTATGCTACCTACGGTTTGCTGCAGTCAAGGGGTTTGTAAAGTACACATGAGATCTCAGGTCGACCTAGTCTTAAATAGTACCAGGAAATATCTTGGGACGTGAAGCCAGCCGTTGTGCTATTCACCACATGATCACTGGAGCTAGGAGTAGTCTATAGTCTATACAAATATAGTCTGGCATCATATACCCAAGGCGCTTAAGGCATTTTCATGGGACACTACTTTTAACCCCCCCCCCCCCCCCCCCGACCCGCTTATTTTCGCTTTTACCCATGAAGGCCAGGCATTCTTTCCACTACGCAGGGATGAGCGGAGTGATTTCTTCTTCTTGTTTTGTTTTTCATCTCCGAATGGCGCGTAGGCTCTCAACCTGTTCAAACCCCTTATTATAATGATTATGATTGAGGATTTTGCAGCTAAATTGTTTTTCGGCATGAGTTAGCTAGCCTCAAGCAAGCACTGCTTAGATGCCTTTCACAAAATAGATGGTAGGTCCTCGGTTTCACACGGGCTAGTGGGTATAGCTGTCAAATAGCTTAATTAATGGTAAGCAATCTTCCATAGTCGGTCGCCATAGCCGAGGGGTTAACGACTATCCTATATATTCACGTGGGTAGCGCAGCTGCGCGAGATTCGGTAGCGGATCGCGTCGCGTTGGTTGCTTACTGCGGTATGTGAGCCCGTCGCTCAGAAAGCATTGGCAAACTACTGAGTGTAATTTTGCCAAGACATCAACAGCAGCTGAAAAATGCTGGTGTTGACTGCAATGTCCTGTAAAGGATATGCGGAAAAAAAATCTTCCATAGCTGGCTCCGTGGCTAAGAGCTTGCGGACGCGATTCGTAAGCCCACTTACCTGCGTTCGAAACACTTCTGCGACCGATTTGGCCGGTCGTTCAGAAAACAATGGCAAACTACTGAACGTAAACTTGCCCTAGAATCACAAACAGCCAAAAACTGGAGTCGACAGTGACGTCTTGACAAGGACATGCAGATAACTTTTAACAATGTGTCCTCTAATTTCTATTTCTTTCTTCTGCTTCTGCGACCGCCAATCAATACGTGTGAAATGTTTTATATACTAGGACACAAGGGAATAAGTAGGTACTGGTAGCCTCACGTCACCAGCTCTTGGAGGTATTGATCGCAGATGCGGACCTCCCGCCATATAAGAATATCCCCCTCCCCCCCACCCGTGTCTCAAGCCAAGCCATGCACTAATTCCTTCCTCCATTCTAACTCGCACCCTTTCTTAGCCAAGACTGTCGACAAGAGGTATCTGGGCGCTTTAGATGATGGGTATGAGATACCACCTGAGTTATGTGAATGTGTCAACAAACGGTCTGCAATTTGGAGACTGATAGTTACGAGCAAGAAAAGAAAACGGTAGTCGCATATCCTATGCAGGAACGTCGCAGCCAACCCCAATATTCTTTTGGCGGTTTGTGATTTCTTGGAAAGTTTACGTTCAGAAGTTTGCCATTGCTTTCTCAGCGACCGGCACGCATACCATAATATGACAATCAACGCAAAGCGGTCTGACAAAGCAGAGTTAAAGTATCATTCATTCTACTTACCCCAAAACTCGGTGTGAACACCAACTATTTGCAATAATGTAATTGAGGAACTGATGAAATGACAGCTAAACATTTGCTGAACATATGCAAATCAGAGAAAACAATTTTTTCTCATACGTGCCCCATTTGAGGACAAATTCTATGGAGACATCAACAGGTTTCAAGCTGACTGCTGATTTCTTTGTACTTGTTCTTAGTGAAGTCTGAAGGTGTAAGGAGGGAGAGCAACAGGGCGAAGAAGAGGAGGAGGAGGACGAGGATAATAAGAAGAAGAGGAAGAGGAGATAATAATAATAATAATAATAATAATAATAGGGAAAGCCTAATAATAATAATAATATTAATATTAATAATAATAATAATAATAATAATAATAATAATAATAATAATAAAAGGGGGAGAAGAAGAAGAAGAAGAAGAAGAAGAAGAAGAAGAAGAAGAAGAAGAAGAAGAAGAATGGAGGTCAGCATAGCCAAAAGGATAAGAGCGCACGTTCTTAAACATCCGCTGTGCTGAAGCCGAGATAAAGGATTCAATCCTTACACTACACCGGTCAGTTGGACTAAAATGTTGACTTCTCGTCCTTGACTTGGGGACGTAAATTACAAGTATCTCAGAAGTCGGAGTGGGTTCGCAAATTCAATCCAGGGCTACTGGAAGTAGTAGCATGTGTATGAACTACGATTGAGGTCAAAGCAAGCGAAAGCAAAAAAAAAAAACAACAACACACACACACAGAGGAAAAGAATATTAATAAACAGAAAGCCATACGAGTAGAGCAGCCATCAGGGACACCATTCTCTTTATACTCTTATTATTTTTGTACACTCCAAATAATTGCCCTAACGCCGTGTTTCTAAACCAACTATATGTCCTAACACTGTGTGTTAAACAGTCCATCTGTCCTAAAACTAAGAGCACAGGTTATGCTTCCTTAAGCTTGTATATATCTAATTGATATCAGATATGACGCTTTGTTTTTTAGAAATCTATATGCCCTATAGCTCTGTGTGGACACCGTTTACCTGTCATTAAGTTCCTTGTGTACACCAGATATCTGCCAGACCATCCTGTGTATACTCTAATTGCATGTAATTGTGCTGTGTGCATACACCCACTATCTAATCTACAGCTCTGTCCGTAGACTATCAGCATTAGAGAACTATGTGTACACACATTTTCCAAACGTTAACCAAGTTTTCCTTCTTCCCCTTTCATCATAAACTTCTTCTTCTTCTTCTTCTTCTCCTCCTCCTCCTCCCCCTCCTCCTCCTCCTCTCCTCCTCTTCCTCTGCCGCCTCTTCTTCTTCTTCTTCTTCTTCTTCTTCCTCTTCTTCTTCACAGCCCAACTATCTTAAAACACCAACTATTTGTTGTTTTTTAAATGTCCTTGTAGTTTCCACATACATATTGATTTTACTTCCTTGCCTCTTTTGCCTGGTATTTTCCCACAAAAGGCACAATTTCTCTATTGATCCATGATCCACCTCTGTTGATATGTTCTATAAATTGCATGTGGGTCATCTCCTGGAGGATTTCATGATTGATCTCCTAACACTTGCAGCTCTCAGTTCCCTAGCTGTTGGTTTCTTTCCATAATATTTTCAAATATTTCTAATGAACAACATCTTTACTTTCCAGATTCTTAATTACTTTCATGACTCAATGTCCAGCATTCACACAGAAGTGCTGGCCACACTACTCTCCAGTCGTCGGATTTGTGTACGTGACTACCAGCTTACAGCTCTGAAAATGACCTTCTCCCTCAACCATATGTCCTTGTGGCGTTAACTTTCTACCAACCATCTGTACATGTTTAGCATAGAATGGGCACGTTTTAAATATATCAGACAGCCTGATGTCCACGTCCATGAACACGATCTGTTGATAGAGGCGTCAACTTTCAGCCGAGTATGACAGAAAATAATTCAATATGTACTCTTATTACGGCCCCTAGATGGGATATGACAGAATCGAAAATACAATAACAACGAAAAGAAAACGGGAATTTTCCAATCGCGTCTGATCCTTAGGAACTTTCGATTGAACACGGGACAGGCAAGAGAAAACGGATGGCCGAAATGATAAATATTGAACATGAGCAGAACCCAATCGGATCCCTCCCACCGTTGATTACATAGAGTCAAAAAGTCGGCGTAGATAAGGCGACATAAGAGACGTCAGAACCGCCAAAACTCGGGCCATAATTTCTGTATTCTTCTTATCGACGCCCGACGCTGACGGTTTTTATAATTAATCTCCGCTATGATTGTCAGTATCATCTCAATTCTGTCGCTTTCTACCCTGATACTATCGCTTCACCATTCCCAATGTCGTCTGCCGAAAATTGGCCCCACAGTTATCGTCATTTTCCAGGGCACAGTTTTTTGCTGGGGAGAAAAGGGTATTAAATTTTTCCCTGCTCTCATTTCATATTGCTTCTGTCGTTCTTCTGTCTTATTATCGGCTGCCTTTCATACTTTATTTTATCAGATATACGGGGATAATTTCTTCACCTCACGCTACTTCATAATCCAGTTCTGGATATTTTTTTTTTTTTTTTTAAATCTCCCATTTATTTAGATCCTGACAACTTCGTTTCATTTTTAAGAACCCAAATGCTAGACATGTCCACACGGACAGTGTTTTGTGTTTGAGTTGATGAAACATTTTGAAAATTTCACAAACGTGCCGTGGAGCAGCGGGGAAAAACAAATACAACAATGGTGTGTCTGTACATTGTGGAGATGCACAGCAGGCACCATTTGGCAACATGACAACGCGTGTCCAATGGTGTCTACAGGGTAGCTATGAATGAAATAGATAAAGATATCAAAATAAATATACATAAAGCGAAAAAGGTTTTTATAGCTCTAGAAAATGTGTGGAAGTCAAAAGACATTAGACTTAGCACCGAACTTAGAATAGTTAGCTCTAATGTTAAATCAGTGCTACTGTATGGATCAGAAACATGGACAATGAATAAAATGATAATTAATAAACAATAAACTACAAATATTCGTTAATTGGTGTTTGTGCAAAACAGAAAGGCTGCAATGTTATGACAAAATAGCAACTGGTGAGCTCTTGGAGACTTTTATGTACCAGTTTCCAGCATAACTCAAACACAGCGACTCCCATATTCCATTATCCTGGCATAACTCATACTAGCAGACTTCCATACGCCATTAACCTGACATAACTCACACTAGCAGACTCCCATATTCCATTATCCTGGCATAACTCACATTAGCAAACTCCCATATTCCATTAACCTGGCATAACTTCCACTAGCAGACTCCCATATTCCATTATCCTGGCATAATTCACACTAGCAGACTCCCATACTCCATTAGCCTGGCATAACTCACACTTGAAAAATTCTATACTCCCGATTGCTTGACGTAACTTACTCAAGGAGACTCTCGTGCTTCTGTTTCCTGGCATTATTCCCATTTTTTGACTCTCTTGTTCCTGTTTCCTGGTACTACTCACACGAGAACGAGGGGACTGAGCACGTATGGGAATGTCCTGAGTGCAGTGATGTCGATTCTTGACTCAACTTAACTCAACTCAACTCACACAAGAAGACTCTTATATTCCAATTTCTTGGCACAACTCATGCTAAGAGACTCTCCTTTTCCAGTTTCCCATCATTACTCACACTAGGAGACTCTCCACAAGATACTTCATTATCATATCCCAGGTCCGTTGAAACGCTTCTCTCACAGAGGCTCATGGACACGATTCTCATGAAACGTTTCTCTCACCGCAGCCCATGGACACGATTCTCTATACTTTACCGGTTCTCCAGCTTCATGCAATTTTATGCCCAAAGTATCTCCAATGTCCCGTGTCCATCTTCGTGCTGGTCAACGCCTCTTTTTTCCAGGAAACACGCCTCCCATAGCTGGCACACTACCTGACTCATATTTTCGCCTGTGACATATTTTGGTAAGCAAGCTTTGCCTGTTAGTTATGTATCTCCGTGTCTTTATTCCTTAGCCACTCTATTATATACAATACAACTGAGTTGAGTTAAGTCAAGAACCGACATCACTGCACTCGGAGCATTCCCATAAGTGCTCAGTCCTCATCTTCAGCATCCAGCGTAGAGTTCCAATACTAATCGTGCCCGTTGCAATCTAATTAGATGTCCATCTTTGAGTGACGACTCTTGACCAGATCCTCTGATCACACCTTGCAATCTCTATAGACCATGATAGTCCATCTGCTCTTCTACATTGGTGACATTCTCCCAGAGGTTATTCACCACATGTGCCTTATCAAGCATCAAATCACCCCTTAATACTGCGGCACCAGCCAATATGTCTGCCTGTTTGTTTCCCACCACATCGTACAACATAACTATGTCAGTACTATGAACAGTGGCCGGCTGGGTGTAGACATATTTGTTGTCTGGACACAAAAGGGAGTCAACTCACAACTATAAGGCTATCGTTTAATTTTTAAAATAAATAAATACAATTTTCAAACAGTATGTACATGTAAAAAAAATAAGGTATACAATTAAGATTTTTGCAAAATAAATGTATATATTTTAGAGGACCAAGAAGAAGAACAATAGTAACATTCTACAAGCCGCCTCGTGATCCGGAGTTCGTTCCCGCGTCCAGTCAGGTATATGCACTACTGATGAGCTCAAACAAGAGCGAAACTCAAGTCTAGTACTTCCAATCTGACGTGGACAAAGCTCAAGGTTCGTACCAGAATACATCAGGATTGCCGGTAGTGGGTTGTGCTCAATCTTCAAAACCCAAATCCCGAAACAACCAAATAATTGATTATGTGGTTGTTTCGGGATTTGAAATTTAAATATTGAGCACAACCCACTACTGGCAACGCCGATCGCATTCTGTTATGAACCTAAGGCCTATCCACGTCAATATGGAAGCACTATACTCGAATTTCGCCCTCATTTCAGCTCGTCAGTAGTGCATATCCCTGACCGGATCCGGAAACAGTCCCGGATCACGCGTGTGAAGCGGGTGTGTAACCACGCGGCACACACTGGACACACCAAATTATCACAACAGAACATCACAACGCTACCCATCGTAGGCTATGCTCAAGATTGCCCAATCGCCGCGACCGACGTCCGTCAATCGATGGGACCCGAACGATCAGGACTTCTCACTGGCAAGGAACACCAGGCCTAATAAATCCAGTGAGCAATAATCAATTGATTATGTGGTTGTTTCGGGATTTGAAATTTAAATATTGAGCACAACCCACTACTGGCAACGCCGATCGCATTCTGTTATGAACCTAAGGCCTATCCACGTCAATATGGAAGCACTATACTCGAATTTCGCCCTCATTTCAGCTCGTCAGTAGTGCATATCCCTGACCGGATCCGGAAACAGTCCCGGATCACGCGTGTGAAGCGGGTGTGTAACCACGCGGCACACACTGGACACACCAAATTATCACAACAGAACATCACAACGCTACCCATCGTAGGCTATGCTCAACCAAATAAATCAAAAAATCTGAACACTTTAGAAAACAGGCTCATAAACAGTGTTATGTCTCAAACATTTGAAACATCTGACTATATTTATATGCTCGATGATTTCAATGCTCGTTTGGGCAAGGACTCGAGTTCATGGCCAGAGTGCCTTGGAAAATACAACATCGGTCGCATGAATGAAAATAGGCAAAGGCTGCTGGAGCATTGCACCTGAAATGACCTATGTATTACAAACTCCTTTTTTAAAACAAAAGAGCTGCATAAGGTCACATGGAAACATCCAAGATCCGGCCATTGGCACCAGCTGGACTTCGTCATCACACGGAGGCAACATCAGAACCATATATCATTGACTCGAAGTTACCACAGTGCTGACTGTGATACGGATCATTCTTTGGTTGTTGCAAGGGTTAGATTGAGACCAAAGAGAATCTACACAGCTAAACACCAATCTAGCCCCAGGATTAATATTATTAACACTCGCGATCCTGAAAAGTGCTTTCAGTTTCAACAGCAACTTGAAGACGCTTTCACTGATACACCAGAAAATTGTACAGTAAGTGAAAAGTGGGGTCAACTTAAGGAAACTCTTTGTAAAACTGTCGTAGGGGTTTACGGCACTGTGAATCATAAGAGGCAGGACTGGCTTGCGGCAAACAGCCAGACTCTGCAGCCCTTGATTGATAAGAAGAAGATAACTCTCATAAGAAACAAGGAAAGACCAACGCGTAACACTCTGAGTGAGCTAAAGCAAGCTAGGAAGGATGTGCAAAAGGCTGCCAGGCAGTGTGCAAATGATTATTGGATCAAGTTATGTGAGTCAATTCAAATCGCAAGTGATAAGGGAAACATCAGAAGCATGTATGAAGGCATAAAGAAAGCATGTGGTTCGATGATCAAAAGAAGTGCACCATTGAAAACCTTGACTGGAGAAATCATAACTGATAAGAAACAGCAGATGGACAGATGGGTAGAGCACTATTTGGAGCTTTACTCAAGTGAGACCAAACTAGCGGATGATGCCCTCAACACCATAGAGGCTTTACCAACTCTTGACCACCTGGACAGAAGTTAAGTGTGCTATAAATGAACTTGCATCTGGTTATCAGGAGTGGGCAAGACACACTCACTCTGCAGATCCACCAGCTAATAGAGCTATGCTGGCGAGAAGGACAAATCCCACAGGATTTCAAAGATTCAAGCATCGTAATACTGTACAAGGACAAGGGCGATCGGAGCGACTGCAACGACTATAGGGGTATGTCACTTCTGTGTATTGTTGGAAAAGTATTTGCCAGAATTGCTCTGCGCAGACTTCAAGTCCTGAGAGATCAAGTCTACCCCGAATCACAGTGTGGCTTTCGACAGAATCGGTCTACCATTGATATGATATACTTGACATATGCCTGGGTCATTTACATTGAGTTGAGTGACCCCAGTAGCGAGACTACGAGAAAAACAACCAGCCACGAAAAATAATGGTGCGGGTGTGAGCAGACCCCTAGGGGGGATGGGGTGAAGGACAGTTTAGTTTTGTGTGAAGTCAGGGGACTTCAGGACAGTTGATGCTTTGGCGCCGAGCGGATCGTTAGGCTAATAAGTGGGAGCTTAGACTGACTGCGGGTCAGATCGTGGGTTGTGTTGTTCTCCCAGTTGTGAATGCAGGCCTAAAACTCAGTGGGGGTTGGATAGTTAATGGAGGCCTGAACCCAGAGTGGGTTGAATAGTTAGCGGAGGCTAGACCCAGTGTGTGGGTGTATTGTGTGATGTCCAGCGGTGGATAGTAGCTGGATTAACTGTCTTGTGGATTTGAGATGAAGCAGGCCGTGAGAAGGCAGTGATGTGTACGTGTTAAATTGTGAGGAGGGTATATATATATTCTATGGATTATATTGGTCTCTGGATATATAAATATGTTATCTGTGTCCGTGTTCAGTCTGCATTAAAGATTATGTGCGCCAACTCAATCTTGTTCACTGACTGGTGAATGTGCACTGCGGGGGTGAGTTATATTGTGAGACAGTTAGATAGCTCAATTGACACACCAGGAGCATCGTTACCTAGACAACGACCATATCACGCACTTATCATTAAGAACATCGTGGTAATACTCATTGCAACAAATGCAAGAAAAATGCCGGGAACAAAATCAACCACTGTTTATTGCCTTCATCGACCTCACAAAGGCGTTTGATTTGGTCAGTCGTGAGGGTCTGTTCAAGGCACTAAAGAAGATTGGCTGCCCACCAACTCTTCTGTCCATTGTGGAATCGTTCCACACAGGCATGAAGGGTACAATCAAGTTTGATGGTGCAACTTCAGAAGAGTTTAAAATCAAGAGTGGAGTTAAGCAAGGTTGTGTACTAGCTCCCACCCTCTTTGAAATATACTTTTCACTTCTACTGAAATATGCCTTTCGTGATCAGGATGGTGGTATCTACATTCATTCACGCTCAGATGGCAGCCTTTACAATGCTCAGAGATTGAAGGCCAATACCAAAATTAGGAGGGTACTGATCAGAGAGTTGCTTTTTGCAGATGATGCTGCAGTTACGACCCACTCTGAGGAAGTATTACAATGTCTACTATCTGCATTCTCCAATGCTTATCCTGACTTTGGTTTAACAATTAGCAAAAAGAAGACACAGATTATGTCACAAGGTGCACATGGGGTACCATTAATCTTTATTGACGACGCCGAACTAGAGATGGTAGACCATTTTACATATCTAGAATCAGTGGTAAATAGCAAATTATCCCTAGATCAGGAAATCAACATCCGGATTGGTAAGGCAGCAACAACAATGAACAGGTTAAGAAAAAGAGTCTGGGAGAACAGGATGCTTACTGCAAAAACAAAAGTCCTTGTCTATCAAGCCTGTGTCCTTAGTACTCTTCTTTATGGCAGTGAAACCTGGACAACTTACTCACACCAAGAGAAACGTTTAAACAGCTTTCAATGTGCGGTGTCTGCGAAGAATTCTTGGTATTAAGTGGCAAGATAAAATCACAAATACTGAAGTATTGGAAAGATCAGGTTGTGTGACGGTTTATTCCATGCTCAGTCTTCGTAGACTTAGATGGATAGGACATCTTAGGAGGATGGATGATGTAGAATACCAAAGGACATCATTTTTGGTAAATTACATATGGGTAAGAGATCTCAGAGTCGGCCTCTACTATGATACAAAGATGTGTGTAAGCGGGACATGATTGATACAGGCTTTGATAATGCACATTGGGAGCAAGTCGCCGCTGAACCGTGTTGCATGGAGGGCAAACATCAGAAATGGAATAAAGACAAAGGAGAAAACTGTTGCAGATAAGTCCCACACCGAGCTTGTGAGACGTAAGATGGTGCATGATGGTGGAAATGACCACATGTTCATATGCACCCACTGTGAACGAACATTTACAGCGCGAATTTGCCTTATCAGTCACATTCGCTACCGCCATGGGTAAAAGTTATTATGCCTTTTTGAAGCACAAACTATCGTCTGTCAAGACGGCAAGGTGCCAATGAAATGGTGGGTATTTTAATCGAACATTTTAAACATTAACGTATAACTCATGTAGTCCAATATGTTAAGAGAAATGGTCGAATTCACTAGCTGATTGTGCGGATATGTTAATAATTGCTTCTGTGTCTAACCGTTGCTTTCCAATTGCATAAATAACGACCTCATATAACTCAAAGGATAATTATACATTTTTAAAGTTATTTATTATATTCTTAAATATAAAATATTCTCGAAAAAAATATGTTACATAGTTTTATGGGGGTGTTAAAATAGTATTACAACGTAAATCTTAGTTGCATGCAGTAATAATATTGAAACATACATTTTCCAGCTACTAAAAGTTCATGCACATGTTTAACATTACGTGTCCACTAAAAAAGTCCACTTCATGCGGGGCTCACTGGGCTCACATGCCCTTGGGTAAACTGACACCCTGGCCTATCCGCCACTGCTGAAGGAGAAGGCCGGGGGAAATAAGTAACAGATGTAAATGTAACTTAAGAAAAGATAATGCTTGTAGCGTGTGCGATATATCAGGTGCTTTTCTTGCAGTATCGCGTCCATCGGATGATGGGAGTGTACATTGCCTTGTGTATCAGATCTAGACTCTATACATGGTCGACCAGCCAGCTCCAGATGCAGTGATTGTAACGGACGAAACAATAAGTTTAAAACACTCAAAAAGCGTATTTGTATATTATTTAATATTTAGTATATCGGCATTTGAACAAGTGGTTAGTACAGCTTTGTGCTAAAACAACATCTATTTTAGCTACAAGGAAGTATTACAACTGGAATTAAGAAAACTTTCATCATCCATCCATCCATCATGTGCCATGCCGGTAAGCGTGGTCGGTCATGTTCTGCCATCTCACTCGATCACCAGAGTCGTGGATCAGCATTCATCATCATATTGTGCAATATCAATAAGCGCGCTAAGTTATGGTTCATCATCTTAAACAATCACCAGAGTCTTCTATCTGCATTGTTTTGATTATGCTATGTTATAAAGCCATCCAGATGTTTGTTTGTCTGCATTCGTCTTGCTCTTTTCCCATCAGTCTTGTCAGTTGTCACTAAGTGTTTTCCCAGCAGTCTAGGCATTTGTCACCAAGTTTTCCCTCAGTCTTGTCAATTGTCACCAAGTTTTCTCATCAGTCTTGTCAGTTGTCACCAATTTTTCCAGTTTATTTCTCTTCATAATGTGCCCAAACTGTCCTCTGTCAACATTGCAGACATAGACACATTTCAAGCGAACGAAAGAAGACGATGACGAATCTTCACTGTGTGCGTCTAGTTTCTCGAATAAATTTACGGTCTTCATTTGTTTCTTGTTGGACTTGCTCCTTTGTTTTTCTGTCCATCCGTGGTACTCTTTGTATTTTCCTCAGAAATCTCTTTTCCATTGCCAATAAATGTTTCTCAGCTGTCAGCTTAGAGTCCATGTTTCACATCCTTGTAATAGTTTAGTTTCTATATAGCCCTTGAGCACTCCGTTTCTAATTGCATTTAACAACTGTTTATTAGACAGTATGTTTTGCATCTTCCAAGATGGATGAAGATGCATTTTGCAGACGGCTACCTCTAAAATAGCCATTCATGTTCTAATATCTAGAAGGTATCTTCCATCAGATGTTATGACTGTCCCGCGATAGTTTTACCAATCTACATGTTTAAGACTTTTATTGAATTATATCAAGTGCAGTGATAGCAGCATGCCAAAAGGAATTACATGAAATGACAGATATAGTGGATGTAGGCAGCGAAACAATGAGCCTTAGCTTGAATAAAGGAAGCCCAAGTCATGGCGATATCAAAGAAACGGATCATAACTAAATATACAATTAAAGTATATGATGATATTTTGCGGCAAGTACAGAAATACAAATATCTAGACACATGGACAACTTCATATAAAACATGCATTGCTTAGATAAAGAACAGAATAGGACAAGCAACAACAACAGCAAAATGAAGAACATTTTATGGAATAAGTCCTTGTCATTGTCAGTTAGAAAAAGAATTATTGCATGTTATATAGAACCAGTCCTAACAGAACCAGTTCTAACAGAACCAGCTCTTTACATACGGCTACGAATCCTTGACAACTATTAAACAAGCGAAAAAATCCCTGGAAGTTCGAACATGTGGTTTTATAGAAGAATACTGAAAATTCATTGGCTATCCAAAATGAGCAATAAAGACATGTTGAGGGAATCGTAAAGACAAGTGACCACAAACAACAGAAAGAGACAGTCTTCATATTTTGGCCACATTATGAGAAGACAAAAACTGAAACATGTTGTGACAACTGGAAAGGTTTGTTGAAAGAGGTGTAGTAGAAGACAGCGAGATAAAATTCTCGAGTCTTTGTCATGGCACAGAAGAAAACCATGTCAGGCCGCCTGACTCGGGTTCCGAAGTTTGTGGGTTCGATTTCGCAATCCTTCGGTTTGCCAGTGCCTTTTTTTTCCGGAGACTCCAGGGGGTTGTGGCTAGAACTACGGAGTTCGTGCTTTGTGCGTCGCTTTCCGCGCTGCGGAAAAAAAACTGAGCCATATGGAATAAAACCCTGTGCAATTAAGTCGACCCTTTCAACTTTTAAGCGACGTTTTAGAAAACCAACACACGCATTAATCCATGCCGTTTGAGACTGCAAGATGTGGAAAAGCTTGATCACCCACGTCTGTCGGAAAGGAACATGATGCTGGTGATCAAGTACAGACATTTACTCTACTTCAGCCACATAAACAGACACAGCTCCTTGCTAAATGATTTGCTAGAGGGAAAGATGAATGGGAAGCATGCACGGAGAAATAAATGTTTCCGGCTGGTGGACATCAAGAAATACACTGGAAGAAGCTTATATGTCGAGGATTCATTTCTCGTGTCATTTTGCACACTACTTCAGTGGCCTCAAGGGTTTCCCAGCAGTTGATGTTTTTGTGTATTTTAGCTATTGTACCCAGCTTTATTTTTTCTACTGTCGCATTCAGTTCTTCAATTCTGATGTTTTGGCCACATTTACCACCTTTATTTTCTCCACTGTCACATTCAATTCTTCAATTCTGATGTTTTGGCCACTGTACCCTCCTTTATTTTCTATGTGACGTTGGGGTTACGAATGCAATTCTGCGTTCGAAACACAGCTTCATGCGTTAGGAAGCAGAACACTTTGCGTTTGTGTTTCCATGCAATGGTATGAGTGACGGTTGTTCGGAAAGCAATGGAAACCTACTGAACGTAACCTTTTCCAGGAATCACAAACCCCAAAAACATGCTAGAGTTGATTGCTACGTCCTGTAAAGGATATGCAACTAACTTTTAAACTATATTAATAGTAGATGAATATGTATTAAAGAAGTTCAATGTAGAATCATCATCATCATCAAGTGTCCTGGCGTAGGCGTTCATGGCTCTCCACAGATCTCGGTCTTTGGTGTTCTGGATCAACTCTGCTTATGATATTCCTCCATGCCACCGTCTCAATTCGTCCAGCATCATTTCTCTTGGTCTGCCTCTGCCTCTCTTGCCCTCGATCTTTCCAGTTGTCACAATGTTCTCCAATGTCTCTCTTCTAATCACATGACCAAAGAAAGCTGTTTGTCTCTTTCTTATTGTTGTATATAGTGTTCTAGTTTCATTAGCCTCTTTCATGCAATCGTTGTTAGTTACTATGGCAGTCTCTGTTGCTTCTAAGTTCTTCCTAATTTGTTCATTTACATTCCAAGATTCGCTGCGATACAGCAAAACTGGTTCTACATAGCATTTTAGCACTCTCTTTCTTACATTCATTGATAGCGACTTATTGCATAAGATACTCTTCATTTTCTGAAATGCGGCTTTTGCCTGCCCTATTCTGCTCTTAATCTCAATTGTACATCTTCCATCTGTTGTTATAAGTGCCCCTAGGTATTTTAAATTATCCACTTGGTTGAGAATTTCCCCTTCTATTTCTATGTCACAATTTGGTGTCCCCATTATGTGACAGAAATAGAAGGGAAAAGTAGAATAGCCCAAGCAAAAGGCGAATTTCACAAGATTAAGCATTAACGCTGCTAATTTATATGTGCACATCCGAAGAATCTTAATAAAAATATAGAGTCAGTCCTTGTATACTGAAGCCAATCATGAACAATTTACCAGACAAGTGAGATGTGAAAACTGCGTAGATATGTTTTATTGAAGAATGATGAGAACACCGTGGAAGGATGGAAAGAGCAATTAAGAAATCTTTAAAGAAGTTAACTCACAAAGAGAACTGGTTTCTCATGCCGGAAAAAGTTAGTCCACATACTTTTCGCATGTTATGAAGGAGAAATGTCGTCTCAACCGGAATATTGGATGGGAGGAGAGGCAGAGGGAAGACAAAGAGAAAAGATGCTGGACAATCTGACGTCATGATATGGACAACATCAATATTTAAAAAAAAAATGATTGGCAGTGCACGAGACAGAAGGCTGAAAACAGACATGATGAAGTGGAGTTCGTGAAAATTTTGGATGCTTTTGTGCCAATCCAGGAGGCGCCCGGTATGCTAATGGTTGGATGTTTATAAAACGTATCTATCCTCGGCATAGATTCATATCAAAGAGTGTTTATTAAAGTTTTGTTACTGTTTATATATTATGTGAATTCTTGAGTATTCAGCAACAATGTCATGAAAACATCGTAAAACACATCATCCTCATCAAGTGTAATGCCGACTGGCGTATGCGTTCATGACTCCCCACAGATTTCGGTCTTTGGTTTTCTGGATCAACTCTACGGTTGATATTCCTTCATGCCACCGTCGCAATCCATCCAGCATAATTTATCTTGGTCTGCTTCTACCTCTCTTCCCATCGATCTTTGCAGTTGTCACGATGTTCTCCAATGCCTCTCTTCTCATCACATGACCACAAAAAGTTGTTTGCTTCTTTCTTATTGTTTTATATAATGTTCTGGGACGCAGAAGTGTTTCCAAGGCACCAGGACCGGGATCTATACTGGCCAAGACCTGCTGACACGTCCACTCCGTGCGTCCTGGGCAACAGGTCCCTTCTGGAACCTGGCTAACGTCAGTAGGATCGATGATTCCTCCGAAGCCGAGGAGTATCTGCCTGCATGGCGAGGAAACACCAGTCTGCACACCAATAAGCCAGACATGGGTCAACGGATACTCACGCAAACCTCAGGTCCTGTATGACATCACACTGATGTTGGACAATAGGATATATTCATCCGATATACAAGACTTCACGCTGGAGTTCACAGCCAGAGAACACAAGCAAGCATATAATGTTCTAGTTTCATTAGCCTCCTTCAGGCATTCGTTATTAGTTACTTTCGCAGTCCAGGAATTTGCAACATTCGTCTCAGAAACCACATCTCTGTTGCTTCCAATCGCTTCTCAATTTCATAATACAAAGGATATTTAAAACAATTAAATTACTAGCATCTTTGGTACGTCTCATCGTCCTATTAGAGAAATAACGGGTGCTGCGGGAAATGACAATATAAAATGAAAACAGGTACTAGAGAGATAGTAAGCACAGACTCAGTATACATGCTTTACAACGAAAAACCTGATTAACAGAAATCACTATGGGGAAACAGTAACAATAATAATAATACTAAATTAACGTAAAGTAGAAAAAAAAAAAAGCTACACTACAACCCAACTTGTGTATGATGAGGACCTGCATCATTTCTGCCAACACGCAGGCTGACTGGTTCACGTATTGACTAGCCACTTTCTTCGAAGGACTTAACTGAAAGTCAGGATTGAGTTGGTGTATGTTGACACTGACAGATCTACAATCAGTGTAGGCAACATTCTAAACCAGTCTAATTCCAGCCAGTCCGAATTCACTGTGAAGATTGATGGCTTGATTATGTCTTACATGCATCCCCACAGATGACAAGTTCCATTACCTGTCTTGAATCCCCCCGCTGGTTTCTGAGCTTGAAGAGAAGTCGATTCTTTGCAGCACGATTCCGTGTGGGAGGTACTTTGGTATTGTAGGAAAGGCTCCGCACAAACCTCACACCGAAAGATGCCAACTCATTTCAGAACTCAACAGACGTGAGCCAATGTATCATATTTAAAACGCACAGTCTTCCATAAGATTCACACACACAACAACAACAACAACAACAACAACAACAACAACAACAACAACAACAACAACAACAACAACAACAACAACAACAATGCTAACAACAACAAAACTAACAACAACACTAATACCAACAATAACAACAACACTAACAATAACACTAACAACAACACTAACAACAACACTAACAACAACACTAACAACACAAACAACAACATTAACACCAACACTAACAACAACACTAACAATAACACTAATAACAACACTAACAATAACACTAACAATAACACTAACAACACCACTAACAACACAAACAACAACACTATCAACAACACTAACAACACTAACAACGCTATCAGCATTAACAATAACACTAACAACACAAACAACAACACAAACAACAACACTAACAACACAAACAACAACACTAACAACAACACTAAAAATAACACTAACAACACTAACAACACAAACAACAACACAAACAACAATACTAACAACACAAACAACAACACTAACAACAACACTAAAAATAACACTAACAACACTAACAACACAAACAACAACACAAACAACAATACTAACAACACAAACAAAAACACTAACAACACTAACAACAACACTAACAACACTAAAAACAACACTAACAACAACACTAACAACACTAACAACAACACTAACAACACTAACAACAACACTAACAACAACACTAACAACACTAACAACAACAATAACAACAACATTAGCAACACTAACAACACTAACAACAACACTAACAACACTAACAACACTAATAACAACACTAACAACAACACTAACAACAACACTGACAAAACACTAACAACACTAACAACACTAACAACACTAACAACAAACTAACAACAACACTGACAACACTAACAACAACACTAATAACACTAACAACACTAACAACAAACTAACAACAACACTGACAACACTAACAACACTAACAACAACACTAACAACAACACTAACAACAACAATAACAACACTAAAAACACTAACAACAACACTAACAACAACACTAACAACAACACTAACAACACTAACAACACTAGCAACACTAACAACACTAACAACAACACTAACAACAACACTAACAACAACACTAACAACACTAGCAACACTAACAACACTAACAACAACACTAACAACACTAACAACACTAACAACAACACTAACAACAACACTAACAACACTAACAACAAACTAACAACAACACTAACAACACTAACAACAACACTAACAACAACACTAACAACATTAACAACAACACTAAAAACACTAACAACACTAACAACAACACTAACAACAACACTAACAACAACACTAACAACAACACTAACAACAACACTAACAACACTAACAACAACACTAACAACAACACTAACAACAACACTAACAACAACACTAACAACACTAACAACAACACTAACAACACTAACAACAACACTAACAACACTAACAACAATACTAACAACACTAACAACAACACTAATAACAACACTATCAACAACACTAACAACACTAACAACACTAACAACAACACTAACAACACAAACAACACTAACAACAACACTAACAACACTAACAACAACACTGACAACACTAACAACACTAACAACAACACTGACAACACTAACAACACTAACAACAACACTAACAACACTATGAAAACTAACAACAACACTAACAACACTAACAACCATAACAACACTAACAACAACACTAACAACAACATTAACAACAACACTAACAATACTAACAACAACACTAATAACAACACTAACAACAACACTAACAACACTAACAACAACACTAACAACTATACTGACAACAACACTGACAACACTAACAACAACACTAACAACAATACTGCAACAACACTGACAACACTAACAACAACACTATCAACAACACTAACAACAACACTAACAACAACACTAACAACAACACTAATAACAACACTAACAACAACACTAACAACAACACTAACAACAACACTAACAACACTAACAACACTAACAACACTGACAACAACACTAACAACAACACTGACAACACTAACAACAACACTAACAACAACACTAACAACAACACTGACAACACTAACAACAACACTAACAACAATACTGACAACAACACTGACAACACTAACAACAACACTAACAGCAACACTAACAACAACACTGACAACACTAACAACAACACTAACAACACTAACAACAACACTGACAACACTAACAACAATACTAACAACACTAACAACAACACTATCAACAACACTAACAACACTAACAACAATACTAACAACACTAACAACAACACTAACAACAACACTATCAACAACACTAACAACACTAACAACAACACTATCAACAACACTATCAACAACACTATCAACAACACTATCAACAACACTAACAACAATACTAACAACACTAACAACAACAACACTAAGAACAACACTGACAACACTGACAACACTAACAACAATACTAACAACACTAACAACAGCACTAACAACACTAACAACACTAACAACAACACTAACACCACTAACAACAACACTAACAACACTAACAACAACACTGACAACACTAACAACAATACTAACAACACTAACAACAACACTATCAACAACACTAACAACACTAACAACACTTACAACAGCACTAACAACACTAACAACACTAACAACAACACTAACAACAACATTAACAACACTAACACCACTAACAACAACACTAACAACACTAACAACAACACTGACAGCACTAACAACAACACTAACAACAACACTAACAACACTATCAACAACACTAACAACAACACTAACAAAAACACTAACAACATTAACAACAACACTAACAACA
Organism: Cepaea nemoralis; assembly: GCA_014155875.1. Taxonomy (NCBI): domain Eukaryota; kingdom Metazoa; phylum Mollusca; class Gastropoda; order Stylommatophora; family Helicidae; genus Cepaea; species Cepaea nemoralis. The sequence continues at coordinate 582,169 of JACEFZ010000856.1, forward strand.
GCACTTTCAACACTAACAACAACACTAACAACAACACTAACAACAACAGTAACAACATTAACAAAAACACTAAAAACACTAACAACACTAACAACAACACTAACAACAACACTAACAACAACACTAACAACAACACTAACAACAACAATAACAACACTAACAACAACACTAACAACACTACCAACAACACTGACAACACTAATAACAACACTAACAACAACACTAATAACAACACTAACAACACTATCAACAACACTAACAACAACACTAACAACAACACTAACAACATTAACAACAACACTAACAACAACACTTTCAACACTAACAACAAA
>JACEFZ010000856.1:585000-647500 GCA_014155875.1 Cepaea nemoralis
ATGTGGATTTTAATCTAAGAGAATATTTTGTTAAAAGTGTCTAGGGGATTTAGGTTTGATTCTCTGGTCACTGCTAGAATGCAAGGTGATCATGGAATTCTACCATAACCACAAGAAGGAAAATACTTCACTCCTGTTCATAACTGTGTTTATGAGTACTTCTCTATTCCCACTTATCACCTTATAAATTTCCTATAGTGTTAGAGGATATTGATTGTTTACAACATATAAAACAACCACGGTTGAACAAGCCTCAACACTGGACTTGACGTAAACATCAACAATTTTGGACAAACAGTTCAGGCATTAAATCAAGATCTGTAGTAACATATATGAAAGTGTAATGGCCACATTGAATTTCATGAACAGGCATGGGAATGATTTGCAATATCAAAACACATTAACCCCATTGTCCAAAGAAAAAACCAATGTTATTACAAACAACACAACAATCACAAATTGGTTTTACAATCTTGACTTATTTTACATAGATAAAAGAAAAACATTGGTCTAAGTGCAGAAAACCCAAACATATAAAACGTTTGTTTCTGACACCAGTTATAATTCTCATATTTAAAAGATAATGAGATGGTGTCAGAGTACTCAACAAAACAACAACCAGCTTTCTGTTCTACCATTCACTAAAAAAAGCTACTGACCTTACACATCCATGGCATGGACAACACCCACATATGGAAGCATTCTAGTACTTATAATTATACTAATTATTTAATTTTTATCTTTTTTCTTAGGTGTTGCGGTTGGTTATTCTTCTCCAATGCGAAGCAGATAATGTTAATATTTATCTGGGGTAGAAATAAATGTACTCACAGTCATGTTCTCCTTACATTATGTTCACTGGAGTTGGCTGGTGAATATTTATAATCCATAATCCAAGAATAGAATTATACACAAGCACATATCCCTTCGTGGGGCTGAATTCAAGAATGCTCTGTTGCCATTTTGCTCTGTGTTCCAATTGAAATTGATGCCTAAGTATGTCATACTTTCAGGAGATGCAACTGAAGCTCTTACAGAAGGTTCTTCCCTAGATTATCTTATCGACGAAAAAGATGACGACTTTCCAACAGCTCGGTTTATGTTAACCGTTTCCCAATTTAGTTCAAAGGGCTTTTTTCACACACCCGGTTCATGTTGATAGGCCATCCCACACTTGTTGATGGGGCAATTAGGCCGACATGGAACCAGCATAGAGTTCTGATTCATTCCATTTCAGTGAACATACGATGTTGAGTCATTCATTCGTTTCATCTGGACTTTTGTCCAGGATTGGTCTGCTACAGGCAAGGAACTGAAGAATATTATTCCAATACACAACTGGGAGTCGCACAACAAACAGATGATTCGTGTTGTTGCATGCGTAGAGGCATTTACTCCGCTAGCTTCTTTCATATGGTCTTCTGATGGTGTTTCGGTCTGAGATCTAGAGTTGATATATCTTATTTCAGTTATTCAGTTGATATTAAATTGGTACCTTGGTTGTACTGGCTTATGTTGTTTCAGTGTCTCTTCCAATTTGTTTGAGTTGGTGTTCGTATCTAGAATTTGGTGTTTAGTCTGCCGCTGTATGACTGATTGAAGGATTATTCAATCCTTAACAGGAAACTGGGAATGTTCCATGGTTTCGTTGACCTCGCGAATTGATGGCGTACCAGGCGGTATCTCCCAGACGTAAAAATAGACGATACTCTATTGTCGGTGTATTTTGAATATCCATTTAACTTGATGGACAATTAAATACAGAGATCCATCCTGGATATCTTGACAGAAGTAGGACTATCAATCGCTGAGTGTCTCTCTTCAACAGGTCTTTCGCTGGCTAGGCAGTGGATAAGTGTAGCAGTCAACGTTGATGTTTTTCTAGATCCAGACTATGGTTAGGACATGTTGCCATTTAACAATTACATCAAGCTGTTGTCCCAGGATCCTGATTTAGTGATATATGTCCAACAAATCCAAACCACCACTCGCTACTGTCTATAGAAATGGATGACAAAGAATACAACCCAGGCATTAATCTACTGTGTTATGTTAACATGGTTATAACACAATTACAAACAAAAAAGGGGAAGGTGAAAGGAGTGTCGGTCCAATGTGTCCCTTGTCCCTCGTCGCTTGTTGTAGGGCCATTCTGACTCTAAATGTGAGTAAGGTATCTTTTCACTCATATTATCATTCTCATGTTGTTACTGGGACTATTAGATGAGTGAAGCCATTCTTTCCATCCAAACATGTTGATATTGCCTCTCTCGTACTTGAAGAGAATAACTTATACATAATTTCTGTTGTTTCTATTGCCTCGTCTTCTTCCGTCGTTATAATCAGCATTAGGCCATGGCTATTCAACATTTTCTTCTTATATACTGACATGCACAAGGATTCTTACATCACCATCATCATGTCCCCAGGGGTAACATTAAAATGTATATTCCAAACAGTAAAGAGTATCAATCAGAACAGTCCTTTTATTTCATCTTGCTTGCGACAGGTCTTTCAGGACTCCCCTACTTTTGCACCACACGAAATAATAACTCGTGTCATTTGCAAAAGGAATGCAATTTATTTAGAGCTGATCATAAACAAGCTCTGCGAGCGGAATACTTCGCAGTCCACTATTGTGGGCGTGGGTTCAAATCCCACTTCTGACACCAATTGGGTTCCTGCCTGTCAGCAACTTGCTTGCGACAGGTCTTTCGGGACTCCCCTACTTTTGCACCACACGAAATAATAACTCGTGTCATTTGCAAAAGGAAAGCAATTTATTTAGAGCTGATCATAAACAAGCTCTGCGAGCGGAATACTTCATTGACAATAAACAACATGGTACGTTACATAGATGCAATGAAGTGGTGATAATGATACTATTAATCACTGAATGAAATCTAAAGCCTAACAATCACTATTGTCTATAAACTTATAGCATTCGTAAGGAACACGTCTACTCTCTAGTCGTCTCAGTCCTGGTCTGTCTTCACGCTTCTAATTGCGTGTTCAAACAGGACGCTGTATCCTCCGTGCGCTGGCGAGTCTTGCGTGCATAGTGTCCCAGCACGCTGGCCAGTAAACTCGAGTAACCTGGTACTCCACGGTTACTCGTAGAGGCGAGTTTCCCAATGTCTTGGGGAAACCCTCGCTCACTTGTACGCAATGCTCCCTTGGTTGACACAAGTGTGTCCCGTTGTGAAGCTATTTATAGCGCTGGTGTCTCTCCTGTCTGGTGTCCTCCTACTAGACTCTGTCTTAGCTCTATTACTTATATTCTTAACTCTCTAAACACTTATTGGGATTTTTGACATTCTCATAACAGAGAAAAACAAACATGTACATTTCTCTGATATTAAGTACATGATAATCATACATAATAATTAATCATACTGATAATGCAAGGAGCCTCTGTTTTTGGATTTCCTCATTGGTTAATCCATAAAACTAAAACATAAATTGTTTCCCCCCACTGCTTACAGCAGCATGAGGTTAGTGAACGCTGTGATATATTTTGCCAATTACTGCTAGTATTCGGAGTGTTATGTATCAGAATATCTTATGCGGCATGGTCCAGTCTTCTGAATATTGCAAGCAATTTATGAACATCAATCTTCGCTTCTATTCCTACCACAGTGAGGTGATGCGGATTGAAGGCACATCCTATACGAACATTCATTTATATCATGCGTTTTCTTTCTTTGTTCTTGAATTTATATTCTCAAACATGGCATTTCCCTAGAAATATTTTATGAAATGATTACATGTCCATCACCCATATTGAGTGGTTAATAATATGTTAACAAGAAGATTGTACTAAAAATTTGGCACAATAGCTCGAGTTACAGATCAGCAATTTAGGAAAACATTTTCTCCAACATGAAACCATGTCTATCAGATAAGATGCGTTATTAATATTTTGCGTCCGCATGGAGAGAAAGTTTATGAAATGTGCTTCTGAAATGAGTTGATACTCTACAGTACACATAATATTTATAGATTATAAGCATTGCTAGCGAGATATATATTCACAATGCCTATAAGAGATTCTAACATAGGAATTAGAAATTGTAAGTATGGAAATTTTACAGCGTGGCACACATATGGCGATCAGTAGTAAAAATCAATCAGGCTCTAGTTTACACGAATTGTTGATTTAACATTTTAACCAATTCTTAATTAAACACAATGGTTTATGTACCTTATAAAAATACATAAATACGTATTAATAATGTAGATTTAACATACCAATTGCTGCAGAGAATGACATATTTTTAGGGCTAAAATCGCCCATCCCCGAAGGGAAAGGCTGACGTGTCTGTCTCCTTTGTCTACACTGACCAAAATGGCTATTATTTTACCTTTGTTTAAAATCTAGCCGGTCTGGCCAGGTACGTGAACCAAACTGAGGCCAAAATTTAAACTAATGCCAAATAAATTAGGCTGCCCTACGGGTTAGTTTGGCTCTGTTTTCTTTCCCCAAAAGTAAGGTACTTAAACAGTAATTATTAGGGATTGGTATTTTTAAGGGCGTCAATGCTAGGAAAGGGTACGGACGTTTTCATATGTTACAATAGCACATACATTTATCCATCTCTATATATCATAAATATCTCTGATTCTATATATCACACATATCTCCATCTCTATATGTCACATATATCTCCAGCTATATCCATCCATAATGTGCCATGCCGGTAAGCGTGGGGGGACACGTTATGCCATCTCACTCGATCATCAGAGACGTGGATCAGCTCCGTGTTCCTGTCTCGACCATTCCATGTGGCCAAGCCATCCAGGTATTTACTTCTCGGTCTTCCCTTTGGTCTCTTCCCTTCGATCTTGCCAGTTGTCAACAAGTTCTTTAATTCATTTCTTCTCATAAAATGCCGAAACATTTTTGACTGTCTACATCTAATGTCTCTAATCAGTTTACTATCTTCATTAGTTTCTTGAAGGACTTGTTCATTGGTTTTTCTGTCTGTCTATGGTATTATGTGCATTTTCCTCAGAAACCACATTTCCACAGCCATCAGCTGTTTTTCAGCTTGACTGCTTATTATCCACGCTTCACATCCATACAAAAGTATAAGTTCTATGTAGCACCTCAACACTCTTTTTCTCGTTTCAATTGATATCTTTTTATTGGTCAGTGTGTTTTTCATCTTGCAAAAGGCTACCTTCACAATGGCAATTCTTGTTCTAATCTCTTCAGTGCATCTCCAATCAGATGATATGACTGTGCCGAGATAACAGTATCGATTCACTTGGTCACCAGCTATATATATATATATATAACTCACATCTCCATCTCTATATATCACTCACATCTCCATCTCTATATATTACTCACATTTCCATCTCTATATATCACTCAAATCTCTATCTGTATTTCGCCAATGCTGGTGAAAATGGAAAGCTTCAAGAGAGTTGTTGAAAATGATAGTGGCTCAGAGAGAGAGAGAGAGAGAGAGAGAGAGAGAGAGAGAGAGAGAGAGAGAGAGAGAGAGAGAGAGAGAGAGAGAGAGAGAGAGAGAGAGAGAGAACAGAAGACAGAGGCAATGTGTTTCATCTTTACAATAGCACGGATAAAAATCTGTCAGTTTCCCGCCTTCCACGTGTCCACGTCTGATATCAAAATGAAAGCAGAGAGCACAAGTTTATCGCGCCTGCGCAACGCAGATCGAAGCACATCCGGGTAATAGCAAAACGTAATCGAGCATCGAATCCGATAAACTATCCTGAGTACATGCCACGGTCTGACGTGATTCCGCGATACCCTCTTCTGTTTGTGATCCATGAAAATAAGTGTTTATTTCAAGCATTCGCGAGAATGTTCTTATCCAAACCTAATCTTTGAAATTGTAAAATCATCCTCACATTTCTTGTGGGGGGTGTATCTTGGCAGGAAGTTAGAGTGTACAAGTTTCAGGGCACTAATAAAACAGAAGAAGATACGTAGGCAGAACGGAAGCTTCAGCTTGAGATGGTTTTATTTGTGCGAGTATTTTTGTGTGAAAATTGTTCATCTTGTGTGCTTTTCTCTCGTTCTCTCTCCCTTTCTCTCTCTTTCACTCACCTCTCACTCACTCTCTAACACTCTCTCCCCATCTCTCTCTCTCTCTCACTGTCTCTCACTCTCTCTCCTTTTCTCGCTCACTCTCTCTCTCTCTCTCTCTCTCTCGGTCTGACACTCGCCCCCTCACTCTCTCATTCTCTCTCATTCGCTCTCTCAACCTTTCGCTCTCTCTCTCTCTCTCTCTCTCTCTCTCTCTCTCTCTCACACACACTCTCTCTCATTCTCTTCCCCTCTCTCGCTCACTCTCTCCTCCTCTCTCTCACTGTCTCTATCTTTCTCTCCCCTTTTCACTTACTGTCTCACGTTCACTCACTCACTCACTGACTCACTAACTCACTGACTGACTCACTGACTGACTCACTCACTCACTCACTCACACACTCACTCACTCACTCACACTCACTCACTCACTCACTCACTCACTAACTCACTAACTCACTGACTCACTCAATCACTGACTGACTGACTGACTGACTGACTGTCTGACTGACTGACTCTCTCTCTCTCTCTCTCTCTCTCTCTCTCTCTCTCTCTCTCTCTCTCTCTCTTTCTCTCTCTCTCTCTCTCTCTCTCTCCTATGAAGTTATTTCAAAGTAATTATATTTTGAGTCAGAAGGAGCTATACTGATAGTATGGTTTTAGTTCATAATTTCCATCATACTATTCTTTACAACTTTCCTCAAGTGTTCCTGTAATTTTGCATAGATCACACAAGGAGATGTCCCTAAGTGTTCCTGTAATTCTCCATAGATCACGCAAGGAGATGTCCCTAAGTGTTCCTGTAATTCTCCATAGATCACACAAGGAGATGTCCCTAAGTGTTCCTGTAATTCCCCATAGATCACGCAAGGAGATGTCCTCAAGTGTTCCTGTAATTCCCTATAGATCACGTAAGGAGATGTCCTCAAGTGTTCCTGTAATTCCCCATAGATCACACAAGGAGATGTCCCTAAGTGTTCCTGTAATTCTCCATAGATCACACAAGGAGATGTCCCTAAGTGTTCCTGTAATTCCCCATAGATCACGCAAGGAGATGTCCTCAAGTGTTCCTGTAATTCCCCATAGATGCCGCAAGGAGATGTCCTCAAGTGTTCCTGTAATTCCCTATAGATCACGTAAGGAGATGTCCTCAAGTGTTCCTGTAATTCCCCATAGATCACGCAAGGAGATGTCCCTAAGTGTTCCTGTAATTCCCCATAGATCACGCAAGGTGATGTTCTCAAGTGTTCCTGTAATTCCCCATAGATCACGCAAGGAGGTGTCCTCAAGTGTTCCTGTAATTTTCCATAGATAACGCAAGGCGATGTCCTCAAGTGTTCATGTAATTCACCATAGATCACGCAAGGTGATGTTCTCAAGTGTTCCTGTAATTCCCCATAGATCACGTAAGGAGAAGTCCCCAAGTGTTCCTGTAATTCCCCATAGATAACGCAAGGCGATATCCTCAAGTGTTCATGTAATTCACCATAGATCACGCAAGGAGATGTCCTCAAGTGTTCCTGTAATTCTCCATAGATGATAAAATGAGATGTCCTCAAATGTTCCTGTAATTCCCCATAGTTCCCGCAAGGAGATGTCCTCAAGTGTTCCTGTAATTCCCCATAGATGCCGCAAGGAGATGTCCTCAAGTGTTCCTGTAATTCCCTATAGATCACGTAAGGAGATGTCCTCAAGTGTTCCTGTAATTCCCCATAGATCACGCAAGGAGATGTCCCTAAGTGTTCCTGTAATTCCCCATAGATCACGCAAGGTGATGTTCTCAAGTGTTCCTGTAATTCCCCATAGATCACGCAAGGAGGTGTCCTCAAGTGTTCCTGTAATTTTCCATAGATAACGCAAGGCGATGTCCTCAAGTGTTCATGTAATTCACCATAGATCACGCAAGGTGATGTTCTCAAGTGTTCCTGTAATTCCCCATAGATCACGTAAGGAGAAGTCCCCAAGTGTTCCTGTAATTCCCCATAGATAACGCAAGGCGATATCCTCAAGTGTTCATGTAATTCACCATAGATCACGCAAGGAGATGTTCTCAAGTGTTCCTGTAATTCCCCATGGATCATACAAGGAGATGTCCTCAAGTGTTCCTGTAATTCTCCATAGATGATAAAATGAGATGTCCTCAAATGTTCCTGTAATTCCCCATAGTTCCCGCAAGGAGATGTCCTCAAGTGTTCCTGTAGTTCCCTATAGATCATTCTTCTTCTTTGCGTTCATCCGGAGTGATTTTTTCAGATGTGATTGCGGTGTGTCTGGTTAGGCACCCTCGGGTCGAAACCCTCAGGCCAACACATCCGACTTTTAGCGTGCATTTTTGACCAGGTTAGCAATCCTGGGAGACTCTCACTTTTGTGGTACCGTCCACATCTCAGCTGGTCAAGTTGGAACAGTCGAAGACTACACGGTCATCCCTCAAGTGAAGGCAGGGACAGTCCATAGCATTTCCCGCATCCTGGGTGGCTTCCATAATTGCAGAGCCGGCACATAACGCTCTGGTGCTGGGTTTACCGAGGGAATCGTCACGTCCTGCTCATGGCTGTTTTAATTCCTCACTTCAATATATTGGGCATTTCGCTCGCCCTGGGCCGTTCCTGCACAAACCAGTCAGCTCTGCGGTTGGTTTCCACTAAGCGAGTTTTCGGACATGTGCTTGTCCCTGTACCCATCAGAGCTGTTCCAGGCACGGCGGACATTCGGAAAAATACCTAGTCAGAGCTGTTCCGAACAAGAGCGGCGTTCGGAAACTAGGTAGTCAGAGCTGTTCCTAGCACGAGAGACATTCGGACGAGACATTTCACTCGGACGTAATTGCGTAGTGTCAATTTTTAGTTTGCCACCCGTAGGACGACACTTCCGACTTCCGGCGGGCATTTTTTAATAAGGTTAACCTTCCTCTGATTTCGAGGCACGTTAGACTATTGTGATGTCGCCCACATCTCAGCTGGTCAAGATAGAACGACCAACGACATCGCGGTCGGCCCTCAAGGGAAGGCAGGGACAGACAATGGGCAGTCCCTCGCTATCCAAGGAGGCTTCCATAATTGCAGAGCCGGCACATATTGCTCCGAGACTGGGCTCACCCGAGGAGTTGCCACGTCCTGCTCATGGCTGCTTTAGTTCCTCACTTCCATGTATTGGGCATCTCGCTTGCCACTGGTCGCTCAAGTGAGCTCCAGGGGCGGTCAGACTGCGGGCGACATCCACTCGGTAAGCTTTTGCTTTTGACTTTGGACCACGCAATAGGTTCGCTCGCCGTGCGTTCCATTTCGCGTTATTGAGACGTTTCTCCACTTTTATCTACACTCTCTATGAGTTAGATACAGACAGTTTTCGTAACCATTTCCTTCGACTGGGGCATTTTACTGACTTTTTGTACTCGCTCACGAGGTAGGCTACATGTGCTGCCGGCTCAGCACCTTACCTTCGTGCAGCAGTCAGTGAGAAACGGCCAGGCCATCTCATCCGGGAATCCAACATATCCCTCAGCTGAGAGCCTTCAAACAAGTGTCAGAACTGGGCATGTAGCTTGCTCAGTATCTCGATTCCAATTTTTCGGTAGGTGGATATCGGCCCGACTCTCAGATCCGAGGGTCTGTGGCTTAGAGGCGTTCAGCCTAAACCCTCGACAGAGAGTCTTAGAGTATTGTCCGAAACAAGAACTGCCTTCATGCGCCTGATTTAAACTTTTGACTGCTATCCTCAGTCTCCTGCAGAGCAGCAGGTTGTGTCTCTCTTAGTCTGGTCCCTATCCCATACGCTGTCCGATATGTAGTTTTCACCCATCGGCAAGCACATGGGGTCAACGGGACACTCAAGCTCCCCCACCACGGCAAGGTGGAGACACATCGGGGGAGCTATAGATCATTCAAGATGTTCTCACGTGTTCCAGTAATTCCCCACAGATCACGCAAGGAGGTTCTCAGCACAGTGCATGAACCCCATAGCACTTGCGAGGATCCAGATTTGTGTACACCAGAATGATAAATACTCTATATATTCTTGTTGTGAGTTAAACAGTTATTTGTATGTTCTTTTACGGGACGTTGCAATCAACTCCAGCACTTATTTGACTGTTTGTGATTTACTAGACAATTTTTATGTTGAGTAGTCTGTTATTGCTCGCTCCGTCGCGAAGGTGTTACGGATGCGGTTCGTGATCCCCCATACCCGCGTTCGAAGCACATCTGCGCGCGATTTAGCAGCAGATCGCGTTATATTGGTTTTTTACGAAAAGATGTGCCGGTCGTTCAGAAATCAATGGCAAACTACTGAACGTAAACTTGCCAAAACTTTACAACAACTAAAACTGTTGTATTGACTGCAACGTCCTGTAAAGGATATGCAACTAATTTTTTAGTCCGTTATTGCTTTCTGACTCTCAGACCATAGAAACACAACGCAAAGCGATCGGCTCTCAAATCAGATGTGGCTGATTTCAGACCCTGGACCCGGTAAGTGGGGGTGTTGTGAAGCTGCGGATGATTTCAGACCCTGGACCCGGTAAGTGGGGGTGTTGTGAAGCTGCGGATGATTTCAGACCCTGGACCCGGTAAGTGGGGGTGTTGTGAAGCTGCGGATGATTTCAGACCCTGGACCCGGTAAGTGGGGGTGTTGTGAAGCTGCGGACACTAACTCTAAGGCACTGAAACCGACTTCGTGTGAATAGGTTTTCTGACTTTGACAAGTAGCTTGGCCAGAAGCCTATTCGGCCTGCTCTTTGAGGTTTCCAACTGTCCATCATGCAGCAAATTCCTTGCAGAACATCGCCCTCATCAAGGGCTGTTAAAAACATTCTCAGCCCTCTTTGGTACGTAATGATTCTGTCACGTCCTGCGCCCATTTTCGTGTTGGTCGACCGATGCGTCCTCTTCCGGGAGCCACACCTTCCATCACTGCTCATTCTTTTACACAACATGTGTTGTGTTGGTGCCCTCGTTTCATTGACTTCAGTTCTTTAAAAAGCTTTCTGGATTCGTTTTTCTGGTGATTAGTTTCCATATCTTTGATTATATTGCTCATATATTCTCGCTTCTGCTGCCGAACTATTTTTGTAGCCTCGTTACATTCAGTTCTATATTGCTCTTCATTTTGGATGTTGTTGTCATTTAACCAATACTGTCTGGCATTCTTTTTCCTAATGACTGCTTCTTCACATTTTTGATTGAACCATCTGTTCTTTCTATGCGTGGTTAACAATCGAGACATTCTTCTGCGGTAGTTTGAATTGTATTCTTGATGTTCAACAAAGTTTGGTCAACGCTTTCCTCCAACGGGTTTTGTAGAATTTCAAGTTTACATTTTATTTCATCTGCAAATTTCTCTTTGACTGTACTTTCTTGCAGTTTTTCTCTGTTATATGTTGGGTGTAATCTTTGTAGTTTAGCATAGAATGCTCTCTTAAGTTTTATTTAAAATTTTGCTCCAGCGAGGAAGTGGTCGCTGTGGCACTCAGCTCCTCTATAACTTCTAACTTGTTGTATGTTTGATGCATTTTTGTTGTTAATTAAAATGTGATCTATTTGATTATAGGTTCTCTTGTCACATGATTTCCAAGTTTGTTTATGTATATCCTTTCTTTGCTGTCTGGTACTGCTGATCTGCAGTCCTTTGGCTTCTGTTAGGTTGATGACTCTCCATCCATTGTCATTTGAAATTGTATGTAGGCTTTCCATACCGGCAACTTTTTTATAAGTTTTCTCTCTACCTATTTTTGCATTGAAGTCTCCCAGCACAATCAGTATATTCTGTTTTGGGGGTGTCTTCTATGACATCTTCCAGATCATTATAAAAGTCTTCTTTAATATCATCTTCTTTCTCTTCAGTACATTAATCATCGTTATATTTGTCCACTTACCTTTTATTCGTAATTTACTAATCCTGTCATTAACAGCTTTAAAGTTTAGAACTTTCCCCATAACTCTTTTTTGATGACAAATCCTGTTCCTAATTCATGTTTATTTTGGGTGTTTCCTCCATATATTACAACCATTCCATTTTACTCTAAAGTACCCTCTCCTGGCCACCTTATTTTTTGAATTGCTGTTATATCCATTTGAAATTCAACCAGCTCCCGGGTTAGTTTTTCGGCCGCTCCAGCTCGATATAGTGTCCATACATTCCATGTTCCAAATCTATATACATACATGTGTGTGTGTGCATGTGTGTGTGCGCGCGTGTGTGTGAGCGCGCGCGCGTGTGTGTGTGTGTGTTATTTATCTCCGAGCGCTGGAGAGTAGGAAATATCTAGAAACGTCATATACATAAACTGTTTGTTGTGAGCTTCTGGCGGAGGAGAGCAACTGAGAGGGTAAAGCTTTAATCTGGTGCGAGGAAATGCAACCTAAAGACTAACTGTCATGGCAGGGCAGACTAGGCCCCACTTGGTCGACAACTGGTCTAGGATCGAAATTCCTGCAGGCGCACTGTAAGGTGTGGAATGCGCCTGGCCCTGCAGCCAGCAGGGTTAGGATCGGCTAGCCTCTCCCAGGAGGGGTGAAGAGCGAAAATTAGTAGCCTGCCGATGACCCGCAGACTACACAAGTCAACCCCCACCTCCAAGTGGTGCAGACCGGGCAACCATGACCGCGAGGTCATGGGCTAACGGGGCTATGGCTCGCCATAGGGGATGGACTCCCTGTGGTCAGATTAGTGTCCTAAACCTGCGACTGGCCTAGCAAGCCGGCAGGGGATCTTCATACTGCTCGTAGAAAAACCAAGAAGAGCACAGTTAGAACATTGCTTTGCTGATCTGGCAGCTTCTGCAGCTTGTATCGTTCCAGATGTGTTGGCGTTATCTTTCATCAGGAGTAAACAAGGCAAGCCAAGGCGGTATCATGGGGGATTTAAAAAAGAAAACAAAAAGAAGACATTTCGGCTGGCTGCTGATTTTTTGTTTATGTATTTAGTTTTTAATTTGGATTGAATCTGATAATTAGACGTTACATTTTCTCTCACATAAACCCCGCCATGGATCACACGTAGTTCTCGCCCAACTGGTTAAAATATTGACGCTTGTGCGACCTGAAGAATTGGTAATTGGTGAATACATAGTTCCGTCTAGGTAAGGTTGAGATATATTCATTCCGAGCATGTCCTTGAGGTCACCGCGCGGTGGGTGCAACGTTTGGGTTCTGGCTGTCTACCACCGTAGTCAGTAAGTGGTGTATCGTAGCGTACAAAGTGAAGTGTTTTGTTCTCAGCAGGGTTAATCACAGCGGAAACCAAGGTCGATCCTCCGTTCGTTACCAAGTCAGGATGTTCCACGGGGAGGTAAATAGAGGTTCTGGTCAGAATTAACAGTGACTCCACCAGACCCTCTGTATGTCCTTCCCTTACTGTCTGAACAGTAAACACGTGCATTATCTCAATTTTTTACTGTGAAGATGATGCTTGGAAGGCTGCATGCTTAAGCAGTATAAACATGTATCTGTGCTTCCATTTATTCCTAACGCACAGATGTAGCTTTGGTTATATTTCTGATTTAAAAGTTGTTGCATGTCTTTTACATGTCGTCGCAGAATTTTTTGTTTGTTTGCTGTTTGTGATTTCTTTGCAATTTTACGTTCAGTTGTTTGTCATTGATTTCTTCATTCATCATGTGCCATGCCGATAAGCGTGGGCGGTCATGATTAGCCATCTCACTCGATCACCAGAGTCGTGGATCAGCTCAGTGTTCTTGTCTCGAAAATACTACGTGGCCAAGCCATGCAGCTATTTACTTCTCTGTCTTCCCTTTGTTCTCTTTCCCTCGTTCTTGCCAGTTGTCATCAAGTTCTGCAATATATTTGTTTTCATAACGTGACCAAACATGTTTGACTGTCTACGTCTAATTTCTCAAATCAGTGTACGAGTTTCATTTGTTTCTTGTAGGACTTTGTCATAGGTTTTTCTGTCTGTCCATTGTTTTCTTTGCATTTTCCTCAGAAACCATATTTCCACAGCCATCAGATGTTGTTGAGCTTGTCTACTTATTGTCCAAACAAAAGTATATGTTATATGAAGCACCTCTACACTCTGTTTCTCGTTGCAATTGACATCTTTTTTATTGGTCTGTATCTTTTTCATCTTGCAAAAGGCTACCTTCGCCATGGCAATTCTTGTTCTAATCTCTTCAAAGCATCTCCCATCAGATGATATGATTGTTCCGAGATAATTGTACCGATTCACTTGTTTAAGAATATTCCCATGTACTTGTATATTACATTGTGGTATTTCCTTCTTCCTAGTGACGACCAGCTATGTTCTCACACAATTACTTTCTAACTATACAGTTGATAAAAATAGGCTGTGTGTCTGTGCAATCTTCTTTCCTTTATTTCGACTGACAATGGTGAAAGCGCCAATAGCACGTTTATTTTTTGACAATGCCGCGTAATCTATTTTCAACGTGTATTACAATGCTCTGTTTATACCACATGCCAATTAAAGTGCCTCGAATTTTGGTTCAGACTTATCGGAGACATATGTGCTGCATTGAATTTTGTCTCCACTCTGAAGGTTCAGTAAGGTACAAACGTCTATACAACAGCTCCACTTTGCAGGTTCAGTAATCTACACACATCTATGCCATAGCTCCACCCTGAAGATTCAGTAACGTACACACATCAATGCCACAGCACCACTCTGAAGGTTCAGTAACGTACACACATCAATACCACAGCACCACTCTGAAGGTTCAGTAACATACACACATCTATGACACAGCACCACGCTGAAGGTTCAGTAACGTACACACATCAATGCCACAGCACCACCCTGAAGGTTCAGTAACGTACACACATCAATGCCACAGCACCACGCTGAAGGTTCAGTAACGTACACACATCAATGCCACAGCACCACTCTGAAGGTTCAGTAACGTACACACATCTATGACACAGCACCACGCTGAAGGTTCAGTAACGTACACACATCAATGCCACAGCACCACCCTGAAGGTTCAGTAACGTACACACATCAATGCCACAGCACCACTCTGAAGGTTCAGTAATGTACACACATCTAGGCCACAGCACCACCTGAAGTTTCAGCAACGTACACACATCTAGGCCACAGCACCACTCTGAAGGTTCAGTAATGTAATGTACACACATCTAGGCCACAACATCACTCTGAAGGTTCAGTAATGTACACACATCTATGCCACAGCACCACCCTGAAGGTTCAGTAATGTACACACATCTAGGCCACAGCACCACCCTGAAGGTTCAGTAAGGCACACACATCTATGCCACAGATCCAATCTGAAGGTTCAGTAAGGTACACACATCTATGCCACAGCTCCACTCTATAGGTTCAGTAAGGTATACACATCTATGCCACAGCTCCACTCTATAGGTTCAATAAGGTACACACATCTATGCCACAGCTCCACTCTATAGGTTCAATAAGGTACACACATCTATGCCACAGCTCCACTCTATATGTTCAGTAATGTACACACATCTATGCCACAGCTCCACTCTATAGGTTCAATAAGGTACACACATCTATGCCACAGCTCCACTCTATAGTTTCAGTAAGGTACACACATCTATGCCACAGCTCCACTCTATATGTTCAGTAAGGTACATACATCTATGCCACAGCTCCACTCTATATGTTCAGTAAGGTACACACATCTATGCCACAGCTCCACTCTATAGTTTCAGTAAGGTACACACATCTATGCCACACCTCAACTCTATATGTTCAGTAAGGTACACACATCTATGCCACAGCTCCACTCTATATGTTCAGTAAGGTACACACATCTATGCCACACCTCCACTCTATATGTTCAGTAAGGTACACACATCTATGCCACAGCTCCACTCTATAGTTTCAGTAACGTACACACATCTATGCCACACCTCCACTCTATATGTTCAGTAAGGTACACACATCTATGCCACACCTCCACTCTATATGTTCAGTAAGGTACACACATCTATGCCACAGATCCAAAATGAAGGTTCAGTAATGTACACACATCTAGGCCACAGCACCACTCTGAAGAATCAGTAATGTACACACATCTAGGCCACAGCACCACCTGAAGGTTCAGCAACGTACACACATCTAGGCCACAGCACCACTCTGAAGGTTCAGTAATGTACACACATCTAGGCCACAACATCACTCTGAAGAATCAGTAATGTACACACATCTAGGCCACAGCACCACCTGAAGGTTCAGAAACGTACACACATCTAGGCCACAGCACCACTCTGAAGGTTCAGTAATGTACACACATCTAGGCCACAACATCACTCTGAAGGTTCAGTAATGTACACACATCTAGGCCACAACATCACTCTGAAGGTTCAGTAATGTACACATATCTATGCCACAGCTCCACTCTATATGCTCAGTAAGGTACACACATCTATGCCACAGATCCAAAATGAAGGTTCAGTAAGGTACACACATCTATGCCACAGCTCTGACATTGTCCTGTAATGTACATACATCTATGCCACTGCTCTGATATTGTCATGTAATGTGCACACATCTATGCCACAGCTCTGACCCTGTTCTGTAATGTGCACACATCTATGCCACAGCTCTGACCCTGTTCTGTAATGAGCACACATCTATGCCACAGCTCTGACCCTGTTCTGTAATGTGCACACATCTATGCCACAGCTCTGATATTGTCCTGTAATGTGCACACATCTATGCCACAGCTCTTACCCTGTCCTGTAATGTGCACACATCTATGCCACAGCTCTGACCCTGTCCTGTAATGTGCACACATCTATGCCACAGCTCTGACCCTGTCCTGTAATGTGCACACATCTATGTCACAGCTCTTACCCTGTTCTGTAATGTGCACACATCTATGCCACAGCTCTGACCCTGTTCTGTAATGTACACACATCTATGCCACTGCTCTGATATTGTCCTGTAATGTAGACACATCTATGACACAGCTCTGACCCTGCCCTGTAATGTACACACATCTATGCCACTGCTCTGATATTGTCCTGTAATGTACACACATCTATGACACAGCTCTGACCCTGCCCTGTAATGTACAGACATCTATGCCACAGCTCTTACCCTGTCCTGTAATGTACACACAATTATGCCATAGCTCTTACCCTGTCCAGTAATGTACACTCATCTATGCCACAGCTCTTACCCTGTCCTGTAATGTACACACATCTATGCCATAGCTCTTACCCTATCCTGTAATGTACACACATCTATGCCATAGCTCTTACCCTGTCCTGTAATGTACACACATCTATGCCACAGCTCTTACCCTGTCCTGTAATGTACACACATCTATGCCATAGCTCTTACCCTGTCCTGTAATGTACACAGATCTATGCCACAGCTCTTACCCTGTCCTGTAATGTACACACAATTATGCCATAGCTCTTACCCTGTCCTGTAATGTACACACATCTATGCCACAGCTCTTACCCTGTCCTGTAATGTACACACATCTGTGCCACAGCTCTTACCCTGTCCTGTAATGTACAGACATCTATGCCACAGCTCTTACCCTGTCCTGTAAAGTACACACATCTATGCCACAGCTCTTACCCTGTCCTTTAATGTACACACATCTATGCCATAGCTCTTACCCTGTCTATTAATGTACACACATCTATGCCACAACTCTTACCCTGACCTGTAATGTACACACATCTATGCCACAGCTCTTACCCAGTCCTGTAATGTACACACATCCATGCCACAGCTCTTACCCTGTCCAGTAATGTACACACATCTATGCCATAGCTCTTACCCTGTCCTGTAATGTACACACATCTATGCCATAGCTCTTACCCTGTCCTGTAATGTACACACATCTATGCCACAGCTCTTACCCTGTCCTGTAATGTACACACATCTATGCCACAGCTCTTACCCTGTCCTGTAATGTACACACATCTATGCCATAGCTCTTACCCTGTTCTGTAATGTACACACATCTATGCCACAGCTCTTACCCTGTTCTGTAATGTACAGACATCTATGCCACAGCTCTTACCCTGTCCTGTAATGTACACACATCTATGCCACTGCTTTGATATTGTCCAGTAATGTACACACATCTATGCCACAGCTCTTACCCTGTCCTGTAATGTACACACATCTATGCCATAGCTCTTACCCTGTTCTGTAATGTACACACATCTATGCCACAGCTCTTACCCTGTCCTGTAATGTACAGACATCTATGCCACTGCTTTGATATTGTCCAGTAATGTACACACATCTATGCCATAGCTCTTACCCTGTCCAGTAATGTACACACATCTATGCCACAACTCTGACCCTGTCCAATAATGTATAGACATCTGTGCCACAGCTCTAGCCCTGTCCTGTAGACGCTTGTCTGTGGTCATGTTTCTCGGTGCCTGTGGCGAAGGAGTTACGAATGCCATTTGCAGTCTCGCATACTGCGTTCAAAACACAGCTGCATGCGAAGTGGAAGCTGACCGCCTTGCGATGGATTCCATACAGTGGTATGAGTGCCGGTCGTTCACAAAGCAATGGTAAACTACTGAACATAAGACTTGCCAATAAGCAACCAAAAAAGCTTCGGTTGACTGCGGCCCGTGTCGCACACTTGTCTTTGCTTGTCTTCGGCAGGCCGTTTTTCGGTTTCTACATAGGTTGTCTCCCTTTGCCTCTTCATTCCCTGTAAAGAACCTTCAAGCCAGTACTATGTTTTGGCGAGGTATCGTTTCCCTGTGGCTGCAGCATATGTTGCTTGAACGATTCTCCAAGCGTACGACACAATGGACGGGGATAGCACTGCCACCAGTTAACCAGCACCGCCCTGTCCGGACAATGGACCAAGATCTTGACCAAGACAGTTTATTGGTCAAGAAGAATCCTGTATTATATCATAGGTCAAACATCACATCTCGATGTTGTCCCACCATCCTTCAACTATCTGTCTTCCTCTATTCCCACATACAAGACCAAAGCTCTGCATCAGTGCAGACTAGATGTTTTAGAGTGGGCGCCTTGGAGAACAGATATGAATTTACACTGCTGTCTTTTGGCTAAGATCAAAGTGCAGAAATGTGCGGAAATCTGGCCCCAGTAGCCTACCAGGTAAACCACACCAAACAAGGGTTTGAACCACATGGCCTTAGCTTAGGACCTAGGTGGACCACATAGCCCCGAAAGGCTTCTATGTTGGACTAAGAGGCTCCCAAAATATGTCAGTGGCAGGCGCGCGGTCCGACACGAATTCTTTACGTGAGCTTGTCGCTTGCTAGGGGATGGAAAGACCTAACAATGCAACAGTCTTTTAACACATCACAGATCCATAGCAGGTTCTTTTTTTATGTGTTAAATGCATTCTGAATCTATTGATACAATAACTTTCAGTTCACAGATTTAGTCATGTGTGCCGTTTTGTGATAATGTGTGGATAGAGCAGTGTAGTAAGTAAGGACAAAAATGTTTTGAAAATTTGTAGTAGTAGTAGTAGTAGTAGTAGTATAGTAGTAGTAGTAGTAGTAGTAGTAGTAGTAATAGTAGTAGTAGTAGTAGTAGTAGTAGTAGTAGTAGTAGTAGTAGTAGTAGTAGTAGTAGTAGTAGTAGTGGTGGTGGTGGTGATGGTGGTGGTGGTGGTAGCAGTAGTAGTAGTTGTTGTAGTAGTAGTAGTAGTAGTAGTAGTAGTAGTAGTAGTAGTAGTAGTAGTAGTAGTAGCAAAAGTGTAGTAGTATTAGTAATAATAGTTGTAAGAGTAGTGGTATTAGCAGTAGAAGTAGTAATAGTAGTATTAATTGTTGTAGTAGTAGTAGTATTAGTAGTAGCAGAAGTAGCAGCAGTAGTAGAAGTAAATTTGTGGTAGTAGTAGTAGTAGTAGTAGTAGTAGTAGTAGTAGTAGTAGTAGTGTAGTAGTGTAGTAGTAGTAGTAGTGTAGTAGTAGTAGTAGTAGTAGTAGCAGCAGCAGCAGCAGCAGCAGTAGTAGTAGTAGTAGTAGTAGTAGTGTAGTAGTAGTAGTAGTAGTGTAGTAGTAGTAGTAGTAGTAGTAGTAGTAGTAGTAGTAGTAGTAGTAGTAGTAGTAGTAGTAGTGTATTATTATTATTATTATTATTATTATTATTATTAGTAGTAGTAGTAGTAGTAGTAGTAGTAGTAGTAGTAGTAGTAGTAGTAGTAGTAGTAGTAGTAGTAGTAGTAGTAGTGCAACTATTTGACCTGTGCTAAGAATAACAGCCATACACATTTTGCTAGTAGTAAGATAGTCAGATGCCATTAGTAAGGAATCCACTAGTGGGCTAGGACAGAGCTGTCAAATGGTCGGGTCTGTCTAATGTTGAGAAAGCAGCTGTCACTTGGGCGTCAGATCTGTTTAATGTAGACATTATGTGAACAGTGCACGCAATTTCTAGACTTTCATTGTTGGAGCACCACACCTTCATTTATTTCTGCCACTGACTCCCACTATCTGGAGTCAGCACGGGTCTGTGAGTCATTATTCTCATATTCCGACATCACCTGTGATAAGCACAGCTACAAGCACCAGCTGCACGTGAAGCTGGCCAGGCAGAAACATGGCGGCTTATCGTCATCTATCTGCGAGCCAACGACATGTTAGAAGGGCGTGCCTTTTTCTTCTTGTCACGTTCTCCCTAGAATGAGATTTGGATTTCAGAATCCAATTGATTTAATCGCGATAAAAACCAACGGAAATGGAAATCTTGAAATTTTCAAGTCGGTAAAATATCAAAAGGATGAAGGCAAGAAGACGTATGGTGACGTAGTCAGAAACTTCAGATTTGATCGCAGAAGGAGTAACCGGATCGTCCGCGTATCGCCATTTTGGTGATAGAAAGAGGGCTGGTTATCTCGGTGAGATATCGGCCCGTATTCTAGCCCGTGAAGAGAAGCAAGAGGTGATAACACGCAAAACCTCATTATTCCTCTGATATAAGAGTAAGATATCCGCAGAGTTATGATTCTTGTTTGGCGGGAACACAAAACGAGTGCTGTGTATTGTCACGAGGTGGCTGCTAGGTTTTCTTCCCGAGAGCCCTCCAACATTAACCTAGCCGCCTAGGTGTGTACTGCGGTCGTGATAGCGATCCTGGTTAATAACAAACAACCCGGCTACAGCTGTCTTCAAAACACAAGTGTTATCTTCCCTCTATATATCTCAATTTCTCTCAGCGGTACGGGATGTTGCGGCGACAACTATCGAGCCCACACAGAAGACACATAATAATGAATTATGACTAGCGAGGTGGCCGTTGGAGTCTCCGTGGCAAAGAGGTCAAGCCGTCTGACTCGAGTTCCGATGGTTGTAGGTTCGATTCCGGGCCGCGTCCTTCGGTTCACGATGCATTGTTTCGGAGACTAATGAGGGTCGCCGCTGGAACTATGGAGTTCGTGCTTTGTGCGACGCTTTCCGCGCTGCAGAAGGAAACTGAACGGTATGGGATAAAATCCCAGTGCAATGAAGTCGACCCTATCGACTTTTAAGCAACTTTTATTTTTTTTTAGCGAGCTGGCCGAGTTGTGGCTAGACGACCGGCCCGTTGGTCACGGGTTCGAATCCACATAGAGGCGGGGATTTTAAAATTGACCCCGGCTATCAAGTCCACCCACCTTAAATTGGGTTCCAGGAAATGTCTTGGGAGATAAAGGTGGCTGGCGTGATATAGACCAACATCACCCACCGACTGCCGATTAATCTACAAAATCTTGGTTTAACACCATATGCCCCATGCGTCTAAAATATGTAACAGGGTCCTCTCTTTACTTTCTCATGTGAGCACAAGAGATAAGACACATGCAAAGTCGTCGAACGTTTCCACAACAAATCTTGTCTCAAGAACGAAAGGCGGGAAACAATTCGTAGTCGACAACCGACAAATGACATGCCAAACAACAGTAGCCTGGAGTGAATGCAAGTGAAACAGCCAGTTTCCTGCTTCACTTCGTCTTTACTTTAGGATTACAGTTGTTTCAGATGTGACATTTCGGTCTGCAGCTATGTGTTCTTACTTCCCTTGTCTTGTTGGTGGCGATGGGACATTTCGGTCTTGAAATTTGTGTTCTTATTACATGTTTTTTGTTGGTTGAGATGGGACAATTCGGTCTGCAGCTTTGTGTTCATATTTTCCTTGTTTTGTTGGTTGAGATGGGACAATTCGGTCTGCAGCTTTGTGTTCATATTTTCCTTGTTTTGTTGGTGGCGATGGGACATTTCGGTCTGCCCCTATGTGTTATCTCCCTATTTTTGTTGGTTGAAAATGACTTTGGTCTTTTTTTCAATGTTGAATGAAACCATTAATTGTCGAACGGCTTTGTAAATTTAGGGTTAATGTGTAGACTCAACGGATGAAAACGTTTACCTTCGCATGGTTGAGAGCAAGGCGAGGAGGTGTTCTCATAGACAGTATACCACCAATTCATGTCTGCCTAAGGAGACTGACCACATATGAACCTGCCATGAGTGTAATGACACTTTACCAATCGACCTCACCACACTGCCCTAGTGACTCACCTATTATACCTGTTCACTCAGTCTCGATTTGATTATACCATTACGCCTACCCCGTTCAACCCCAGAAGTCCCACTTCCCACATGGTTCTCACTGTCTCGTCTATCTATTTGTCGTTTTTCACTTTTAGATGGCGGCTATTATTTTATCGTGGAGTCCTAATGTAGCAGAGCTGTCCAAAATAAGACCAAATACACCTGTCAGCTGTTGGGGTCTCAGTGGGCAAGCGATTCAGCCACCCATCTCGCGATCCGAAGATCATGGGTTCGTTTTTTGTCATTCACGAGTGCAATTTTTGTGTGGAAACCTCTGGGGGTCGTCACTGGAGCAGCGGAGATCGTACTCTGTGCAACACTCTTGGCAGGCCGATATGTGGAAAGACTTCGGGTTATATGGGATAAAACTAGGTGCAATGAAATAAATGCTTTTGCCTTTAAAAAGCCATCCCCTTTAGACGTTTCAGCCAAAACCTACCTTTGGCCAATCCAAGAAATCTTGCCAAAGTTGAGTGCAACACCCATCGGCAGGTTAGTGGTACAGCAACCCAATCAAAGGTAAGCTCTAACCTACCAGCAAAGGAGGTGGCGTGAGTACGCCCGACCTTCACTCGTTCAGTATCCGGCTGTTGTTCCTTTATCTTTCTACCCAAGGTAATTCCTACATAATGTAATACATGTTTGCATATGAGAGGTAAAGGTGGTCTAGAGCAGACACTGCCGTTGAGGTGTGAAATGCCAGGCTTTCACATACTGTACGCCACTATGACATGTGAGGTGAGGTGTGAAATGCCAGGCTTTCACATACTGTACGCCACCACGACATGTGAGGTGAGGTGTAAAATGTCAGGCTTTCACATACTGTTCGCCACCACATGTGAGGTGAGGTGTAAAATGTCATGCTTTCACATACTGTACACCACGACATGTGAGGTGAGGTGTGAAACCCCAGGCTTTCACATACTGTTCGCCACGACATATGAGGTGAGGTGTAAAATGTCAGGCTTTCACATACTGTACGCCACTAAATGTAAGGTGCTAGAATGCAACTTGCGTTAAGTAATGAAAGATCAACAAATAATGCTCAAAGGTCCAGGGCTGCAGCAATCCAGCAGAATACAGAACCATAATGCCAACATTGATGAATGACTCGAAGGCCGGCATTCAACATTCTAAGGCACTATTTATTTGCCTGATTCGAGCTTGTTGCATATGCAATAACATCAGTGACAATTTACAATTCGTTGATACCGTGCCTGTTATGGCCAGGCGAGACGGTATAAAATATTAATTATGAACAATATATAGTTGAATACTTGCAACGACCCTGTCACAGTCCTTCTGTCCTTCACCAATTTGCCTATGAGTCACCTAGCTCTGACTTTCTAAGTCTCATTCTGATCTGGGCAAATCTGTCCATGATTTTCGGGCTGATATCCATCATACATTAATATTCTCGTGCTCCTTTCCAATAGTTGTTGGCCATCATAATAGTGTCCTGCCAGTATATAATATATCTCGTTCCAGAGAATCGAATCATGCTGCCTCACTCGTCAAGCTCTAAGATCTGACTGTCTGTTGTTGTTGACAATTTTTGTGACGTTTTCTCCTTTTTACGTCAGTCTCCTACTTTCTCTTACAATTTGGTTCGCGATTTTTTTCACTACTCTATTTTGCGTCATTTCATCTGCGCTGCTACTTGGCTTAAGGTGAGTGATAAAATGCCAAGCTGTCACATACTGTACGCCACTACATGTAAGGTGAGTGATAAAATGCCAAGCTTTCACATACTGTACACCACGACATATGAGGTGAGTGGTAAAATGCCAAGCTTTCACATACTGTTCGCCACGACATGTAAGGTGAGTGGTAAAATGCCAAGCTTTCACATACTGTACGCCACTACATGTAAGGTAAGTGATGAAATGCCAGGCTTTCACATACTGTACACCACGACATATGAGGTGAGGTATAAAAGAAAAAGGTGGGGGAAAATCCCTTTAAGCCTTGGAGATGTGGTTTTATAGAAGAATGCTGAAAATTAATTGGACAGCCAAAAAGAGCAATCTGTATGTTTTAGGGGAACCTTAGCCGTAATGACAACTGATCACAAACATCAGAAAGAGGCAATCATCGTTGTTGTTGTTTTTTTTTGGGGCCACATTATGAAATGACAACAACTGGAACATCATGAGACAACCGGAAAGATTTGCAGAAAGAGGGATTGAGGAAGACAGCTTGAGAAGATTCTTGAAAGTCTTGTGTCATGGCACGGAAGGGAGTCAGCACTCGAATTGATCCATGACGTCGGAGATAGTAATTTGTGGAGAGGGGCATGATCGCCCACGCCAACCGGAAAGGCACTGAATGATGATGATGCTGGTATAGATCAGAGCTAAAGTAATAGAATAGCGTGTATTCATGTAAAAACTTATGAGTGCAGAAAGGTTAAAGAACATCCTTTAGTACAGTCGTCGGTAACCTACAGCACGCGGGCCGAGCGTGACACGTGGAACGATATTCAAACATTTTGCGCCGAACAAATTATGATATGATTTTTTTTTAAATGTTTTTTTAGCTAAATAATTCTTTAAAGGTTGTTCCTGTATTTACACTCCTCCAAAACGAAAGTTGTTATACATTGTAGGAAAGTATGTACGATATAATGCAAACTGAGTAAGTGTGGAGCAACAATGACTAATCTTGACGAAGTATTATTTTCGCGCTACCCTTTCTCTCTCTCGCGATTGTCTCACACCGATTCAATAGTTCTCAACTGTCGCATACTCATGCCAGTTCAGTCTGTTGACTGTAGCACAAATGGTGGTGTTAAAATAACTAAAAAGATCAAGGCAGACTTAGTTTGGTAAGTTGTGTGTCTTTACATTACTTCGGCACTGCACATAAATTAACATTTAAAAAAACAATTTTGCACTCTATGCTTTATAAGTGGAGTAGCCAACAGACATATGGTGAATTGTAAGCTATAGAATGAGGTAAGAACCGTTGCTGAAATTAGAAGCACGGGGCCAACAGGTGGACCAGCGACCACACAGTACCATACAGTACACTTTAGCTTCATAAGTTCATACCGGGGAAGAAGTGGTTTAGCTGTTACGACGTCCACCTCTGGCTTGCACAGATCTGTTTCCTTTCACAGTCTGGACTGTCTGAATTTTTTTTATTACAAGATCAGAATAATCAGGGGGTAGAGAATCGGAAGTCTGGGCTTCTCGGACAAGGGCGAACAATTCGTAGGTCCAATGTGAACATTACTGACGTTGGAAAGATTCCTCAGCAGGGAAAGTCGAACAGTTTAGCCCAATTAGGCCGCTGCCTATGTTAAGATGTGTTCTTCCAAGATAATCTACAGAAGGAGACTGGAGATCGAATTGAAACGTCATTCTGTTGGGAATAGGTCTTTAACTCTTTCTACCAAACCATTAATAATATTAGTGGCAGAAAGATTGAAGAAAGACATAAAAGCACCACCCACCCCAGCCCACCCACCCCCCCCCCCCCACACACACACGCACGCACGCACGCACGCACGCACGCACGCACACACACGCACGCACACACACACACACACACACACACACATTTCCCATAACAGGGACCTGGGGTGAGGATGTGAAGTGCTAGGATCTACACATTTGTTTTAGTGCACTGAGATATAGGTGGTTAGTGCATCCCTCGCTTAGGGAACGGCGAGTGAAGGCAACGAACTCGCCTCGGCAGTGCAAGACATGAGCACCACACGGGGCGCGCAAAGACAAATAACTCGTCAACTGATACAGAACTGGTGTCGTCGGTCGCTACAGGGTGGCGAGAGGGTAAGTATCGTTTCTGAACGTATATGGATTTATAGTTCTATGTGCAATGACGATGACCTGTTAACTAGCTAAATAATGCACGTTGCCTTTTTTTTTAGGTTGCATATCCATTACAGGACGCTGCAGTCAACATCAGCATTTTTCAGCTGCTGTTGATGTACTAGGCAAGATTACGCTCAGTAGTTTGCCATTGCTTTCTGAGCGACCGGAACACATACCCCGTAAGTTACCAACGCGGCTAGAATCGCTATCGATTCTCGCGCAGGTTACGTTACTCACTAGAATATACGGGATTACGGAGAAAGACGTTAACGCCTTAGCCAGGGAGCCGGCACGTTGCCTCTAGGAGCCAGAAAATAGATATTAGTAGTATGGTCGATCACTGCCTCTCATGTATGATTTCAGGAAAACCATACTTTAAGAACCCACAAATAGTGGGTAGAGGGGCAATTTAGAGAATCAATGGAAATGGAACAGTTAGGTCAACTCAGTGAAGGAACAACAATGTCGTGATAGGCACTGTTTGGCATACAACATTTCTTAACAGTATATGTGATGGTGAAATCACAAGCCAGGACTCGTCAGGCACAGAGTGTGTGATGGTGAAATCACAAGCCAGGACACGTCAGACACAGAGTGTGTGATGGTGAAATCACAAGACAGGACACGTCAAACACAGAGTGTGTGATGGTGAAATCACAAGACAGGTCACGTCAAACACAGAGTTTGTGATGGTGAAATCACAAGCCAGGACACGTCAAACACAGAGTGTGTGATGGTGAAATCACAAGCCAGGACACGTCAAACACAGAGTGTGTGATGGTGAAATCACAAGCCAGGACACGTCAGACACAGAGTGTGTGATGGTGAAATCACAAGCCAGGACACGTCAGACACAGAGTGTGTGATGGTGAAATCACAAGACAGGACACGTCAGACACAGAGTGTGTGATGGTGAAATCACAAGACAGGACACGTCAAACACAGAGTGTGTGATGGTGAAATCACAAGACAGGACACGTCAGACACAGAGTGTGGTGGTGAAATCACAAGACAGGACATGTCATAAGCAGAGGATATAAAGTTGCGAAGAATTATTATGACTAAAACCGTCACATGACGATAATCACAAGGCTTGACGTCACTGGAAGCGCTGACGTGAAATGGAGACTTCCAATTTTGGGGTGATGTGTGTGGTGATTTCATTAATCTGTGATACATTTCTTTTCATGTAGTAGTCTTTGAACATGAAGAAGAGAATAAAAAAGCCCTCGAAAAGTTCATATTGTTGTCGTTACGACTGTCCAGACCAGGGAGTCTTTTACTTATGAAGTAGAACAGAAGCAGAGTTTTCGTTAACAATATCTGTGCACAGTGAGTGATAGTACTCCTGAAACACTACCACACTGTTCTTGTGGTTCACGATGAGGGGACTGGAACGCCGTACGTCCATGGCAGTGGGAGTATGTGCAAACTGTCCACCACGAACGTGAATTGTCATTAGCATCAACTCTTGTCCCCAGGTAACGCGGCTTGCTGATAATTATACCGACGTATCAGGCATTCCCTCATTCTGTCTACTAAGACGATCAAATCTCGCACACACACGGGCACTCTAGCGCGCACACACACACACACACACACACACACACACACACACATCACTATCAGACACTGTAAACATCATGTGAGCTTAGTATTGTCGCTGCAGTGATTGTTGTTGTTGTTGTTGTTGTTGTTGTTGTTGTTGTTGTTGTAATAGATTTCAATGTCTAACTTGCTACGGCACTTAGGATAACACAGTCGTTCCGTCAGTTCATACTCGGAGAAGCATTGCTTACATTACTCTACTTTGGGTAGAACATTGGAGGGACCGTTGACAGCAGTGATATTAATCCACACCGGTAAAGGACAGAAGCAGATGTGATAGTCACGCTTACCTTAAAGACCTGCATAGTTAGTCTCTAAATTCACACCCACCCTATCCCCTTCTACAAACCCCTATTCCCCCACCCTCCCACCCCCACCCCAAAGAAACAACACCAAATTGTCACGGATGAATGCATAAAGTAAAAGGTAATAAAGTCTATGGTCCGTGTTGTCAGAACAGAACATTGACATTTGTAGTCAGTGTAATGAAATCCGCAGAAAGTAACACATGCACCCCCCCCCCCCCCCCCACCCCCACCCTAATAGTCAACTCACGACTACGGGGAAGGATCAGTCAGCTACCATACATCCTCCATCTCTCTCAGGCAGGTCACGTGTTGTAGCTCATAGTGGCTGCCTACATGAATACACATAAATACTCTCTCTCACACACACACACACACGCACTCACACAATTCACATACACAAGAGAGCTTTTATGTTTTCTATATTTACTCATACACACAGACACAGACAAACACACACGCGCGCGCGCGGGCGCGCACGCACACACACACACACACACACTTCTTTGTGGATTTACAAGTACATCCAACTGTGAATTTTATCGCCTTCATTAACAACAATATGCCATTCTCCATTTTGTTAATTAAGCTAGTAAAGAACTCTTTTATAAACACATTGCACATACTGTGCTGGCGCCATATGTATATAGACCAATATATCGACACTTAGTGATGTGGTCCTTGATATTGAATGATATATATATATATATATATATATATATATATATATATATATATATATATATATATATATATATATATATATATATATATATATATATATATATGGCGCTCGCTCGCTTTGAACTCAAACGTAGTTCATACACGCTACTTCTGGTGCAGTGGACTGATGTTTGCTTGTGGATTAGCTTTCCCTAACCTAATGTTAGGGTCCTTCTTTATCAGGCGAACCCATTCTGACTTCTGAGATACATGTAATTTACGTCCCCAAGTCAAGGACGAGAAGTCAACATTTTAGCCCAACTGACTGGTGTAAGGGTTGAACGCTCTACCTCGGCATCAGCACACAGGAAGTTTAAGAGCAAGCGTTCTTATTCATTGGATCATGCTGATAGCAGACATAGTCCTGACGACGGTGTGAGCCAGCAGCCTCAAACCTTTGTCCGGAAAATATTCCGGACATCCTAGCAATGGTACAGTTGCCGTAACGATGGTTGCGTTGATCGCTATAGGTATACCACAGGGTAAAACAGTGCTCCATTTTTTATTCTCAAGCACTCATTTCGTTTAGTTAATTATGAGGTTGGCGGTCTCCGTGGCTAAAGGCTTTGCGAACGCGATTAGTGAACCGCTTACCACACATTCGAAACACAGCGGCGACCGATTGATTGATTGATTTAGGAATCGACATCACAGCATTCGGGGCATTCCCATAAGCGCTCCGTCCCCATCCTCAGCAGCCAGCGAAGAGTTCCAACACTAATAGTACCAGTAGCAATCTGATTATATGTCCGTCTAGCCTTTCCTCTGAGCGTTGAGCGCCGGCCAGATCCCCTCGTCATTCCTCGCTGTCTCATTCTTGCCAGACCATGGTAATCCATTTGCTTCTCCGAGGTGTGCACGTGCTCCCACAAGGCCGCAACCACGTCTGCCTTGTCATGTATCAATACTCCACCAAGTTCTGCAGAGCCAGCCAATCTGTCCGACTGTTCATTTCCCAGCACACCGGCATGCCCCGGAGAAAAGATCCAGGTGATGCTTGTCACCCGTGACCTCCGAAGCCAAGCAAGCCACTCCGCACGACCGATTTGACAGCAGACCGTGTCGCACTGGGATTTTGACGTGTTATTATGGGAACCGGTCGTTCAGAAAGCAATGGCAAACTACTGAACGTAAACTTGCCAAGACATCAACAACAGCAGTAAAATGTTGGTGTTGACAGCGATGTCCTGTAAATAGATTGTGCCCTCCCCCCCCCCCCCCCCCCCCCCCCAAAAAAAAAAAATTTAAAAAAAAAAAAAAAATGGAACTTTTCTGCAATTTTAAGTGAGTATTCGTATTTTAAAATTTACATGCCCTTTTGCAGGGCGTTGAGGTCATCCCCAGCCTATATTGGCTGTTTGTCATTTACTAGGTAATTTTACTTTCTGTAGTATGCCATGTCTAGCTAAGTCTAGCCCCAGTATTAATATTACTAACACTCACGATCCTGGAAAGTGCTTTGAATTTCAACAGCAACTTAAAGACGCTTTCAATGATACATCAGAAAATTGTATAGTAAATGATAAATGGAGTAAACTTAAGGAAACTATTTATAAAACAGCGGTAGGGGTTTACGGCACTGTGGATCATAAGAGGCAGGACTGGTTTGCGGCAAACAGCCAGATACTGCAGCCCTTGATTGATAAAAAGAAGATAGCTCTCTTAAGAAACAAGGAAAGACCAACGCGTAACACTCTGAGTGAGCTGAAGCAAGCAAGGAAGGATGTACAAAAGGCTGCCAGGCAGTGTGCGAATGACTATTGGATCAAGTTATGTGAGTCCATTCAAATCGCAAGTGATAAGGGAAACATCAGAAGCATGTATGAAGGGATAAAGAAAGCCTGTGGTCCAATGATCAAAAGAAGTGCACCACTGAAAACCTTGACTGGAGAAATCATCACTGATAAGAAACAGCAGATGGATAGATGGGTCGAGCACTATTTAGAGCTTTACTCAAGTGAGACCAAGCTAGCGGATGATGCCCTCAACGCCATAGAGGCCCTGCCAACTCTTGACCACCTGGACACACTTCCCACCATAACAGAAGTTAAGTGTGCTATAAATGAGCTTGCATCTGGCAAAGCTCCAGGTAAGGATGGGATTCCAATAGAGGTGATCAGGAGTGGGCAAGACACACTCGCTCTACAGATCCACCAGCTAATAGAGCTATGCTGGCGAGAAGGACAAGTCCCACAGGATTTCAAAGATTCAAACATCATAACGCTGTACAAGAACAAGGGAGATCGGAGCGACTGTAACAACTATAGGTGTATCTCACTTCTGTGTATTGTTGGGAAAGTATTTGCCAGAATTGTCCTGCACAGACTTCAAGTCCTGGGAGATCAAGTCTACCCCGAATCACAGTGTGGCTTCCGTCAGAACCGGTCTACCATTGATATGATATTCTCATTGCGACAGATGCAAGAAAAATGCCGGGAACAAAATCAACCACTGTTTATTGCCTTCAACGACCTCACAAAGGCATTTGATTTGGTCAGCCGTGAGGGTCTGTTCAAAGCACTAAAGAAGATTGGCTGCCCACCAACTCTTCTGTCCATTGTGGAATCGTTCCACACAGGCATGAAGGGTATAATCAAGTTTGATGGCTCAACTTCAGAAGAGTTTGAAATCAAGAGTGGAGTTAAGCAAGGCTGTGTGCTAGCCCCCACCCTCTTTGGGATATACTTTTCACTTCTACTGAAATATGCCTTTCGTGATCAGGATGATGGTATATACATTCACTCACGCTCAGATGGTGGCCTCTATAATGCTCAGAGATTGAAGGCCAAGACCAAAATTAGCAGGGTACTAATCAGAGAGTTGCTTTTTGCGGATGATGCTGCGATTACGACCCACTCTGAGGAAGAATTACAACATCTACTATCTGCATTATCCAATGCTTGTTCTGAATTTGGTTTAACAATTAACAAAAAGAAGACACAGATTATGTCACAAGGTGCACATGGTGTACCATCAATCTTTATTGACGACGCCGAACTGGAGATAGTAGACCATTTTACATATCTAGGATCAGAGGTAAATAGCAAATTATCCCTCGATCAGGAAATCAACATCAGGATTGGCAAGGCAGCAACAACAATGAACATGTTAGCAAAAAGAGTCTGGGAGAACAGGAAGCTTACTGCCAAAACAAAAGTCCTCGTCTACCAAGCCTGTGTCCTTAGTACTCTTCTTTATGGCAGTGAAACCTGGACAACTTACTCACGCCAAGAGAAACGTTTAAACAGCTTTCATATGCGGTGTCTGCGAAGAATACTTGGTATTAAGTGGCAAGACAAAATCACAAATACTGAAGTATTGGAAAGATCAGGTTGTGTGACGGTGTATTCCATGCTCAGTCTTCGTAGACTTAGATGGATAGGACACGTTAAGAGGATGGATGATGGTAGAATACCAAAGGACATCTTTTTTGGTGAATTACAGACGGGTAGGAGATCTCAGGGTCGGCCTCTACTACGATACAAAGATGTGTGTAAGCGGGACATGATTGATACAGGCATTGATAATGCACATTGGGAGCACGTCGCCGCTGAACGAGTTGCATGGAGGGCAACTATCAGAAACGGAATAAAGACAAAGGAGAAAATGATTGCAGATAAAGCACACACAGAGCGTGAGAGACGTAAGATGGTGCAAAATGGTGGAAGTGACCATGTTTTCACATGCACCTACTGTGGGCAAACATTTGCAGCAAGAATTGGCCTTACCAGCCACACTCGCCACCGCCATGGATCGTAGTTATTAAGCCTTTTTAAAGCACAATGTACCAAACTATCGTCTGTCAAGACGGAAAGGTGCCAATGAGTATGCCATGTGAGAATCAGCAGTGCTTCGAATCGCATCGGTAACTTACGGGGTATGTGAGCCGGCCGCTCAGAAAGCAATCGCAAACTACTGAGCGTAATCTTGCCAAGAAATCAACATACAGCTGAAAGATGCTGGCGTTGACAGCGATGTACTGTAAAGGATATGCAAAAAAAAAAAAAAAGTATGCCAAGGCCTGTCTCCCTGGTCTAGGCGTCACACGACTTTCTCCGTAATCTCGTATACTCTCGTAAGTAACGTGGCTACGGTGAGAATCAGCAGTGGTTCGAATCGCGTCGGTAACTTGCGGGGTATGTGAGCCGGCCGCTCAGAAAGCAATGGCAAACTACTGAGCGTAATCGTGCCAAGAAATCAACAGACAGCTGAAAGATACTGATGTTGACA
Organism: Cepaea nemoralis; assembly: GCA_014155875.1. Lineage (NCBI taxonomy): Eukaryota > Metazoa > Mollusca > Gastropoda > Stylommatophora > Helicidae > Cepaea > Cepaea nemoralis. Next base: position 618,289 of record JACEFZ010000856.1, read on the forward strand.
GCGATGTCCTGTAAAGGATATGTGAACAAAAATAAAAAGTATGCCATTGCTGTTTAAACGAGAAGAATACATTCAAGTCCAGCTGACCGGTGAATGGAAGGAACCCACTAACTCACCGTCAGAAGAGAAAGTTTCCGCGCGATTAATCTCTCAGCCACGCCGACCTCTATACATTCGTACATCATCATCATGCGCCATGCCGGTAAGCGTGGGCGATCATGTCTCGTCATATTATACAATCACCAGAGTCGGGGATCAGATGTGTTCTTGTCCCGACCTTGACATGTGGTCAAGCCATCCTGATACTTACCTCTCTGCCTTTCCTCTGTTCTTTCCCCCCTGAATCAGTTGTCATTTGCCAGATGTCACCAAGTTCTCTAGTTTATTTCTTCTCATATCTTACTCAAACAAGTGTGATTGTCTACGTCTAATTTCTCTAATCAGTTTGCGGTTTTGGTTTGCCTTTGGTTTTTCTATCTGTTCATGGTGTTCTTTGCATTCCCTCAGAAACCACATTCACACTGCCATTAGATATTTTTCTGCTTGCCAGCTCATCGTCCACGTTTCATATCCATACAAAGGTATAGCTCCTACGTGGCACTTCAACATCCTAGTCGCTAATCCTATTCGCCAATCCTATTCGAATGGGAGGATAGCAAAAATGTTTTGATGTCTTCCACGTCACACACACAGACACACACAGAGAGTCAGAGATAGATAGAGAGAGAGAGAGAGAGAGAGAGAGAGAGAGAGAGAGAGAGAGAGAGAGAGAGAGAGAGAGAGAGAGAGAGAGAGAGAGAGAGAGAGAGAGAGAGAGAGAGAGGCCGAATTTGATTGTGCGTCGACTTGTGAATTGAAAGATTCAGTGATCGTGAATTTAGTCGAGTGTATTGTATATGCAATATTGTATTGACTACATTAGTATTTAACAGCGAATAAAACCGTAACCGCCATTATATATTTTGCATAAGAGTAGCAGATGTGTTGAGCAGAACTTTTATCTGTGTTACGTGAATTGCCAGCAGCTTTTTTGTCCCTGAATTTGTTAAACAAATGTTATCTTTGATGGTGTGGAGATGGTTATCTGTTTCTATTTGAAGACTGTGTGATAATCCTGGCATATCTGCATAACTGAGAGTGGGTAAAGGTCATTGCTTAATACAAAACTGACATCGTAGAAAACCGTTGATTCAAAACAATACATTATAGCAGTGAATGCAAACACAGAAGCCATAAACAAGGATTGCACATTTATTGCCTGGCGTATTTCGCTGCATCTCGTCAGGTACGTACTGCAAGTTATATATCATATATCTTATAAACCGAGTAGAAGAATTACATTTTCGTTGACAGAGCTGAGCTGAGTTGAGCTAAGAACCGTCATCACTGCACCCAGTACATTCCCATACGTGCCCCGTCTCCTCGTTCAACAACCAGCGAACAGTCATACTACTAATCGTTACAATAGCTATCTGATTGAAAGTTCTTCTTGACTTCCCTCAAAGTTTTAAGATTCTTTCAGAACCCCTCCCGATCCCCGCAATATCATTCTTTCCACATACGGGTTCTCAATGTTGTTTCCCCGCCTTCGCCACCTTATCCCACAGGCACACAATCAACTCTTCCTTGTCCATGGGTATTTTCGTTGACATTACTTTCCACACATAGCTACTACTGATCTCTTCACTGTATGCGATACACTGCAATCTATTTATTGTGGCTTCTTTGTAGATGTTCGATCTCCTTTAGATAAAGTCACAGGGTATAAGGGTTGATCATTCCTGCAACACAGTGCTAGATTATTGAACCGGAAGACTTGTCTGACGTTTCATGAGCACTTCATCCAACTGCTTGGCCTGTGTTGAACATCCCCCCCCCCCGCCCCCCTAATAATAATAATTCGACACGCCCTTATTTTTTTACTGTTATAGATATCTAGGCATCTGTATAGATGGTAGGCTACCATTGCGTTCCTTCTTGACAGTGACCATAGTGGTCAATGACCGTAGCCACTGTCGCTATAAGAAGTACCTCTGCCTACAGCAACAAACTTGAGATCACTACCAACGACAATCTGTCGACTGCTCTCAAGCTCAGTCCGCCGTGTTCTCTTAAGTTGTGTAACTGCTCATCAACTTATTATTGGAAAATAGAAGTGGTGGTTTTCACTTGCCTTCTACATCCATACCCCAGATGCTGTCATTATGTATTTGTAAATGACTTTTATAATTTGTGGAAGAGTCCCAGGGAAGCTTGTCATTACGTCATAAGTTTAACGGTTTTCAGCTGCCAAGACAAATTAAACATATGTGTATTGCACACGGGACCTTCTATGTTTTCGCTCTAATCCGAAAAGGCTGTACATTGTATTACTACCACGAGATGAGGTATCGGAAGGAAGAGTATGACTCTCTCAGTTGTGTAACTTGCAATGTTCATTAACCTTGATGAATAGTTTATGATCCGAGTAGCAAGGCCTGGCTTATTTTAGCAGAACCAACTACAGGAGAATGTTGCTGTCTTCACTGCACAAGACGTCCATGTTTGACCCAAGCATCACTCTGCCCTGGATCTATTCTAGGGAACATACGCATGTTAACTGATACAGATTTCAGGTCTAAGAATGCTCTTTCGTTTGAAGTCTTCTTGGTCATGTTGTTGTGATTATCTGCATTCTTCACCCCATCCAGCTCGCATTCGAGGTATCACACAACATATTTACGGGACTAGTACTGTCATTTGTAAAGGAAGTCACAAACTGAGACTCCCGTCGACATATGAAGTGATATGTCACATTGAACACCACCATAGAATGAGCTTGGTGACCAGTTCCCTCTTTCACCACCGGTTTTCCCCAGACAAGTCAGAGAAAATTCTAAATAATGTCCAGCAACCATTTAATGTGGCAGTGTCGATCTCATGGCCCGATTTCTCTAAACTGCAATCACGCAGGCGTAGGTAGGCAACATGAACTGGGACTATTGTTAGTCGCGATTCCAACTTCACGGCAAAGGCTTGCCCCATTATACTCCGTTCCTGTGTGATGTGTCAGTGAATAACACTCAAAATGCTCCTCACAGTCCATGGGAAAAGCAAGCTTTCTAACCACTATGCCACCACGAACACTGCTGGTATTTGTATTGTATCTTAAAATATTGAACACACGACTATATAGAGAGCTAACCAATGCCTTCCAACTGAACTGCCTCGGAAACATCTTTCTCCTTTCATCTTCCATTAGAACACGAGCCCTCAACCAACTCACGACAAGCGGCCCTTTCTTTTGGTATCTCATGTAGCTCCGTCCACGCCTTACCCATATTACTCATTTCATCTTCCAATTCTCCTCTTTTTTTTCAATTACTCGTGGGTTCCAGACAAAGGAGTGTTTAGTTATACTACTGTCAGGTTTTAGTTATACTACTGTCAGGTTTTAGTTATACTACTGTCAGGTTTTAGTTATACTACTCTCAGGTTTTAGTTATACTACTCTCAGGTTTTAGTTATACTACTGTCAGGTTTTAGTTATACTACTGTCAGGTTTTAGTTATACTACTGTCAGGTTTTAGTTATACTACTGTCAGGTTTTAGTTATACTACTCTCAGGTTTTAGTTATACTACTGTCAGGTTTTAGTTATACTACTCTCAGGTTTTAGTTATACTACTCTCAGGTTTTCTCGGTGTATGTCGTATCGGGCACCAGCGCCTTGCCTAACCTCTTGATTCACACACTGTGTTTGTCTAGTTCTCTCCCAGATTCCCCACAATGGTGGCTCTGTTACACTTCTTCTTCGTTCATCCGGAGAGTTTTTTTCGGACGTGATTGCGTTGTGCCTGTTTACAGCAGAGCTGCGTACTTGCACAGTTAGGCCGACACATCCGACTTCTGCGGACATTTGTTGACCGGGTTAACTTTCCCGGGTGTTTCGTGGGACGTTTGACTCTCACTGTTGTGGTGTTATCCCCCATCCCAGCTGGCCCATTTAGAACAGCCAAAGACATCCCGGTCAGCCCTCAAGGGAAGGCAAGGGGCAGACCATGGGCATTCCCCGTCATCCAAGGAGGCTTCCATAATTACAGAGCCGACGCATAGCCCTCCGGTACTAGTCTCACACAAGGAATCGTCACGTCCTGCACATGGCTGTTTAGCCTCACTTCCGTATATTGGGCCCTTCGTTCACCATAGGCTGTTCTTCCAGAAACCAGAAGAATGCAGTCTGCAGATGACATCCACACAGTGAGCTTTCGATTCGGACTTTCCACGTAATGATTTGATATCCAAGCAATAATCCATTTCGTGCCACTAGGACACTTTTTCCACCTTTTATGAAGCCCATACGGTGAGCTTTCGATTCGGACTTTCCACGTAATGGATTTGATATCCAAGCAATAATCCATTTCGTGCCACTAGGACACTTGTTCCACCTTTGATGACTCTGTGACACGAATGTAGTGGTGCCTTGTTGCGTGGACACCAGTTGATGTATGTTTATAGTTTATTATTTGCCGTTTTAGACTTTCTCCGTGTTTCTGAGTCATACAACAGTATTGATATATCACTATAATTAAACATTCTAAGTTTGGTGCTAAGTTTAATTTCTGTTGACTTCCACACATTTCCAGGGCTATACAAACTTCGCTTGCCTATTTTTAAATGCTTATTGTATCTGTATCCGTTTATCTGCTTATCTGTATCTGCTCACCCACCTGTGTCAACTTTGTTACATAAATAGATGTATGATTCCGTCTCTTGAAGTGGATTTTAACCAGTAATAATTTGGTTATAATTTGCTTAGTTTATTCTCATTATCGTTGTCTTTCCACTTTGTCCTTTTAGACCTAATTATTGTCACCTCATGTACGATGTATTAGGTTGCATCTGATTTCTTGAGTGGGACAGGCAGGCAAAGTCATTATCCCCCGTTCTATAAAGTCATAATCCCGTTCTATCTCAAATGCCATTGTTAGTTTTTCCTCAGGGATAACGCTGCGCCTCATGTCTGTATATCTTGTCTTTATTCATTTAATGAATTTCCATGGAATCCAATGGTGCCTCGTCCGTTTTCAAAACATTCCCTATTGATGCTACTATCAAAGACCATTTTATAGTCCCCGCATGCAATAAAAAGTGGTGAGCTCAGTTCGAGGATTTGCTCCATTACTATACACACAGCGACTGTCTGGTGCGTGCATGTTGTATCTGGTCAAAAACCTGTCTGTTCACCCCTTAGATGTTTATCAATGGCGTTTTTTAATCTCTATACAATACAATACTGGAAACATACACACCGAAGCTGGAACCACCAGGCTCCAATCGACGAAAGCGCTTCCGCAAAATAATGAATTCACTTCCATTCACGGTCAGCTGGATAAGCAATAGTTGCATGTCTTTTGCAGGCGTTGCGATAAATGGTTTATCTTAAACCACAAGTTGATTTTCTAGGTAATGTTGCGTTCAGTAGTTTGCCATTGCTATCTGAACGAGAAGTTTAAGTCAAAATTAATGCCGGTGTGTGGATTGAACCCCTTTACCCCGCGATTAGCGCACTAGAAGTTTAAGGGCGGCGCTCTTAACCTTTCAGCAGAATCGACTTCCTGTGAGAATGTTACAAATGAATGGGCAGAATCAAGTAATGATCAGGAAGACGTTTGAGAACGTTATATGGTGGATGGACAGCTTCATGCAATGGTCAGGGAGACGTTTGATAACGCTATATGATGGATGGACAGCATCAAGTAATGATCAGGGAGACGTTTGATAACGCTATATGATGGATGGACAGCATCAAGTAATGATCAGGGAGACGTTTGATAACGTTATATATGATGGATGGTGTCACGGAAAAAACTGCAGTTTAATTATTCCTTGATAACTTACATATTAAAATACAAGGAAGGAGAAGGGTTAACAATCGTTTACTTCATTCTGAGAGGAGGACGAATAAAAGATCATTGACCGACACAGATATGAAAATAGGATACAGGTGTTCGCAGAGTCATTGCCTGACGATCGGAACGGACACGGAGAAACGGGACGATCGCGCTGGGGACACACGACTGGAGAAAACGATCAACGAGTGAAGTTGCTTTGAAGTATTCGCGTACGGGGAAACTCAGAGAACAGCGTAACAGCTAATGAAACGAGCAACTAATCACTACGTGAATTCACCGCCTTGTGATGTACAGAATACGTCAAGATGCGACTGTTGATGTATGGACATCCAACAATCACGGAAGAACGGGAGACCCAATATAAATAGTAGCAACTGGGGTTGCTAGTTAGTGTGTGTTCCAAACTGGGCTGAATGAGATATGCTCCGGAGTGGGGAAAGAAATACACGTCCCTAATGGTTTAAAGAAGAGGGGATATTAGTGTGTTATTCGCTAGTGTATTTCGATTCCAGGAGCATAAGTGCATATATAAGGTATTAATATCTTAGTGTAATAGTAGCATAGGGATATAGGTGTTTGTTCTTAACGTGTGAAATTGCATTCGTTTATCTAGTCGTGTAAACTTTAGAGCACTCAGAAATCGTATGTCCGTATGTTTTTCGGAGGCTTTTCAGTAAGGCTAGAGAAGGACTCTCACATAAGAAAATTATATGAAGCAGACGCATATCACCAGATTACCTATCTTCTCCACAGGTTCAAATCCCCCTATTGAAATCAGAGAAGAGATGAAGGTTACTGCACTTGAGCAAATAAAGTACCTACTTAGAACCAACAAGAACATAGACATGTTTTAATATGAAGAAGTGATAACTTAACGTCAAATACAGAACACTGTATGCTCAAACGAATATACAACTAAAACCCTTAAAAGGAAAAGACGTTAATCTGTAGCAAGCAGGGATACTTAAAACTGCATGCAATTGCACTGTGCCGAAACATTAAACTTTATTAACAATAGACATGGTGTAGAACATTCATAGTAACTCTAGACAATGTTGGATAGTGGCGGTGTGTATTCAGAGGTGGATTATAATACCTTTCCAAAACGGGAAATATATGAACTTCAGTGACTTACCAAATCGGATTATTTTCTGGTGATAAGACATTGAGCAGTTGTTTTCTTCAAGAATTGGATTAAGTCCAGACTCAAGCAGGAGGAGATCATTCAGGGTGAGATCACTCCATTTCTGTGTGTGCTGTCCTGTGTTTTGGCCGACAGAAGAGGCGAGAAGAACTACCGCACATACGAAGTCAACCGTCCTATCTTGCATTCACACTAGCAGACAATACCAACTACATATACCCAGTCCATACATACACCAGACATAGTTTTTATTAATAAATCTTTTATTTATCGTTGAAAGGAACTGTTGTCGGAGTATGTGTTGAGGGAATAACAGAGAGAGTGAAAGAAATAGATATATGGAAGGGAAGACAGAAGGGAGGAGTGTAGACAGAAGTCAGTCAATAATCCCAACAGATAATAAGTTTGAAGATGTGCTTGTTGATTCCACAGTCCTCCCGGGAAAACAAGTGACATAATTGGTGGAGCAGCGATTAACTACATAATACCCATATGAACTGGAGACATAACAGGGCATATGAATAGAGGGGTACCTGCATATTGGCACAGGCATAGCGGAGTACCTGCATGTTGGGACATACTGATTGGAATAAATATAAGTATACATTGCTGACTTTTAATGGAAGGACGTCCATTGGATATATGGTGCCATTACATTGATGGTAGAAACATTTCATTAATGCTGGTGACTTTACAGTGAGAAAGTTCCAGACAGGGTGAATGTGGATAGGTGGTAAGACACATTACATACCTAGTCACACGGTCACACGTCTACATAAGTCTTTATCCTATATCTCCTATTGTGGATGAGAGAGTGGTTGTGATGTACTGTGTGGTGTTGTAGAATAATAATATTAGATAGACATAGATAAATGATATAGGTTTTAGGTAGAATATAATTCTATAGTGAGTTCTTCTTTACTGCCTTGAAGTGTCTGTACTCTATTTGCGGACTTACCTTCTTAATTATTGCAACTCCTAAAGTAACTACAGCCGAACTGAGGGCCAACGGGGAGGAAATTGGTTTAGCTGGCTCGGAACTAACTGATTACATCCAGGAAAGAGAGCGAGAGATTCGTCAAGCGGAACGAGAAGATCGAAAGACCGAGTTGGAAGTGAGAAGAATAGAGGTGGAGACCAAACGAATGGAAATGGAACAAGAGACCAAACGAATGGAACTGGACCAGGAGACCAGGAGACTGGGACTGGAACAGGACAACAAGAGGTTGCAAGCAGAGGAAGCCAACAAGATCAGGGAACATGAATACCGCATGAGAGAACTGGAGCTCAAGACACAAACGAAGGGAGAAACTGACGGGACAGAAGGAGGATCCTTTTCCCAGGGTTCACTCAACATGAGTGGACAGGGTTACCATGCCATGAAGTTTCCCTTGGCGGTCTTTGATGAAAGTAAAGAGAAGATATACCAGTTTTTGGATCGGTTCGAGGCCATGGCAGTCGCTATGGGACTGGATAGAACCCGATGGGCTCTTAAATTATCCCAGGCCTTACTTGGTTCGGGCTACGAGGTCTACACACGCCTACCACCAGGACATGAAAATCAGTATGAGGAATTGAAAGCCGCTTTGATGAAACATTATGAAGTCACAGCACAAACGTATCGGAAGAAGTTTAGATCGTCTAGACGAGAGCCGGGAGAACTATTCGCCGCCTACAGTCTGAGGCTGAAATCCTATCTCCAGAAATGGATGGACTTGGCAGAATTCAAGAGGGATTATGAGAGTCTCGAAGAGATGATGGTGGTCGACCAGATGCGAAAGCAAATGTCGAAACCTCTCAGAACCTTCTTGGGAGAACAAGGGGCGGAACGGATTGATGTTGTGAATAAGCTGGCGGAACGATTCGTAGAGGTACATGGGGAGGCTGCGGAACTCAGTATACAAACCAAAGGTCAGGAGAAACAAGAGAAAAAGAAACCTAAAAACTGGGAAGGAGAAAAAGTGGAACCTTATATAAAGGCGTCAATGGAGAGTTCAGAGAAGGTGAAGGAAGGAAACCAGAACACCTCGAATTCTCCAGCGAAACGACAGTGGTTTGAGAAGTGGTGTTCATTCTGCAAAGGGCCCTCTCATAACACGAAGGACTGCAGATCAAAACCAAAAAGTTCTTACTTCGCAGCATGCAAAGTGATTCCTACGACGGTCGGCGAAGGAGAAAGGAACAAAAAGGACACACGGAAACCTAGGAAGGGAACATGGTGCACACCCTGCCAGTCGACAACACATAATACTGTGGACTGCAGATGCAAGGCAGAAGACGCCAATTGCATAACCAACCTCGAGGAATCAAAAGAGGAAGGCAAGGAAACGGTCAAGGAGATAGAAGACACTCAGGACCAAGAGAGACCACCTGTGGTTGAACTGATTGAAGTCAATGGCCAGCAGGTTGTTTGTCTCTACGATACCGGTTTGGATGGGGAAGCGGTGATAGACGCCAGCTTGGTACGCCCAGACCAACTTACAGGGGAGACCATAGAAATACAGCCGGCAATGAGGAGTGCTGTTACCATGCCACTGCCAATCGCCAAGGTGGAGATTAAATCCAGGTACGTCACGGGCATTATTCCTGCGGCTGTATTAGCTGACTCCCTATTCCCAATGATCATTGGCACGAAATATGTCTGTTTGGGGACGCCCAAACAGCCAGCCCACAAGGGAACAGTAGTCAGTGGATCTCAAGGGAAGGAAAAAGAGGCAGAGACACTATGCGACAACTCAGGGATAGGAGAATTGCATACTGCCCAGAGGAAGGATACTACGTTGCGTCCTTGCTACAGGAAGCTGCAAAGAAGTGCTGAGCCACCTGAACGGGGACAGTACTTTCTGAAAAATCGACTACTCTATCGGAGAGCTGGGAGGGGAGATAACCTGCACGAGCAGTGGGTGGTTCCAGAGACCCACCGTCCTCACATTCTTCAGAGTGGACACATCATAGGCGAGAATCGACATATGGGTGTCAGAGAGACCTTGCAGCAAATTTCCGGCCATTATTGCTGGCCAGGAATGACCGGAGATGTACGCCGGTGGTTGAAGTCTTGTTCAGAGTGCCAGAACGCACCACCCAACAAGCGGACTAAGAGTAAAATAGCTCTTAAAGTGGAAGACAAAGTGGAAGTGTGGGGTCCAGCAGAGACCAATATACTCCAAATAGGATGGAAAGGACCTTATCCTGTGGAAAAGGTTGTGTCCAAGAACATCTACAAAATACGGATCGGGGAAGAGCAGAAAAATCTCCCTAGACATCTCATTAGGAAATATGAGGAGAGATCCAGGAGCAAAGCTTCGCTCTTTATGGTGATGGCAGCCATTGGGACAAAAGTTACTAGTCCAGACGAAGACCAGAGATCGCCAGTACAACATAGGAGAGCCTATGGGACAGTACGTGATAGGTCAGATTTACCCAACGGAGGGAGTAGGGAAATCACACGTCAGGGAAAGGACACGAGGGAAACTTTCCCCAGTAACCAAGTTCAAAAGGGGTGGGTAACGTCGGGAAAGACGTGGAATACCCAGGACTCCAACCGAAGATTGGCTGACCAGATACAATATCGCTCAAGATGGTCCTGGAAGCAAAAGTCCAGGAGGTTTGGGAAAGACGACTCGGTCCAACGCGGACGAGGTGGAACATCCCCAGAGGCAAAGCCGGGGGAAACTAAGAGGACATGGAAGCAGTGTTACAATCAGGATGGAACAATCCGTCTGTATTGTGAGCCGTCGCTGACGCAAGTCGAGAGAAAGTCGACTGAACGTACAGGAGCGATGAGCCAACACTAGTTTCAGTCATGAGTAGTATGGTAGGGTGCATATGAGGTCGCCTACTGAATGAGGTGTTGATCCATGTGAGGATCCAATCATATCATCAACACGTGATGTTAATAGCTACTTCGCAGAAGCTCAACGCACAGTGGATGTGATGGTCGTTGTTGAGGCAACAGGACAACTTCACAGTGGAAGATCTCTGGTAAGGAGAATGTAGGAGCGGATTTCTTATCTAGACATCCAACTCCAGAGGAAGAGGAATAAGTTGGAGGATCATAGGAATCAAAACTACAGGGATGAAGAGTCGACGCGGTCAACTCTCTTAAGAGAGTTTCCTATGTCACGGAAAAAACTGCAGTTTAATGATTCCTTGATAACTTACATATTAAAATACAAGGAAGGAGAAGGGTTAACAATCGTGTACTTCATTCTGAGAGGAGGACGAATAAAAGATCATTGACAGACACAGATATGAAAATAGGATACAGGTGTTCGCAGAGTCATTGCCTGACGATCGGAACGGACACGGAGAAACGGGACGATCGCGCTGGGGACACACGACCGGAGAAAACGATCAACGAGTGAAGTTGCTTTGAAGTATTCGCGTACGGGGAAACTCAGGGAACAGCGTAACAGCGAATGAAACGAGCAACTAATCACTACGTGAATTCACCGCCTTGTGATGTACAGGATACGTCAAGATGCGACTGTTGATGTATGGACATCCAACAATCACGGAAGAACGGGAGACCCAATATAAATAGTAGCAACTGGGGTTGCTAGTTAGTGTGTGTTCCAAACTGGGCTGAATGAGATATGCTCCGGAGTGGGGAAAGAAATACACGTCCCTAATGGTTTAAAGAAGAGGGGATATTAGTGTGTTATTCGCTAGTGTATTTCGATTCCAGGAGCATAAGTGCATATATAAGGTATTAATATCTTAGTGTAATAGTAGCATAGGGATATAGGTGTTTGTTCTTAACGTGTGAAATTGCATTCGTTTATCTAGTCGTGTAAACTTTAGTGCACTCAGAAATCGTATGTCCGTATGTTTTTCGGAGGCTTTTCAGTAAGGCTAGAGAAGGACTCTCACATAAGAAAATTATATGAAGCAGACGCATATCACCAGATTACCTATCTTCTCCACAGGTTCAAATCCCCCTATTGAAATCAGAGAAGAGATGAAGGTTACTGCACTTGAGCAAATAAAGTACCTACTTAGAACCAACAAGAACATAGACATGTTTTAATATGAAGAAGTGATACCTTAACGTCAAATACAGAACACTGTATGCTCAAACGAATATACAACTAAAACCCTTAAAAGGAAAAGACGTTAATCTGTAGCAAGCAGGGATACTTAAAACTGCATGCAATTGCACTGTGCCGAAACATTAAACTTTATTAACAATAGACATGGTGTAGAACATTCATAGTAACTCTAGACAATGTTGGATAGTGGCGGTGTGTATTCAGAGGTGGATTATAATACCTTTCCAAAACGGGAAATATATGAACTTCAGTGACTTACCAAATCGGATTATTTTCTGGTGATAAGACATTGAGCAGTTGTTTTCTTCAAGAATTGGATTAAGTCCAGACTCAAGCAGGAGGAGATCATTCAGGGTGAGATCACTCCATTTCTGTGTGTGCTGTCCTGTGTTTTGGCCGACAGAAGAGGCGAGAAGAACTACCGCACATACGAAGTCAACCGTCCTATCTTGCATTCACACTAGCAGACAATACCAACTACATTTACCCAGTCCATACATACACCAGACATAGTTTTTATTAATAAATCTTTTATTTATCGTTGAAAGGAACTGTTGTCGGAGTATGTGTTGAGGGAATAACAGAGAGAGTGAAAGAAATAGATATATGGAAGGGAAGACAGAAGGGAGGAGTGTAGACAGAAGTCAGTCAATAATCCCAACAGATAATAAGTTTGAAGATGTGCTTGTTGATTCCACAGTCCTCCAGGGAAAACAAGTGACAGATGGACAATATCAAGTAATGATCAGGAAGACGTTTGAGAACGTTATATGATGGATGGACAGCTTCAAGTAATGGTCAGGAAGACGTTTGAGATCGTTATATGGTGGATGGACAGCTTCATGCAATGGTCAGGGAGACGTTTGATAACGCTATATGATGGATGGACAATATCAAGTAATGATCAGGAAGACGTTTGAGAACGTTATATGATGGATGGACAGCTTCAAGTAATGGTCAGGAAGACGTTTTAGAACGTTATATGGTGGATGGACAGCTTCATGCAATGGTCAGGGAGACGTTTGATAACGCTATATGATGGATGGACAGCATCAAGTAATGATCAGGGAGACGTTTGATAACGTTATATATGATGGATGGTGTCATATATTTTTGAAGGGAGTGGGAGATCACTGTAGTGCATGCCCCATCTCTAACAAAAGATGTAGAGCCCCATCCTCTTCTATCTTCAATAACCCCAGAATATGAACCTTGAGTTATCTGCAGGCCTCGTTTTGTTAAGTTATGTCTAGGAGATATAGATTATGGCCCTGGTAAGAATGGTAATTTACTAATTGGGAATCTGCCCCTTCTCCAAAGATTCTTTAGCTCTGGAGCCCCCTTTTAGTTTATCAAATCTGAGGAAAGTCAGGAGAATTTTCTCAGCCTGATTTAGATGAAGAAAACATGGATGTTGAGCAGTTTATAGGTATAGAGTCTTTTATTTCCCCCTTTAGTAAGTCATTATGAGTTAATTTATCTTTTAACAATCAACCACATAATCAATCACATTAGATTTTGACAACATGATGCACAAAGAAGTTGTTGACACAGATAGGTTTGAACTTGACAAATTAACAGAAGGTCAATTCATGTTAATCATTTATTGACTGGCCTGAGCCTTCTGGTCAGTACATACATCTCTGTTGTGATTTACACAAAGTAATAGAACAGTTGCACATTGGACCATTGTCCCAGACAATCAATAACAAGCATCAATATATGAGATGTCAACAAGTGTGAAAACATAGTAAACATTTTGATGTTGTACATATTAAGTATGATAGTGGTGTCTCAACCATAAACATTATCAGTTTTTCCTGAAATTGGGTGTGGGTTCGACCAAGGAAAATGTAACCTGGTGACTGGAAGATTAGGTAAGCCAGGGTCCATTGACTGATGGATCCACGTCAGGTCTGCCCGTATAGCTCCACTGAAGGCCTCCCCATGCTCTGCTCATAGCGAAGTCATCCTCCATCTCACTTGTGGTTCATCCCCTCTCTCGGCTTCCCTCTCTCAGGTCTGATCTAGGTGGTTAGTTTGCTGATGTGTTGGGTGGTTGTTGGTATGTAGCCACCAAGATCAATGATGAGTATTCGCATAAATATATACAATCCTACCAATACAATCTTTTAAAAGTAGGTAAAAGAACCTAAATTCCTGAAGTAGGAACTAGTTCCCCTCCCCCTCTTTTCTCTCTAAGCTAGTGTTGGGTTAATTTGGGGTGGTCAGAGTTTATCACACTGTGTACGCCTTGTATCAACTTGTTCCTGCTGTGTGTAAGTCTTCATTTGACCTGGGGTCAGTGAACGTGTACAGTGAGACAATGACAAGAGTGAGAAGGTGTCAAGATGCATGTAAATAAATGACATACATTTATAACATTTCTTCTACTCAATGGTGTTCACAATGTGTATAAATAATTCTCTGTGTTTTCCCAATTAACTACTTCTTCTTCTTGTGTCTAATAACTCTCTTCCATTACCTGTTGTTGTTGTGATGTTGAGTGTTGTGTTGTGTGGTGATGAGTGGTGTTGTGTTTTAAGTTATGTTGAGTAATGAGTTAAGTTCACTTCGCGTGGTGGTGTTCCGCGAAGCACAACTTTCTCATGTATTGCAGTTCATAAGTGCTCTTATCTAATTAAAATTTGACATAAATATAAATATTTATTTCGCCAAACCCTATTAATTCTATAGATAAAGGAGAAAGGAAAGATTTGATTTCTCTTTCAGCTTTCTAGATCGTAAATAGGCATAGATAAGTCTGTTTTAGAACAAGGCACTTGTTCTAGTACACGAACTGTCATTTCAGCTGTAGACAGTGATAGCATCTTGTTTCTGGTGAAATGCACAAGATTACTTTCGAATCATCACTTCTCACAGTTGTTTAGAATAGAATGTAATATTGTAATGCACTTCTTAAAGTTAATAATTATCTTTAAGAATATCAGAGGTGGCAGTTTCATCGAAGAGAATATTCTGGCCGGGAATGGCTTTGCGTCATTAGAATCTACAGTCGAGCATTTTTACATTTCTGAGGTTTTAATTAATAATCATACATTTCAATTGACATCACAAACATGGGTTTACGTTACGTGACACTTGATACATCGGGTTCTTAGTCTAATCAAGGGCTAACAAACGTACCTCGGATCCAGACTTTTGCCTTGTCCATTGAATTTTTGATCACACACTCTTCTCACCTCCGTCCATGGAGCGAATTCAGACAAAAGTGCGGCTGATTAACATTTCTGATGAAATGGGGATATATGTTAATTATGCACTGGCGCGAAGGCGGGTCAGGTGGTTTTTTCATCCAATGATTTTCCGAGCTTGGTCTGATGAAATCCTTCCAAGAATCCACGTCATTTGTCACTTGTTCAGTTCCAGTTTTGATATTAAGTTTTAAGTCCCAATCTCCAATTGCGTTTGTGAAGTCAATTTCTTTTAATGTTGTTTCCTCTTTTTGCGGCATTTGTTGATAAGATGAATAATGTTGGCTGCGTTATGCCACATGGCCTCACTCCAGATTGTTCTATGGTATGGAACTATGTTTCCAACATTTTCAGTTATCAAGCTGTTCCCATTTGTCCTCCCCTGTATTCTCTTCTGCATCTGATTGACCTGGTTCATCAGGCACTGGGTGTCGACTCAGGAAGTCCGCTCCCACATTCATTTTCCCAGGAACATATTCAACCTGGAACGAGTAAGGTTGAAGAAGCAGCGACCATCTCATAAGTCGGGCATTCAGAGTCTTAGATGCTGCGAGAAACATGAGTGGTTGATGGTCACATTGCACTGTGAAATGTTTGCCATATAGGTATGCTTGAAATTTCTGTACACTCCATACGAGCGCAAGACATTCTCTCTCGATAGTACTGTAATTTCTCTCTGCTGCATTCAATTTCCTGCTAGCATAGGCTACAGGGAATAGCTCTGATGTTACATCTCCCTTTCTCTGCAACAGCGTTGCCCCAATTCCTATGTTACTGGCATCGGTGCGCAGCACGAATGGTTGGTCGAGGTCTGGTAGATGTAAGACTGGATGAGCAGTTAATGCCTGCTTTAGTGCTGTGAAAGCTCTCTCACAGTCAGCTGACCAAGTGACTTTCTCTGGTTTCCCCTTTTTGGTGAGATCCGTTAAAGGTGCTGACAGAGTATTGAAGTCCTTGATGTATTTTTGATAGAATCCACATAAGGATACAAATGATCTTACATCCTTCTTTGTTTTTGGACGAGGTGCTCTCTGGAGTTTGTCCACATTTCCCTCTTGTGGAGTTATCAGTCCATGAGATATCTTATGACCTAGAAAGTCCAATTCTTGGAATCCTATCTGACACTTCTTTGGTCTAGCCGTCAGTCCAGTTTCTCTGAGGCGCCTGAACAAAAGATGCAGGGTTTCTACATGCTCTTCAAATGTTTCAGTTGCGATCAGGATGTCATCCATGAAGTGACTAATGTCTGGATGCTGTAGTGGGTCAAGTAATTTTCTCATCATACGTGTAAAGACGCTGGGAGCATTACTTAATCCGAATGGAAGAACGTTGAACTCATAGTGTCCTCCAGGCGTGCTGAAAGCTAACCATGGTCTAACTTCCGGTTTTACAGGAATCTGGTAATATCCCTTACTGAGATCAATCCTAGTAAAGTACTTAGCTCGGTTGAGTGCTGTGAAGAGTTTATTCTGATCCGGCAGAGGTTCTGCTTGGAATTCAGTTATAGCATTGAGCTGTCGATAATCGATGCACAATCTATGTTCTCCGCTTGGCTTTCTCAGTAAGACGACGCTAGCACTGTAAGGTGATTCAGATGGTGAGATTATTCCTGCGGTGAGCAGCTGTTGTATTTCTTCCTCTAAAGTCTTTTGCTTGGCATAAGGAACTGGGTAAGTCTTGACTCGCACAGGCACTGTGTCATTTAACTTCATGTCAAATTCCTCCAAATCAGTTCTTCCTGGCTTATCAGTAAGTACTTCTGCATATTTTGCCATAAGTTCCCTAATCTGCTTTTGCTGATCCTTTGTTAAGTTGGGATTGATTTCCACATCCTTAAAGGTCTCTTTGGCTTGCAGTTGGCACTCGACTCCCATTGTTGATCCTTCTTCGACTTCAGTAGCCACACTCATGGCCATCAGATGTGCAGGTTCGGTGGTTGAGGGTCTTTCATGATATTTCTTCAAGAGGTTTATGTGAAATACTTTCATCTTGCCTTTGACTGAAATTCTGTAGTTGGTACGTGAGATCTTCTCCGTCACTACATAAGGTCCTCTCCATCCGATTTGCAGCTTATTCTGACTGGTTGGAAGCAGCAACATCACCTTCTCTCCTACCTCTAACTCTCTATCCTTTGCCTTGCGGTTGAAATTACGAGCAATTCTTCGTCTGGCTTGACGTAGATTGACATTCGCTTGTTTCCAACTGTGTTGTAAACGATTTTTCAACTCGGCAACATATGTTGATGCAGTCACGACTGTATCATCTGTAGTATTATCAGTCCACGTTCGGAGTAACGCCTCCAATGGTCCCTTGATCGGTCGTCCAAACAACAGCGTGGCTGGAGCAAAACCTGTTGAGTGATGGGGTACTTCCCTGTAAGCGAATAAAGCTGCGGGTAAATACAAGTCCCAATCCTCTGTCTTCTCCTGGGTAATTTTGCGCAGGATACTAATCAATGTCCCGTTCCACCTTTCCACAAGTCCATTTGACTGAGGGTGATATGGTGAACTGAAGATATGGCGTGCATGAAAAAGTCTGAAGGTCTCTTCCATGAGCTTACCACGAAACTGTGAACCGTTGTCCGTCAAGATCCTTTGTGGGAATCCTAGACGTGTGAATATTCCTAATAATGCATCAGCGACGTGTTTGGAGTCACAGCTGGGCATAGGAACTGCTTCGGCCCACATGGTTGTTGTGTCCACAAGCGTTAATATGAATCGGTTTCGCCTCTTCGTTGCTGAGAGAGGTCCGATTATGTCTACTGCCACTTTCTCAAATGGAATTCCAGTGATTGGCGATTCACCCAACATTGCCGGTGGTGTCCGGTGTTTTGGGGATACTTTCTGACACTGTGGGCATGATTTTACAAACCGTTGTATGTCTGAGTTCATCCCTGGCCAAAAGTAGTGAGTGGTAATCCGCTGTGTAGTAGCGTTGATACCCATGTGCCCACTGAATGGTAGACTGTGACCCATCTCTAAGATCTGAGTCCTGTATTGAGTCGGTACAACAAGTTGATTAAACTCTTGTCCAGCTCGTCCTGCTTTTCTGTAAAGAAGTGCTGACTTCATGAACAGATCACCTTTACGTAGAGGTAATTGTGATTTTGGCAGTTTTCTGAAGCAGGGTTCCAAGGTGCTGTCGGCTTCTTGTGCCCTCTTCAGTTCCTCCGTTCGAGGGATTGGCGTAGTTGATTCTGCAGTTTTTGTTGCCTGTGATCGAGTGGTCATGGTCGCCATCGCCACAGGTTGAACAGGTTCTCCTAGAACGATAAATCTACACCCGAGGATTACAGGATATATCGGATCGTCCAAGATTGCTGCCTTGATCGTCCCGGTGACATACCGCGAGGCTATGTTCACTTTTGCCACTGGAAGAGACATATTGGTTGAACTCTTCAGTGGTCCCTGCAATTCCACTATTTCCTCTGTCACCTGTTCAGGGTGAACCAAGGATGATGAAACAACACAGTCATATGATAATCCAGTATCATATAAACAGGTCGTTTGGAATCCATTTAGCAAGATGGATTCTACAACCGGAATACGAGATGCTGTGTCTTGATGAGGTGTCTATTTGGACGTTTCACCAGTGCTCACTTTTCTCTCTCTTCGGTTGGCCAAACATGCCGCTGTGTGTGGAGGTGGCTTCCTTCTGCAACTCTGAAATGTGTGACCTTTAATTTTGCAATGGGTACAGAATGGTTTGTCCTCCTTCGGCGCTGTTTGGACTGAGTGTTGAGTGTTTTTCGGGGATTTCCCCTTTTTCCCGGTGGCTACAGTGTTTTCACCCTCTTTTGGCTGTGGAGTTTTGTTTTGAGAGGGGGTGTGGTTCGAACGTCCCTTTCCTCCCATCTCCTTTTGAGATTTCTCAAATCTCTCTGCCAGGATGATTATAGTTTCCAGGCGGTCAGCCCCGTTTTGGGTTAGGAATGCCTTCATTTCGTTCTGCATTTTCCCCTTGATCTGATCAATGATAATCATTTCACGGAGTCCTTCATAATTTTCCTCAAATCCTCCCAAGCAAGTCCATCTTTGTATGTATGACTTCAGTCTTTCGACTAGCTGTGCGTAGCTCTCACCCGGTTCCTTCCTTGCGGCTTTGAACCTGAGTTTATAAGATTCGGCGTCCACTTCGAATCGGCTTAAGAGTGCCGTCTTGAGTGTTGTGTAGTTCTGTTGTTCCTCTCTAGTGAGTCTTGAGAACACTTCATACGCCGTGGATCTTAAGGCCTGCGCCAACTTCGTCGCCCATCTACTCTCTTCAAGCCCACAGCTGACAGCCATTGCCTCGAAGCGTGATAAAAATCCTTCGATGTGGTCAGTCTGTTCATTAAAGGGGTCCAGAGGAAATGACATAGCTCCTGAATTAAGTTGAGAGACGTGAGGTGGTTCTGTCACTGGCGATCCTGATGAGGTTGAGGGTGTAGGACCACTCCCTTTCTCTATTCTCCGGATCTCCACTTCAATCTCCATTCTCCTCAACTCCAGTTGGTGTTGACGCTCTCTCTCCTTATCTTCCATTTCAGCCTGTAGTCGTTTCTCTTTCTCCTCCAATTCTGCTTGAAATCGTTTCTCTTTCTCCTCCAATTCTGCTTGAAACTGTTTTTCCCTCTCAGCCAATTCAGCCTGAAGCTGTTTTTCTTTCTCAGCCAATTCAGCCTGAAGCTGTTTTTCTTTGAGAGCCAATTCAGCCTGCAGTCTTTCCCTTTTGTCAAATGCATCCGAAACATAGTTAGCTAGCTCAAGGCCATCTAACCCGCATTCCCTACCTGTTTCTGTTATTTGGGCTCTAAACTTTGCAGTTTCCGCCATGTCTATATTTTATTGCTGTGCTCTGATTAACAATATAATTGCAGCTAGTCTGATCCGCGTACGCTTGTCAGTCCCTGATCTGCAAAGATACAACAGAGCATGTGCAATATTAAAAACACCCTATGTTATGTCTGTCTGTCAATGCTGGAAAAGCCAAAGGCAGCAGGCACTGAAGTAACCACAATTAATTCCTAGTAAAGAAAAGAATCTGAAATTAGACAGAGGTTTCCCAACGGATAAGATTTTCCGGTGGTTGATGAAATGCTGTTAAGTTCAGACTTCACAGGAATAGAACACCTTCTCTGGAAGAGAAGTAGTGTTGGTAGAGTAGATACACACTATATATTTCACCTGGAGCACCTCTTTCTGAAGTAGAAGCAATATATGAACATGGCTCCTTCTCCAGGAGTAAAGATCAGTCACCTATCTTATTTATCTATAAATGTCATTCATATCATGTGGCTGTCAATCAATACCCCACATGGTATCTGTTAAACATTCTAGAAAATGACAATGTTCAAAATCTAAAGATAATTGTGTGCATGTATTTTGTGTGATTGTTTAAAGGTTAACATATGGGAACCATCCAGGACTTAGCCCACAATATGTCATATATTTTTGAAGGGAGTGGGAGATCACTGTAGTGCATGCCCCATCTCTAACAAAAGATGTAGAGCCCCATCCTCTTCTATCTTCAATAACCCCAGAATATGAACCTTGAGTTATCTGCAGGCCTCGTTTTGTTAAGTTATGTCTAGGAGATATAGATTATGGCCCTGGTAAGAATGGTAATTTACTAATTGGGAATCTGCCCCTTCTCCAATGATTCTTTAGCTCTGGAGCCCCCTTTTAGTTTATCAAATCTGAGGAAAGTCAGGAGAATTTTCTCAGCCTGATTTAGATGAAGAAAACATGGATGTTGAGCAGTTTATAGGTATAGAGTCTTTTATTTCCCCCTTTAGTAAGTCATTATGAGTTAATTTATCTTTTAACAATCAACCACATAATCAATCACATTAGATTTTGACAACATGATGCACAAAGAAGTTGTTGACACAGATAGGTTTGAACTTGACAAATTAACAGAAGGTCAATTCATGTTAATCATTTATTGACTGGCCTGAGCCTTCTGGTCAGTACATACATCTCTGTTGTGATTTACACAAAGTAATAGAACAGTTGCACATTGGACCATTGTCCCAGACAATCAATAACAAGCATCAATATATGAGATGTCAACAAGTGTGAAAACATAGTAAACATTTTGATGTTGTACATATTAAGTATGATAGTGGTGTCTCAACCATAAACATTATCAGTTTTTCCTGAAATTGGGTGTGGGTTCGACCAAGGAAAATGTAACCTGGTGACTGGAAGATTAGGTAAGCCAGGGTCCATTGACTGATGGATCCACGTCAGGTCTGCCCGTATAGCTCCACTGAAGGCCTCCCCATGCTCTGCTCATAGCGAAGTCATCCTCCATCTCACTTGTGGTTCATCCCCTCTCTCGGCTTCCCTCTCTCAGGTCTGATCTAGGTGGTTAGTTTGCTGATGTGTTGGGTGGTTGTTGGTATGTAGCCACCAAGATCACTGATGAGTATTCGCATAAATATATACAATCCTACCAATACAATCTTTTAAAAGTAGGTAAAAGAACCTAAATTCCTGAAGTAGGAACTAGTTCCCCTCCCCCTCTTTTCTCTCTAAGCTAGTGTTGGGTTAATTTGGGGTGGTCAGAGTTTATCACACTGTGTACGCCTTGTATCAACTTGTTCCTGCTGTGTGTAAGTCTTCATTTGACCTGGGGTCAGTGAACGTGTACAGTGAGACAATGACAAGAGTGAGAAGGTGTCAAGATGCATGTAAATAAATGACATACATTTATAACATTTCTTCTACTCAATGGTGTTCACAATGTGTATAAATAATTCTCTGTGTTTTCCCAATTAACTACTTCTTCTTCTTGTGTCTAATAACTCTCTTCCATTACCTGTTGTTGTTGTGATGTTGAGTGTTGTGTTGTGTGGTGATGAGTGGTGTTGTGTTTTAAGTTATGTTGAGTAATGAGTTACGTTCACTTCGCGTGGTGGTGTTCCGCGAAGCACAACTTTCTCATGTATTGCAGTTCATAAGTGCTCTTATCTAATTAAAATTTGACATAAATATAAATATTTATTTCGCCAAACCCTATTAATTCTATAGATAAAGGAGAAAGGAAAGATTTGATTTCTCTTTCAGCTTTCTAGATCGTAAATAGGCATAGATAAGTCTGTTTTAGAACAAGGCACTTGTTCTAGTACACGAACTGTCATTTCAGCTGTAGACAGTGATAGCATCTTGTTTCTGGTGAAATGCACAAGATTGCTTTCGAATCATCACTTCTCACAGTTGTTTAGAATAGAATGTAATATTGTAATGCACTTCTTAAAGTTAATAATTATCTTTAAGAATATCAGAGGTGGCAGTTTCATCGAAGAGAATATTCTGGCCGGGAATGGCTTTGCGTCATTAGAATCTACAGTCGAGCATTTTTACATTTCTGAGGTTTTAATTAATAATCATACATTTCAATTGACATCACAAACATGGGTTTACGTTACGTGACACTTGATACATCGGGTTCTTAGTCTAATCAAGGGCTAACAAACGTACCTCGGATCCAGACTTTTGCCTTGTCCATTGAATTTTTGATCACACACTCTTCTCACCTCCGTCCATGGAGCGAATTCAGACAAAAGTGCGGCTGATTAACATTTCTGATGAAATGGGGATATATGTTAATTATGCACTGGCGCGAAGGCGGGTCAGGTGGTTTTTTCATCCAATGATTTTCCGAGCTTGGTCTGATGAAATCCTTCCAAGAATCCACGTCATTTGTCACTTGTTCAGTTCCAGTTTTGATATTAAGTTTTAAGTCCCAATCTCCAATTGCGTTTGTGAAGTCAATTTCTTTTAATGTTGTTTCCTCTATTTGCGGCATTTGTTGATAAGATGAATAATGTTGGCTGCGTTATGCCACAGATGGACAATATCAAGTAATGATCAGGAAGACGTTTGAGAACGTTATATGGTGGATGGACAGCTTCATGCAATGGTCAGGGAGACGTTTGATAACGCTATATGATGGATGGACAATATCAAGTAATGATCAGGAAGACGTTTGATAACGCTATATGGTGGATGGACAGCATCAAGTAATGATCAGGAAGACGTTTGATAACGCTATATGATGGATGGACAGCATCAAGTAATGATCAGGAAGACGTTTGATAACGCTATATGATGGATGGACAATATCAAGTAATGATCAGGGAGACGTTTGATAACGCTATATGATTGATGGACAGCATCAAGTAATGATCAGGAAGACGTTTGATAACGCTATATGATGGATGGACAATATCAAGTAATGATCAGGAAGACGTTTGATAACGCTGTATGATGGATGGACAGCACCAAGTAATGATCAGGAAGACGTTTGATAACGTTATATGGTGGATTGACAGCTTCATGCAATGGTCAGGGAGACGTTTGATAACGCTATATGATGGATGGACTGCATCAAGTAATGATCAGGGAGACGTTTGAGAACGTTATATGGTGGATGGACAGCTTCATGCAATGGTCAGGAAGACATTTTAGAACGTTATATTATGGATGGACAGCTTCAAGCGATGGTCAGGGAGACGTATGTACGAATATGTCGTGAAGACACAACACTGAAAGTATTGGTAATACATTGCAACCGACCTTCAACGCGGAGATGTCAATGATAATGACAATAAGAACTCACACTTATATAAATACTCACTGTTGGACTCACGCGCCTGTCGTAATACAAGAGCAAACTCATATGTGGGATGTGAGAGCCGAGTTGAACTCACAACAAAGACTTGATATCACTTTTCATTACTTATCTTATCATGCACGATAACATATGTATATGTGCCAGCAATCATCTCTGCATTCTGCTCCATGGTTTGCCAGCTGTAAATTCTAAACGAAGCCATGTTTATGTATCAAAGATATACATATTTATACGCCACGGTGCATCCATATCGCCCAGTCCTGGAAAGATATGTGACAATTCCTATAGATCTTAATAAAAGTATCTAATTCAAAGCGTTTATTAAACTGAGATCTAATCTACGTTTACTTGGGCTTTGGAGCTGAGTTTACAGCAAACTATACTTTCGAGACACACACCGCTGAGTGATGATATATAGCGCTGTTTCATATTTCTCCTCCTGTGATATTCAGCCATTTGCTATGGCAGCCATTCGCAGCGTGGGCGAATGAGAGAAAGCCCAGTCACCAGTCATAATCATTGCACGCTGTATCATTTACTAGAAAACAGAGATATTTATCTGTAACTATCGACCTTGGGCTGTTATGACGTAGAACGCAGTCTTATCGATGTCATCTCTCTCTCTCTCTCTCTCTCTCTCTCTCTCTCTCTCTCTCTCTCATCTCTCTCTCTCTCAATCTCTCTCTCTCTCTCTCTCTCTCTCTCTCTCTCTCTCTCTCTCTCTCTCTCTCTCTCTCTCTCTCTCTCCCTCTCTTATGACTTTTCGGAGTATCAGTGGCCAGACCCACAATCTCCACACTTATCTCCAGTTTCGATCTTATCCCGACATCTTACAGGCACGCTGTATCGGCGCTTCATCTTTGGCGCTTTTTCAAAATGGTGGATGGGATCCGTTATTGGCCCGAATTGATGCTGACCCAAGATGCGTGAGATTCCAGGCTATGAGATCGACCGGCTGATAAATCCGGCTATCAGAACGTGTGTTGAGCGTTGTTAAAGTTACTTGATTGATTGCACGATATCAGAGACTGGGACTCTGAAAAGAAACTGTACCTGACTGCAGATTGCAACAGACGTGCGTAGATTTGCTGTGGGAAGTTATACTCATTAACGATTCTTCATGTCGTTTTTCAGTAGACTAGTCCATGCGTCGGGTGTGCTCTTTACGTGTTATCTGTAGTAGATTAGTTCAGTCCTGTCCTGTGATATCTGTTGTATGTTGTCTGTAGTAAACTAGTTCATATTGATTTATTTGGGTTTTTTTCCCCGGGATTTGAGATTGAAACATTGAGCACAACCCACTACTGGCAACGCTGATCGTATTCCGGTACGAACCTATGACCTTGCCGGTGTTATCTGCTCAATTTTGTCTGTAGTAGACTAGTCCATAAGTCTCTTTCGTGTTATCTGTAGTAGATTAGTTCATATTGCCAGACGTTATCTGCTCTATGTTGTCTGTAGAAGAAGAGTTCATACTGTCCAGTGTTATCTATTCTATAACATCTGTAGTAACTAATACATATTGTTCTATGTTATCTGTAGTAAACTAGTTCATATTGTCCGCTGTATTCTGTTCCATGGCATCTGTAGCAGTCTTCTTTCATAACTGATGTAAACGTCACAGACATTTCTATTTAACTATTTATATTACATCCCATACCATGCTTATGTCCCTACCACATATATACTTGTAACTGTACCACCCTCGGCTAGAGTGTTCGATATTAAGTTTCACAATCCGAATATGGCATTAATACACGAACTGCTGCACACGGCTCCTGTACACGGAAGTTGTGTCTGCACCCTTCACAATTCCCCGCTTTAATACGACAACTCTCTATTACTTATGTTTTGTGTGTTTTATTTACAATAATAAATGTTTCATTAACCATGTTTGTGCTGATCTTGAAGAAGGCTTTTAGAACCGAAACATAGGGCTTGTATGGTGCGGTTTAATTTATTAATACTAAATTCTTTTTCTCCTCCTCCTCCTCCTCCTCCTCCCCCTCCTCCTCCACTTCCTCCTCCTCCTTCTCATCCTCATCCTCATCCTCCACCCTCCTCCTTCTCCTCCCTTGTTGTTGTTGTTGTTGTTATTGTTGTTGTTATTGTTGTTGTTGTTGTTGTTGTTCTTCTTCTTCTTCTTCTTCTTCTTCTTCTTCTTCTTCTTCTTCTTCTTCTTCTTCTTCTTATTATTATTATTATTATTATTATTATTATGATTATTATTATTATTATTATTCTGAAATCCTCTTATTTACGTTCTCTACTGTGATTTCTGTTCACCTGGCCGGAGATTCTTGAAAGGCATGTACACGTTAGTCGTTAGTTAGTTAATTAGTCTCCGTTCCAACATCACGGCAAATGGTAACCGCATAATGCTCCGTTCCTGTGCCAGTGAATATCACAAAAAATGCCTCTCACTGTCATATAAGAAAAGTGGAGCAGGCAGCAGTGACAACGCAACAGCACGCACAGGCGAATACATAGATAAGGCCGCTGCCCGAATGCCAACACAACAGTCCGCCACTGGTACGTACATGTCTGTCCTTGTTTCTGAACGGGATTTACGCAAGCCTATTTGGTTCATTTTACATTGTCATATCCTGGTGCAGTCGTGATCTCTCCTATCTGCTGTAATCATCTATATATGATATGGTACATCTCCTGCAGATGGTGGCATAAACTAGGCTGAGGGATTGGCATTTCAATGCTTCCCTACATTGAAACACGACCTTCCGGAGTCTAACATTAGGGGACTGAATAAAACATCGCAATGAATGAATCACCAAAAAACGAGAAGTAGACTGTGAGCTTTGCTAGAACACGATTGCAAGAAACAATATGGACGTTGCGACTAAAGCCTTTGTCATCACAGAACAAACGCACACAAACTGACAGACAACTACATGAAAAACACTACATGAAAATATTAAAGTTACTTAGCTGAATACGTCTTGAGCGGCTGTAAGTGGACTTAAACAGATCATAAATGTCTTTTTTGCCTCTTCTTTTCCACTCTCCACTTTGTGTATCCCTAATGGGCCCAAAGATGCGTCTTAAGACTTTGTTCTCAAAGGTTTGTAACAAGCCTTCGTCTCCTTTACCTGTACTCCAGGTTTTAGAGCCATACAGCACAACTGGTCTGATCAGTTTTTTGTATATTGTGATTTTGGTGTTACGAGATAGCGAGATTTAATTTTAGCAGATGTTGTAGTGCATAGTATATCTTATTTCCAGAGTTGATTCTAGCTTGTATTTCTTCCCTTATGATGTTGGATCAGTTGAAGATTGTACCTAGGTATTTGCATGTTTTCGTTCTTTTAATGGTCATATTATCTATTTGTATGTGGCCAGAGTTTTTAGCCATTCCTTCTCTTGAAATTACCATATATTCTGTCTTATCTTGGTTGATAACCAGCCCTATTTGTTGAGCTTTTCCCTTTAAGTGAATCAATATTTCCGATGCTTTTTGTTCATTTTCCCCTACAATATCTATATCATCTGCATAACCAAGCAGCTTGGATGTTCCTCCAATATCAGATTCCTCCTTTACCCTCCTTACAACTTTCTCTAGAGCTAAGGGATATGCTAAAAAAAATAAAAAATGTTACTATATTATAAGTATCTTCCATGCATAGTCTGGCCATGTTGATTAACTTCCTTGGTATTCCAAATTCCCGCATAGCATTCCATATACTATTCCTATGGACACCATCATAAGCCTTTTTAAAATCCACAAAAATGTTATGGAGATCTCTTTCATATTCCCAATTTTTCTCGGCTATTTGTCGTAAGATAAATATCTGATCTATTGTTGATCTGTTTTGTCTAAAACCCGCCTGGTAGTCACCTAATATGTATACTGAATATGGTTTTAGTCTATTTAGTAATAATGCGGCTAGTATCTTATGGACAGTAGTGATATTCCTCTATAATTTTCACACTGGAACTTGTCTCCTTTGTTAAAAATTGGTATCAATAATGACTCTTTCCAGTCATGGGGTAATTCTTCAGTCCTCCAGATTTTTATTATTAGTTCGTATAGCTTTAGAATGTAATGCATGGCCACCCGCCTTTATAAATTCAGCAGCAATTCCATCAGCCCCAGTTGCCTTATTGTTTTTAAGTCGTGTGATTACATATAGGATTTCTTCAAATGCAGGTTCTTCAATTTGTGGTTCACACGTTAGAACCTCTTCCTGTGGGAAAGTGTTACTTGGAGCTTCACAATTTAGTAATTCAACAAAGTATTTTTTCCATGTGTTGCACATTTCCTCATTGGTATTTATCATATTCCCAATTTTGTCTTTTAAACCATATGTGTTGTGTTGGTGCCCTCGTTTCATTGACTTTGTTCTTTAAAAAACTTTCTGGATTCGTTTTTCTGGTGATTAGTTTCCATATCTTTGATTATATTACTCATATATTCTCGCTTCTGCTGTCGAACTATTTTTGTAGCCTCTTTACATTCATTTCTATATTGCTCTTCCTTTTGGATGTTGTTGATGTCATTTAGCCATAGCTGTCTGGCATTCTTTTTCCTAATAACTGCTTCTTCACATTTTGGATTGAACCATCTGTTCTTTCTATGCGTGGTTAACACACCGAGACATTCTTCTGCGGTAGATTGAATTGTATTCTTGATGTTCAACCAAGTTTGGTCAACGCTTTCCTCCAACGGGTTTTGTAGAATTTCAAGTTTACATTTTATTTCATCTGCAAATTTCTCTTTGACTGTAATTTCTTGTAGTTTTTCTCTGTTATATGTTGGGTGTAACCTTTGTAGTTTAGCATAGAAAGCTCTCGTAAGTTTTATTTTAAATTTTGCCCCAACGAGGAAGTGGTCGCTGTGGCACTCAGCTCCTCTATAGCTTCTAACTTGTTGTATGTTTGATGCATTTTTGTTGTTAATTAAAATGTGATCTATTTGATTATAGGTTCTCTTGTCACATGATCTCCATGTTTGTTTATGTATATCCTTTCTTTGCAGTCTGGTACTGCTGATCTGCAGTCCTTTGACTTCTGCTAGGTTGATGACTCTCCATCCATTATCATTTGAAGTTGTATGTAGGCTTTCCATACCGGCAACTTTTTTATGAGTTTGCTCTCTACCTATTTTTGCGTTGAAGTCTCCCAGCACAATCAGGATGTCCTGTTTGGGGGTTTCTTCCAGATCATTATAAAAGTCTTCTTTAATATCATCTTCTTTCTCTTCAGTAGGTGCATGTACATTAATCATCGTTATATTTTTCCATTTACCTTTTATTCGTAATTTACTAATCCT
>JACEFZ010000856.1:652500-883435 GCA_014155875.1 Cepaea nemoralis
TCAGAGAGCTCCTGTTTGCTGATGATTGCGCTCTATACGCCAACTCAGAGGCGGACATGCAACATAATGTTTCAGCTTTCTCACATGCCTGTGCCAACTTTGGGCTCAATATCAACTTGGAGAAGACTGTAGTTATGTACCAGCCAGCTCCAGGGAATAATCACACTGTGCCGAATATCAAAGTGAATGATCATAGACTAAGTGTTGTGGACAAATTCACCTATCTTGGCAGCACTGTGTCACAAGCTGCCACAATTGATGATGAAGTGAATGCAAGAATCTCCAAGGCCAGTGTGGCCTTTGGCAGACTGTACAAGAATGTATGGGACAGAACTGGAATAAGCCTGCAAACAAAGCTAAAAGTCTACAAAGCAGTTGTATTATCCACACTGCTATATGCTTGTGAAACCTGGACTGTTTATCAGCGACACGCTAGGAAATTAAACCACTTCCACACAGTCTGCCTAAGGAAGCTACTGAAGATTAAATGGCAAGACAAGATTCCAGACACTGAAGCCCCAGAAAGAGCATCCATGCCCAGTATCCACACTCTCCTGATGAAGAATCAGATTCGTTGGGCTGGTCACTTGACTCGCATGCCAGATCACAGGCTCCCTAAACGAATTTTTCTACAGCGAACTGCGTTGTGGTAAACGCTCCCAAGGTGGCCAGAGGAAACGCTTTAAAGACACTAAAAATTTCACTGAATGCTTTTGGAATTCATTATGACACCTGGGAGGCTGCAGCCAGAGACCGAAATTCGTGGCGTGCATCATTACGCAAGGGTGCAGTCATATGCGAGGCAACCAGGACTGCAAGAGCTGTGAAGAAAAGGCAGGACAGAAAAACCACTGCAGGAAATCCTCCTCCAGAGACGTCAAGCATTCTTTGCCCACAATGTCAAAAAACATTTCGAGCCAAAATAGGCCTTATCAGCCATCTTAGAACCTACGGCTCCATACCTTCAACCCCACTGGATGAAATGAATGGTCATCATCATTCTTGATGGACAAACAACACAACACAATTTTCAGATACAAAATGCTACAATTATTCATGTGCAAAATTCTACATTTATTCAAATACAGTCTTGTCATCATCTTCTGGAACATCGTCATAACTCTCAAATAAAGTGCGCACCAGTGGCTCTTTACTCCTTCTGGCCATTAGGCAACAAGTCTCTCATTATAACTGACCATCTTAATTAGGGCTTATTTGTGGGGTAGATCTTATTTTCGGGGAAACACGTTAATACTACTACTACTACTACTACTACTACTACTACTACTACTACTACTACTACTACTACTACTACTACTACTATACTACTACTACTACTACTACTACTACTACTACTACTACTACTACTACTACTACTACTACTACTACTACTACTACTACTTCTATTACTACTATTACGATGACGACTACTACTACTTCTACTACTACTGCTGCTGCTGCTGTTGCTGTTGCTGCTGTTGCTGTTGCTGTTGCTGCTGCTGCTACTACTACTACTACTACAACTACTACTACTACTACTGCTGCTGCTGCTGCTGCTGCTCCTGCTGCTGCTGCTACTACTACTACTACTACTACTACTACTACTTCTGCTGATGCTGCTACTACTATTACTACTACTGCTGCTGCTGCTGCTGCTACTACTACTACTACTACTACTACTACTACTACTACTACTACTACTACTACTACTACTACTGCTACTACTACTACTATTACAACTACTAGTACTGTTCGTGGCCTTCCAATCCGAAAAATATCACAGATTTTCTAGATATGCCAATCCTGGTATTGAACACAGACACTGTTTTGGCAGGCAAGTGCATAAATCATTATGCCACATCGGCTCCAGAATAGTGGTCAACAGTTATATGAAAGACATATGCAGTAATCAGAGTTCGGTATAGTCGAATGAATCAGCAAGCCCGTTCTTAAACATCCTATGTATTGATGCTGAGTTCAAGGAGGTTCAACCCCTACACCAGACAGTTGGACTTCTCCTACTTGACTTGGGGGCGTAAATTACAACCACCTCTGCAGTCGGAGTGGGTTCGCTTGATGGCAAGAGACACTGGTAATAGGGAAAGCTAATCCACACGTAAAATTTAGCCCGTTGCTAGAAGTAGTGTGTATAGACTACGCTTGAATTCAAAGCGAGCGAACGAAAACAAAATATGCAGTAATATAAACTAGCTGACTAAAGATCTTGGTATCCTGCTTGAAGCTGTATATCACTGTAGAGCGAACGTCTGTCAGCGCATGCACATACGTCCAAGTTCGTTGTATGTCCCTTATAGAACGTTGCAATCAACCCCAGCATTTATTGCCTGTTTGTGATTTACTAGCCAATTATAATTGAGTAGTTTGCCATTATTTTCATGGCGACCAGCGTCTCATACCACGGAAATCAACGCCAAACGTTCTGCTTCCAAATCATCTGCGACTGATTTCGAACCCTTGCCCGGGTATTGGGGGACTTGCGAAACTGCTAGTCTCACTATCCCCTTTGTCACAGGCGCTGATTTTGCACTCATGTATGTATGTGTATGTGTTTGTTTATAATTCACTTAAGAATAGCATATTGACAAAAAGTACACATGATGTGAGTAAAACTTTACTAGCTTTAAAAAACAAGAATAAGACGTACTCCTTCCAACTATATTTAATATTCAAAAGCAGAGATGACATAAATTTATGTAAACCATATCAGATCCGAGACATTGCTTACAACGTCAATTGTTTGTTTATTTTTTGCGTTCACCCGCTTTGAATTCAAGCAAAGTCAACACACGAGCTACTACTTCTAGTGCACTGGAACTATTGTGCCTGTAGATTAGCTTTCCCTATTACCAGTGTCCTTCGCTATCAGGTGAATTTATGCCGACTTCAAAGATACTTGTAATTTACGTCCCCAAGTCAAGGACGAGAACTCAGCATATCAGTCCAACTGACCGGTGTAGGGGTTGAACCCGCTACCTCTGCATCAGCCCACGGGATATTTAAGAACCAGCGCTCATATCCATTCGGCAATGATGACCTCGACAACGTCAAGTGTAGTTATATAATATATATGTAAAATGAGTACATTTAAGGATCGTGTCCATGCCCTTCGGTGTATTGGGTTCACGGTGCTAACTGTCATATTTGTATGGACCAATGGACACTCGATAAGCAATGTGTCCAGTAACACACCGGTGCCATTTCTTCCCAATACATAAGCTAATATGGTTTTTGCAACCATTTTGGGATCGGTAAAAATCCACGTCTGGAGAGTGATTCGATCACTGGACCGGCAGGAAAGAGTCTGGTCAGTGCGCTACCGCCGATCCCCGTTATATACAGAGCAGCTAGTTTCAGGCTGGTGTCAAGAGTACACAGAAAGTTCTAGGTTCGTATGCAACGTATACAACTCACGTGCACAATCAATCAGGTTTGAATCCACAAATTAAGGTTTGCTGTAATGGATATCTAACACTGTCTTTCTCTCGCCCTGACTGTACATTCTGTCAGATTGCTGTTCGTCCATCTCTTGACGTTATTTTCCAATTTGTATTGTTGTCAACATCTTGCTCGCTTGCCTTCAACCTTACCCTCCAGTGTGGTGTTTATAAAAGAGATATGTCGTTTAATGTACACAGAGACAATTATAAAGACTAGCCGGAATCTGAACACACGTAAAGTTCAAATATAGTGTAAAGTACAGACTCAATCAGGAAACACTGGCATCTCTAGTGTCCCGTGTGAAGTGTTTACTCAATCGTGAAAACATTTAAAGGTATGGAGAACAGCAGAAAGCCTAGACTCATACGGTTTATGTCAGTGAACAGCGTACACTAATACCTTTTGTGTTCGTTCGCGCACTTTGAACTCAGACGTAGTCCAGACACATGCTACCACTACTAGTACATTTAACTGAATTTTGCGTGTAGATTGGCATTCTCTATAGCCGGTGTCCCCCTCCATTAGGCAAACCCACTCCAACTTAAGAAGTAACTCGTACCTTTGATACCAGTGTAACTAACAACGATTGCCTGGAAGAGGCTAATGAACGCAAAACACTGTATACAACATTCAGATAGAGACTAAAAATGTTCTTTAGTGATGCAATGATAAGCGATACATTGGGAAACATCGCCACGACTAAAATATCAGCGCTAGAAGAGCCAGAGGTATACCCAGATAAATGATGCTGGGTGGCCTAAGACAGTGGTATGGTGGAATATCATCACCATAACTGAGTCCAGGACTCCAAGTACCTAGATCTGTAGACATATGTGAACCCCTACGCCTTTTGACAAGCACATGCTGATGCTGGTAGCGTCGGCTAAATCAGGAATTTAAATATTGAGCACAACCCACTACTGGCAACGATGGTAGTGTTTCCATATTGACGTGGATAGGCCTTAGGTTCATACCAGAATACGATCAGCGTTGCCAGTAGTGGGTTGTGCTGAATATTTAAATCTCAAATCCCGAAACAACCAAATAAATAAATCAGGAATAATAGCATAAAGTGTACACTCAATCATGATCGATCTGCAAGTTCATTAGACAAGTACACAATGTGTACTCACTCTCAGAGTAATATGTACACTGAATCATGGACGACCTAATGGCTCTAGAGACTGCTGTAAAGTGTACACTCAAACATTGATGCATGAAATATTCTAGAGATCAGTTATTCACCAATCAGGAGCCTTCTGTCAGTCTATGATGTGATGGACCTTTACATTTCATTGGTCTGAATGTAAAGAGGAATCGGTGGCTAGTCTCTCCCTCTCCAAGCGGACGAGGCGTGCAGACGTGGAACCCTCGTCCGATCGCTGTCATGGCATTATTAGCTTAACCTCCCAGCGATTACACTAACTCGTCTGCTGATTAGTGTAAAGTGCACATGAAATTATTAAGGAAGTGAAAGCTCTAGAGTGCACTTTGGCTCATGAACACAATGAGAGCTCCAGAAATCAGTGTAAAGTGTACATCGTATCAAAACAGTGTAAAATGTACACCATATCAAAACAATTTAAAGTGTATACCACAACAAAACAGTGTAAATATGTTGTATCAATATGCCTTCCGGTTTTAGATAAGAGTGTAAACTCTCAGCTCATTCTAGGACATACAGAAAGTTCACAGAAGCAGACAGCGTACACTCAATCTTGAGCACAATGTATGTTCTACAATAACATAAACCGTACACTCAATCTTGAACGAAATGTATGTTCTACAATAACATAAACCGTACACTCAATCATGAACACACTGAATATTCAACTCCAGCATACACCCTAACACAGAATCACGATGACACTGAATATTCAACTCCAGCATACACTCTACACTCAATCACAAATACACTGAATGTTCAACTCCAGCATACACTCTACACTCAATCACAAATACACTGAATATTCAACTCCAGCATACACTCTACACTCAATCACGAACACACTGAATGTTCAACACCAGCATACACTCTACACTCAATCACAAATACACTGAATGTTCAACTCGAGATACACCCTAACACAGAATCACGAACACACTGAATATTCAACTCCAGCATACACTCTACACTTAATCACGAACACACTGAATGTTCAACACCAGCATACACTCTACACTCAATCACAAATACACTGAATGTTCAACTCGAGATACACCCTAACACAGAATCACGAACACACTGAATGTTCAACACCAGCATACACTACACTCAATCACGAACACACTGAATGGTCAACTCCAGCATACACTCTACCACTCAATCACGAACACACTGAATGTTCAACACCAGCATGCACTCTACACTCAATCACGAACAC
The DNA here is from genome assembly GCA_014155875.1 of Cepaea nemoralis. Taxonomy (NCBI): domain Eukaryota; kingdom Metazoa; phylum Mollusca; class Gastropoda; order Stylommatophora; family Helicidae; genus Cepaea; species Cepaea nemoralis. Next base: position 658,344 of record JACEFZ010000856.1, read on the forward strand.
ACTGAATGGTCAACTCCAGCATACACTCTACACTCAATCACAAATACACTGAATGCTCAACTCCAGATACACCCTAACACAGAATCACGAACACACTGAATGTTCAACACCAGCATAGACTACACTCAATCATGAACACACTGAATGGTCAACTCCAGCATACACTCTATACTCAATCATGAACACACTGAATGTTCAACACCAGCATGAACTCTACACTCAATCACGAACACACTGAATGTTCAACTCCAGCATACACCCTAACACTCAATCATGAACACACTAAATGTTCAACACCAGCATACACTCTATACTCAATCATGAACACACCGAATGTTCAACACCAGCATACACTCTATACTCAATCATGAACACACCGAATGTTCAACACCAGCATACACTCTACACTCAATCACGAACACACTGAATGTTCAACTCCAGCATACACTCTACACTCAATCACGAACACACTGAATGTTCAACTCCAGCATACACTTTACACTCAATCATGAACACACTGAATGTTCAACTCCAGCATACACTCTACACTCAATCACGAACACACTGAAAGTTCAACTCCAGCATACACTCTACACTCAATCACGAACACACTGAATGTTCAACTCCAGCATACACTCTATACTCACTCATGAACACACCGAATGTTCAACACCAGCATACACTCTACACTCAATCACGAACACACTGAATGTTCAACTCCAGCATACACTCTACACTCAATCACGAACACACTGAATGTTCAACTCCAGCATACACCCTAACACTCAATCATGAACACACTGAATGTTCAACTCCAGCATACACTCTACACTCAATCACGAACACACTGAATGTTCAACTCCAGCATACACTTTACACTCAATCATGAACACACTGAATGTTCAACTCCAGCATACACTCTACACTCAATCACGAACACACTGAATGTTCAACTCCAGCATACACTCTACACTCAATCATGAACACACTGAAAGTTCAACACCAGCATACACTCTATACTCAATCATGAACACACTGAAAGTTCAACTCCAGCATACACTCTACACTCAATCACGAACACACTGAATGTTCAACTCCAGCATACACTCTACACTCAATCACGAACACACTGAATGTTCAACTCCAGCATACACTCTACACTCAATCACGAACACACTGAATATTCAACTCCAGCATACACCCTAACACTCAATCATGAACACACTGAATGTTCAACTCCAGCATACACTCTACACTCAATCACGAACACACTGAATGTTCAACTCCAGCATACACTCTACACTCAATCACGAACACACTGAATGTTCAACTCCAGCATACACTCTACACTCAATCACGAACACACTGAATGTTCAACTCCAGCATACACCCTAACACTCAATCATGAACACACTGAATGTTCAACTCCAGCATACACTCTACACTCAATCACGAACACACTGAATGTTCAACTCCAGCATACACTTTACACTCAATCATGAACACACTGAATGTTCAACTCCAGCATACACTCTACACTCAATCACGAACACACTGAATGTTCAACTCCAGCATACACTCTACACTCAATCATGAACACACTGAAAGTTCAACACCAGCATACACTCTATACTCAATCATGAACACACTGAAAGTTCAACTCCAGCATACACTCTACACTCAATCACGAACACACTGAATGTTCAACTCCAGCATACACCCTAACACTCAATCATGAACACACTGAATGTTCAACTCCAGCATACACTCTACACTCAATCACGAACACACTGAATGTTCAACTCCAGCATACACCCTAACACTCAATCATGAACACACTGAATGTTCAACTCCAGCATACACTCTACACTCAATCACGAACACACTGAATGTTCAACTCCAGCATACACTCTACACTCAATCACGAACACACTGAATGTTCAACTCCAGCATACACTCTACACTCAATCACGAACACACTGAATGTTCAACTCCAGCATACACTACACTCAATCATGAACACACTGAATGTTCAACTCCAGCATACACTCTACACTCAATCACGAACACACTGAATGTTCAACTCCAGCATACACTCTACACTCAATCACGAACACACTGAATGTTCAACTCCAGCATACACTCTACACTCAATCACGAACACACTGAATGTTCAACTCCAGCATACACTCTACACTCAATCACGAACACACTGAATGTTCAACTCCAGCATACACTCTACACTCAATCACGAACACACTGAATGTTCAACTCCAGCATACACTCTACACTCAATCACAAATACACTGAATGTTCAACTCCAGCATACACTCTACACTCAATCACGAACACACTGAATGTTCAACTCCAGCATACACTCTACACTCAATCACAAATACACTGAATGTTCAACTCCAGCATACACTCTACACTCAATCACAAACACACTGACTGTTCAACTCCAGCATACACTCTACACTCAATCACGAACACACTGAATGTTCAACTCCAGCATACACTCTATACTCAATCACGAACACACTAAATGTTCAACTCCAGCATACACCCTAACACTCAATCATGAACACACCAGTATAAAGAGCATACTCAACCACGAACCAGTCTTATCTCAATTCCACACGCCCAGTCTACAAAAAGCCCGGCGACTATCTCCGAGTGACGCGATAGGAAAGGGGCGGAAGGTTTGGCACACCTCGATAGTTGCTCAGATAAGAATCCTGGGTGTTTAGAAGTTCTGCATTTACTTGACAAGCATCGCTCATATACTGGTCTGTATGCGAGTTTGTCGACACTAAAACAACAAGTGCTGTTAGAATGTGCCTGTCACTGAAGTATGAATAGCGATTATGCACCAAATTTCCATTGCGTAACTGAATCTTTGGCCAGATTGGCTGGGAGTTGTCAGCACACCTCGAATAGAATCGACAGAAGTGAGCACAGTATGCAAGCACACACACGCGCGCACGTGCCCGTGCGCACAAACACACACACACACACACACACACACACACACACACACATATATATATATATATATATATATATATATATATATATATATATATATATATATATATATATATATACGTGGGTAAGTTAATAAGCAAGTCACAAATGACTGTAGACAAATAACTAAATATGATAACAACTTGAAACCAGTATTTTTGTATGTATACATACATTATCCCTTTATTTCTCAACATAATGTCCACCAACATTGATGAACATATCCCATCCGTTCTCCCAAACCGGCTGCATAGAACTGCGTGCTCTGTTGTCTAAACCGCGTTTTCACTTCTCATTCAATTTCGGCGTCATTCGCGAAATATCTCCCGCCAAGGTGGGTTTTCAGGGGACTTAGCCCCTAGCGATATATATATATATATATATATATATATATATATATATATATATATATATATATATATATATATATATATATATATATATATATATATATATATATATATAATGCTTGTAGCAGTTTGTTACACATTGTTTGTAGTACTTTAGTTCATAATCTCCGTAGTACCTTACATCTTGTCTAAAGTACCTTAGTTCACAGACTCTGAAGTACTTTATATCTTGTCTGTAGTATTCTAGTTCATATTCTTTGTAGAAGCTTAAATCTTGAGTGTGGTCATCATCATCATCAAGTGCCCTGCCAGCTGGCGCAGGCGTTCATGGCTCTCCACAGATCTCGGTCTTTGGTGTTCTGGATCAACTCTGCTGCTGATATTCCTCCATGCCACCGTCTCAATACATCCAGCATCATTTCTCTTGGTCTACCTCTGCCTCTCTTCCCCTCAATCTTTCAAGTTGTCACGATGTTCTCCAATGCCTCTCTTCTCATCACATGACCGAAGAAAGATGTTTGTCTCTTTCTTATTGTTATATATAATGTTCTAGTTTCATTAGCCTTTTTCAGGCAGTCGTTGTTAGTTACTCTGGCAGTCCAAGGATTTCGCAACATTCGTCTCAGGAACCACATCTCTGTTGCTTCTAATTTCTTCTTAATTTGTTCATTTACATTCCAAGATTCACTGCCATACAGTTCTACATATCATTTCAGCACTCTCTTACATTCAGTGATAGTGACTTATTGCACAAGATACTCTTCATTTTCTGAAATGCGGCTTTTGCTTGCCCTATTCTGCTTGTAGTCTCTGTTGTACATCTTCCATATGATGTTATAAATGCCCCTAGGTATCTAGGTTATATGTCTAAGTATTGTTGGTGATGAGAAGTTATATGTCTATGTCTTGTTGTTGTTGATGAGAAGTTATATGTCTATGTATTGTTGTTGGTGATGAGAAGTTATATGTCTATGTCTTGTTGCTCCACCGGAATAAGTGGACAACTCTGCAGCTGATCAGAGCAGGGCACTCACTTGTCCTTACAGTCGGAAATGGCTGTCAAAGGCAGGGGTAAAAGACCACCATGTGGATGTGGACGGCAAGGGGAAACCACCACATTATCTTCCCAAGACTCCATGACAAAACATAAATCAGAGTTAGTGAACGACGTTAATGGCTGTCTTAGGACATCCTCGTCTGGTAGGGACAGTCATGAGCCGCAGGTGACACCAGACCGTCATCCAGCTACTGAGTGTGGTACTCTAGCTAATATTATGTCTAGTACTTTAAATGTTTTAATGTAGCACTTTAGTATATATCACATTAACATTCTAGTACAAGTTGTCTGCATAATTTTAGTTCGTGGTAACTATAGTACGCTAGTTCATGATATATGTAGTACCATAATTCATATTCTCTGTAGCGCTCTAGTCCATGTTGTCTGTAGTACACTACTTCATGTTGTCTGTAGCACTCTAGTCCCATGTTCTCTCTTGTACTCTAATTCATGTTCTTTGAAGTATTCGATTTCGTGTTTTCTATAGTATTCTAGTTCATGATGTCTCTAGCAATCTAATTCATTTCTACTTTCATTTATTCATTTCGACGCCTATTTCAATGAAGAAACAGAAAAAGAAGAAGAAGAAGAAGAAGAAGAAGAAGAGGAAGAAGAAGAAGAAGAAGAAGAAGAAGAAGAAGAAGAACAAGAACAAGAACAAGAACAAGAACAAGAACAAGAAGAGCTAGAAGAGCTAGAAGAACAAGAAGAACAAGCAGAAGAAGAAGTACCCTAATGTATGTTACCTATTGTCACAGGATAAATAAACTTGTCAGTCGATCGATGACAACCAGGCCCGACATTATTTTGCTAACACAATTGACTCTTTGATGGTGAACAAACTGAGGAAAATACGTCGGTACAGATTCTCTGCACCTGGTCGACAGTGTGTATGAGATCAAAGGGAGTCACGTCGCGTTGTCTACACACAGTCGACAGTTTGATGACAGGATGTTGTTCGAGAGGTGTGTACTGGCGACATTTGTCTACAAAACGGGAGTTGGCCGTTGACAGTAATGGACAGATGTCTGCTAGAGGTCAGAAGGATTCTGTAATGGGAGAAAGGTCTCTGGCTTACAGACAACCAGGATATTTGTTGGATGAGACAAAGAACTCCCCAGATGAAAAGGAAACTTGACAGCTAATTGACTCTGGTTAGTCTGGAAACAGGAGGACAAAGCCAAATTCTGGACTGATTGGCGTCTGGACTTTCTGGTGACTCACTCAAGCACCCATATAAAACCCAGTGCGGTAAACAGGTGGAGGGAGTCGAGAAAAACATTCTGAAGTGTTAGGATTGGGGATTATTCCGAGTTGTGTTATATTAGAGGGACTAGACTGTCTTAGTAGTGATATTGCAAAGAGCACCGCGGACATAGATCCAATCGGATTGCCTAGTTTCTCGAGTAACAACAGGAATAGACATATGGTAGGCAATTAATTATATCTAACTTAAGAGTATGATTAGGAATAGAGTACAGTACTGTGCGGTGATATAATGTATTATAGGTGCCGTGATATAATGTATTATGATTAGTGATAGAATGTTCTATAAGTGCGGTACTAGAAAGTATCATATGAGCGTCGGCACTAGTATTCTATTGTGTGGCTTCAATTGGCTTGTGTTATATATCATTTTACTCAGGAAGTTGAGGACAATGTAGTGGAATAATAATTAGAGAGATTAAGGATGGTTGAGAGGGAGAAGAGGTATGTGTAATGGTAGGATCTTCCAGTAGGGCATCTGCTGGGTTTCTACCCGTTCCTTTATTCTTTCCTGGTGTTGCCATGTATAAGACCATTGTGATGCGCGATTTGGCCGTATGACAGAGATCGGATCTCTGTTATAGATCCGAGTGCTGCTATTGGCCTACAATCACCTAATTACGGTCAGGACTGAGTTGTCCTCACCATGATGTTATCTACTCTACAGGTTCCATTTACAGTTCCCCTTGAGTGTTCCACGTGAATGTGAGATGAATTATTACGAAGAAGCAGTTCCAAGTTTTATACAATGATGGCTCATGGAAAGAAGACAGAGGTTGCTGAGAAGTTTTACACGGGGCTCAGAACCTAGTTGTTCCGCAGAAACCTGGCTTCTGCTGAGTAGAATTGTATGAACAGAAGTAATGTGTTTAATGAGTGATAAGCTTCATCACCGAAGATTAATAACTCGCATACTAAGGACATATATATATATATATATATATATATATATATATATATATATATATATATATATATATATATATATATATATATATATATATATATATATACACACCTCTACCTAACAAACATTAATAGGTTGTGTTCTAAAAGAGGGGAAAATGTTATAATCAGAGACTAAAAAACAGTAGATTTTCACCAAGTGACATTTCAGTTAATTGGAAGACTATCAGTTCAAACAAATATTAGGAAACAGAGTAACTTCACCGTGTGGTAGAGTGAAGACCAAGATCAACAGTGTCTATCGGATTACCAGCATCCTGTTTGTTCGAGTGATTGGAGAAAGTCGTCATCTTCTGGGTGAGGTTCACTGTCCGGAAAAAATGGTGCTGTTGTGTGCTAAGCACTATGATGTTACAGACTTTGCTTCTAAATCACTGGTCTACCATTAGAATACACGTCACGCATTCTACACCTTGTACACACACACACACACACACACACACACACACACACACACACACACACACACACACACACACACACACTTCTCCTACATATACTCTTTGCTTTAATAAATTTCTTGTTTTTATTTGTTGAGGCTAGAGTTGTCAAGTATGTTATGTTGGGGAAGAATGAGAGGGGGCATGATCCAGGAGTGAGCAAGAGTGAGAGGAAGGTGTCTTCAGATTGAAGGAGTGTGTGGACGGAGTCTGCTGGATATCTCCAGAATAGAGATATTGAATTAAAACAAATGTGGGTGTTGATTCTCCTCACTCCAGGGACGACACTAAAGTGGTAAAGAAGAACAAGGAACTACTACGACATTCATTCTTTACACACACGACATTTATTGGGGGCTCGTAAACGGGATCTTTTGTACAACGGGATCTTTAGACAACGGGATCTTTTAACACGGGATCTTTAGTTAGAGGATGGAGATATCCTATTAGTGAGAATCCAGCTAGAGTGAATGTGGATAGGTGTTAGGACTTATCTTACCTGTTCACACTTTACACGTCTGCATAGGTCTGTGGTCCTGATTCTACTCTTGTCACTGAGTGATTGTGTTGTGTTGTGTGGTGTGTTATAATATATATATAAATTTATTGTATTTGGTCATTATCTATATAGTTGTTTAGAGATAATCTATACTCTATCTGTTGAGTTACCTCTCTGTAAAATGGCCACTCCTAGATTAACTGAGGCAGAACTTAGAGCAAAGGGGGAAGACATGGGATTGTCGGGTTCTGCACTAACAGATTACATACAGGAGGTGGAGAGGGAGTATCGTCAAGCAGAAAGGGAAGATCGGAAGGCCGAGTTGGAATTGAGAAGGATGGAGGCAGAGCAAGCAGCTAAGAAATTGGAAGCAGAACAAGCTGCTAGGCAACTTGAGGCTGAGCAAGCCATGAGAAGGCTGGAAATAGAAGCTAAAAAACTGGAAGCAGAGCAAGCTGCTAAGATACTTGAGGTTGAGCAAGCTGCTAAGCAACGGGAAGCGGAGCAAGAGGCTCAGAAAAGGGAGCATGAGTACCGGATGCGGGAACTCGAGCTCAAGAGGCAATCTAGTGGGGAAACTGAGGGAGCAGTGGGAGGTTCCTCTCTCCCTGGCTCAACACCAGTAGGTGGACATAGCTACCATGCTATGAAGTTCCCTCTAGCGATCTACGAGGAGGACAAAGAGAAGATTGACCAGTACCTTCAACGCTTCGAGGCTATGTCAGTTGCTATGGGTCTGGAGCGTGACAAATGGAATCTCAAGCTATCCCAGTGATTACGCGGGACCGGTTACGAGGTTTATTCTCGCCTGCCACCGGGACATGAGAACAATTATGACGAGTTGAAGACGGCTTTGCTGAAACGATTCGAGGTTACGTCACATACCTACCGGAAAAAATTTCGAGGAGCGAAACGAGAACCGGGGGAGTTGTTCGCCGCCTATAGTCTGCGTCTGAAAGCATATCTCCATAAGTGGATGGATTTGGCTGGGTTTGCGCATGACTATGAGAGTCTGGAAGAGCTCACGGTAGTCGACCAGATGCGGAAGCAAATGTCGAAACCTCTCAGGACATTCTTGGGAGAACAAGGGGCAGAACGAATCGACATGGTGACGAAATTGGCGGAACGGTTCGTCGAGGTCCATGGGGAGGCAGCAGAGAATATTTCTACAAACACCAAAAGTCAGGAAAAACATAACCTGAAGAAAGCCAAGAGCACAGGAACTAAAAAGGTGGAACCATATGTCAAAACTTCAGAGGAGAGTTCGGAGAAGACGAAGGGGGAAAGCAAGAAAACTTCAAGCTTTACACAAAAACGACCATGGTCGGAGAAGTGGTGTTCGATTTGTAAGTCACCTTCTCACAATACGAGGGAATTGCAAATCGAAGGCTAAGAACCCTCACTTCGCGGCATGTCAAGTGACTTCAACGCAGGTGGACACTGACAATGCCAAGGTCGACAAGAATGCTCACCACCAGGAGAGCTCACTCAAGTCCGGCACAAGAAAATCTAGGACAGGGAAATGGTGCAAACACTGCAGGTCGAATACACACAATGCTATTGACTGCAGGGGAAAGTCAGGAGACACTCAATTCGTCGTGTGCCCCGGAAAACCTAAGGTGGAGCCCACCGAACAGGTCGAGGCCGAAGGAGAGACTCCATACCAGGAAAAACCACCTGTAGTGGAATTGGTAGAAGTTAACGGTCGTCAAGTGGAGTGTTTATACGACACAGGACTGGACGGGGAGGCCGTGATTTCTGCGGATCTGGTACATCCAGAACAATTCACAGGTGAAACCATGGAGATACAGCCTGCACAGAAGAGTGCTGTAGCCATGAAATTGCCCATTGCCAGAGTGGAGATTCGGTCAAGATATGTCACCGGCACCATCAAGGCCGCGGTGTTGACTGATCCCATTTTTCCCGTAATCCTCGGTTGCCGGTATGTCTTTCTGGGAATGCCCAGGGAGCCAGTCCATATGGGAGCAATTCAGACTCGCTCTCAGACGAGAACGGATGAGGCAGAAGCCAATGTGACTAACCCACTGCCAGGGGAGTTGCGAACTGCCCAGAGTGAGGATGCTACGTTACGTCCTTGCTACAAAAAGCTGCAGAAAAGTGCTGATCCACCCAAACGGGGGCAGTACTATATGAAGAATAGGATACTCTACAGGAGAGCCGGAAGGGGAGACAACCTACATGGTCAGTTGGTGGTCCCAAAGGCCCACCGTTCCCAGATTCTTCATATGGGGCATACCATCTCATTCAGTGGGCACATGGGTATTGCCGCCACCATGCAGCGAATTTCCTGCCACTACTATTGGCCGGGAATGACAGGTGATGTGCGTCGGTATGTGAAGTCATGCCCTGAGTGCCAGAGGGTGGCACCGAAACACTGGACAGCGCCGGTGGTCTTGGGTGAAATGCCCATCAGGAACTCTCCTTTCGAGAGGGTAGCCATCGATATTGTGGGTCCACTTCCTAGGACTAGGAAGAGGAACATGTACATACTCACCATGGTGGATTGCTGTACAATGTGGGGTGAAGCCATACCGTTGACCACAATTGACTCGAAAAGAGTGGCGGACGCACTGATGGAGGCCTTTACAAGATTAGGCTTTCCTGATCAAATACTGACGGACAATGGGTCCCAGTTTTGTGGAAAACTTATGGAGGAGGTATTTAGGGTGTTCCACTCTAACCATATCCATACCAGCCCTTACCACCCTCAAGCCAATGGACAAGTAGAGCGTTTCAACGGCACGTTGATGACAATGCTCAGGAAACTAGCGCAGGAAAAACCTGATAGGTGGGATGAATATATCCCAGCAGCACTCTTTGCCTATCGGGAAGTTCCTCATGGCTCAACAGGACTACCACCCGCTACGTTGCTGTTTGGTCGTCCAATCAAGGGACCGTTGGAAGCCATGTTGAGGAGTTGGACTGAAGAGGGGACATCAGAAGAAGTGATCTCTTCTTACAAATATGTGGAGGAACTGAAAGAAAAACTTCACAAGGGATGGACTCTGGCAAATCAAAATTTGAAAAAGGCCAGAAAAAGACATGCGGCTTACTACAACCGTAGGTCTAAAGACAGATCTCTAGAGGTGGGAGACAAAGTATTGTTGCTACTCCCAACGGGAAACAACAAACTGGAGATAGGTTGGCAAGGACCATTTCCCGTGGAAAGGGTGATATCCAGAACGAACTATCAGATCCGGATCCGGGGAAAGTCGAAGATTTTCCATATCAATCTCTTGCGGAAATACGAAGAGAGACCAGGAGAAAAAGCAGCTCACCTCATGGCAATGGCAGTTGCAGTGGAGACAGAAGTGGGAACCAACGAGGGAAGGGAATATCCCCTGGTACACCAGGAAACCTACAAGGATGTACAGGTGAACCCTGATCTGACTTCCCAGGAGAGGGAAAAGATAACCCAGGTTCTCGAGTCTCATAAGGAGATACTGACTGATAAACCAGGACGAACGAGGTTGGTGGAGTTCGAGATGACTTTGACCACTCAAGAGCCTGTTCGCCAAAAGGTTTACCCAGTGCCATTCTCTAAAGAAAAGGCCCTGGAGGAGGAAATACAGAAACTGTTGGAGGATGACGTGATTGCACCTTCCACATCCCCATACAATGCGGGGGTAGTTTTGTTACGAAAACCAAGTGGAGAACACCGGTTGTGTATAGACTACCGACTTCTGAACAGTCATACACAATTTCAGGTGGAACCTTTGCCGAATCCAACTCAGTTATTCGCGAGGCTCCATAAGGCAAGGTATTTCTCAAAGGTGGATCTGAGTCGCGGGTATTATCAGATTCCGGTCAAACCAGAGGTTCGACCCCTACTGGCCTTCAGTACCCCCAGTGGACATTATGAATTCAAGGTCATGCCCTTTGGACTCAGCAATGCACCTAGTGTGTTTACTCGCATGATGAGGACTTTACTAGATCCTTTAAAGGATCCGTCCATCATCTCATTCATGGATGATATTCTGATTTCCAGTGACAGTTTGGATGACCATTTACAATCCTTGGAAAGTGTTTTCAATAGGCTCAAGGAAGCAGGGCTTACAGCTCGCCCAACCAAGTGCATGATCGGTTACCAGACTCTGGAATTTCTAGGTCACACCATCACCCCAGGACACATTGTCCCAGAAGAAAAGAACCTAGAGAAAATCAGATGTGCTCCAAGGCCAAAAACGAAGAAGGATGTGCGATCTTTTCTCTCGTTGTGTGGGTTCTACCACAAATTTATCCCACATTTCACGGAACTGGGAGCTCCATTAACAGAAACCTTGAAAAAGGGATTCCCAGGACCAAATAGTTTGGACACCAGAATGTGAGAGTGCCTACAGTCAGTTGAAGGAGGCCTTGGTCAGCAAACCTGTGTTACAGCTCCCGGACCTTTCCAAACCATTTGTGTTGAGAACGGATGCAAGTGGGATTGGGATTGGGGCAGCTTTGTTACAGGAAGGAAAAGACGATGCTTCAGTTTTGAAACCAGTGGCATACGCAAGCAAGAAACTTCTCCCAGCTGAGAGGAATTATTCGACCGTTGAGAGAGAGTGTTTGGCTCTTGTATGGGCCGTACAAAAATTCCAGCCTTATTTGTATGGAGTTCAGTTTCGAGTTCAAGTCGGATCATCAACCTTGATATTCCTGGCCACTTCTCAGAAGCTCAACGCCCGTTTGATGCGGTGGTCGTTGCTACTTCAGCCATACCACTTTACAGTGGAGTATATACCTGGGAAGGAAAATGTTGGAGCTGATTTCCTGTCTAGACATCCAGCTCCTGAAGAAGAGGAATAGATCATCTGGATCGAACCTCCAAGAAGAAAGAGTTGTTGCGGACTACTCTCTTAGGAGGGGGCCTATGTCACAGGATAAATAAACTTGTTAGTTGCGACCGATGATAACCAACACCCGACATTATTTTTCTAACACAATTGACTCTTTGATGGTGAACAAACTGAGGAAAATACGTCGGTACAGATTCTCTGCACCTGGTCGACAGTGTGTATGAGATCAAAGGGAGTCACGTCGCGTTGTCTACACACAGTCGACAGTTTGATGACAGGATGTTGTTCGAGAGGTGTGTACTGGCAACATTTGTCTACAAAACGGGAGTTGGCCGTTGAAAGTAATGGACAGATGTCTGCTAGAGGACAGAAGGATTCTGTAATGGGAGAAAGGTCTCTGGCTTACAGACAACCAGGATATTTGTTGGATGAGACAAAGAACTCCCCAGATGAAAAGGAAACTTGACAGCTAATTGACTCTGGTTAGTCGGGAAACAGGAGGACAAAGCCAAATTCTGGACTGATTGGCGTCTGGACTTTCTGGTGACTCACTCAAACACCCATATAAAACCCAGTGCGGTAAACAGGTGGAGGGAGTCGAGGAAAACATTCTGAAGTGTTAGGATTGGGGATTATTCCGAGTTGTGTTATATGAGAGGGACTAGACTATCTAAGTAGTGATAGTTATCCGCGGACATAGATCCAATCGGATTGCCTAGTTTCTCGAGTAACAACAGGAATAGACATATGGTAGGCAATTAATTATATCTAACTTAAGAGTATGATTAGGAATAGAGTACAGTACTGTGCGGTGATATAATGTATTATAGGTGCCGTGATATAATGTATTATGATTAGTGATAGAATGTTCTATAAGTGCGGTGCTAGAAAGTATCATAGGAGCGTCGGCACTAGTATTCTATTGTGTGGCTTCAATTGGCTTGTGTTATATATCATTTTACTCAGGAAGTTGAGGACAATGTAGTGGAATAATAATTAGAGAGATTAAGGATGGTTGAGAGGGAGAAGAGGTATGTGTAATGGTAGGATCTTCCAGTAGGGCATCTGCTGGGTTTCTACCCGTTCCTTTATTCTTTCCTGGTGTTGCCATGTATAAGACCATTGTGATGCGCGATTTGGCCGTATGACAGAGATCGGATCTCTGTTATAGATCTGAGTGCTGTTATTGGCCTACAATCACCTAATTACGGTCAGGACTGAGTTGCCCTCACCATGATGTTATCTACTCTACAGGTTCCATTTACAGTTCCCCTTGAGTGTTCCACGTGAGTGTGAGATGATTTATTACGAAGAAGCAGTTTCAAAGTTTTATACAATGATGGCTCATGGAAAGAAGACAGAGGTTGCTGAAAGGTTTTACACGGGGCTCAGAACCTAGTTGTTCCTCAGAAACCTGGCTTCTGCTGAGTAGAATTGTATGAACAGAAGTAATGTGTTTAATGAGTGATAAGCTTCATCACCGAAGATTAATAACTCGCATACTAAGGACATATATATATATATATATATATATATATATATATATATATATATATATATATATATATATATATATATATATATATATATATATACACACCTCTACCTAACAAACATTAATAGATTGTGTTCTAAAAGAGGGGAAAATGTTATAATCAGAGACTAATAAACAGTAGATTTTCCCCAAGTGACATTTCAGTTAATTGGAAGACTATCAGTTCAAACAAATATTAGGAAACAGAGTAACTTCACCGTGTGGTAGAGTGAAGACCAAGATCAACAGTGTCTATCGGATTACCAGCATCCTGTTTGTTCGAGTGATTGGAGAAAGTCGTCATCTTCTGGGTGAGGTTCACTGTCCGGAAAAAATGGTGCTGTTGTGTGCTAAGCACTATGATGTTACAGACTTTGCTTCTAAATCACTGGTCTACCATTAGAATACACGTCACGCATTCTACACCTTGTACACACACACACACACACACACACACTTCTCCTACATATACTCTTTGCTTTAATAAATTTCTTGTTTTTATTTGTTGAGGCTAGAGTTGTCAAGTATGTTATGTTGGGGAAGAATGAGAGGGGGCATGATCCAGGAGTGAGCAAGAGTGAGAGGAAGGTGTCTTCAGATTGAAGGAGTGTGTGGACGGAGTCTGCTGGATATCTCCAGAATAGAGATATTGAATTAAAACAAATGTGGGTGTTGATTCTCCTCACTCCATGGACGACACTAAAGTGGTAAAGAAGAACAAGGAACTACTACGACATTCATTCTTTACACACACGACACCTATAGTACTCTAGTTCATAGTCTCTCCCAAGCTGGTCTATATAGTCCACTATATCCGAATTATGTAGAAACATTGTGATAATCACGGGAATGTAAACGGAAAAGTTGGAGTTGAAGGAAAGGAAACAGAAGAAAGGATATGAGGTCCGTTTGCTATAGAAGATATAACTGAAAGTGGAGAAAATAATCTAATTTGTGTCTTGAAAACAGCCATTCAATCACAAACAGCCAATTTAAACTTGAAAACAGCCATTCAATCACAAACAGCCAATTTAAACTTGAAAACAGCCATTCAATCACAAACAGCCAATTTAAACTTGAAAACAGCCATTCAATCAGAAACAGCCAATTTAAATAACATCTAAGAAGGCTCTTCAGTAAGACCTTACCCGATTTTAATTACAGGTACCAGATTGATTACATCTTAACGCAATAAAGATGGAGGACATGTATAACATCAACAAAGCCACTGTGGGGAGCAGACTGCGACACAGATCACGAACTACTTGTGGCAGATTACAAGATAGAAAGTGATAAAAGGAGCACGGCCAACACGATTCGATGTAATCGATATACCACCTAAATATAACACTAAAGTAAGAAACAATCCGAGGTGTTGATGTCTGTTGCGGGCCACACAAGCGAGAGATATTTTCATCTCATCAGCACAAAACATGATTCATATAAAGAGATATAAGAAACAGACTTATATCATAGAAGAAACACCCAGGTCAATATAAGAATGGAGCAAACTAAAACAAACAGGCATGGCACCAAATAGCACCACCTACAAAAACTACACGAAAACAATCAGACGTGCTATCAGAGAAGACAAGAAGTATTTCGTACAACAACTGTTTGTGATAGCATCTTACAAGGAAAAGATGGTGAATTGTTTAAGGAAATCAGAACATCATTACTTACAAGGAGCTTCTCATATGTCTTTAGCCTGACCATGAAGGAGTAGGCAGAGAAAATTAAAATTTGGCACAGTGCTTAATCCTTTTCAATGTAGCCACGACCTGAATTTAGGCATTTCAACCATCTCTGCGTGACCTTGAAAAGACCTTCAGAATAAAACAACCTATTTTTCGAACTACACCAGTTATCACAAACCATCTTCGTCACTGTCAAAACGATTTCCTTTCAGCTGTTTTTTTTTTAAATTTGGGAAAAGAAAAAAAGTGTGATGGAGCCAAATCTTGAGAATATGGTGGGTTTGGAAGAATTTCAATATTCAAATCGTTGGCAGTTTGCAGCACAAGCCGTGTTTTATGGAAGGGCACATTGTCTTGAAGAATTTGCGTACGCGCTATCCCTCGTTTTCTGGTCACAGCCTTTCTTAGTTTGATAAGGAGATCTGCATAGTATTGCCCATTAACCGTGTTACCATGAAGCATGTAATCTTTCAATATAACACAAAAAAACAGCCAGCATCACGTTTCTTGCAGATTTTTGTGCTTTTAGCTTGACATGTGTTGGCGAGCCTGGGGTCTTCCACTGCATGCTGGCAATTTTGGATTCTGGGTCATAATGGTGAATCCAAGTCTCATCTACCGTCACCATGGTCATCAAAAGGTTTTTTCGACCGCCACATGTTAAGCAACTGGCCACAGTAATCAACCCGTGTTTGTTTCTGTTTACATGTCAGCAGGCGCGGAGCCCAGCGGGCACACACTTTTCTCATATTCAGTCTGTTGTGTAAAGTTCTAAAAACTGTAATCTTACTCAGTTGTGCTGAACCCGATATATCTGCAATTGTCATTTTCCTATCCTGGTCTATGAGTTTCTTCATTTTTGCAGCATTTGCATCATTGCACTCTGAGGATAGTCATCCTGATCATGGCAGATCAGCAACTTGGGAACGGCCACACTTAAACTGCAAACACCAATTTTTTACAGAAGCATACGAAGGACAGACTTCCTCAAACACTGGCTCCATCTCACTGTGTATTTCTGTAGGTATTTTCCCCTGTAACATCAAGAATTTTATCACAGTCCTGGCGTCTGATTTCTCCATTGTTCTGACAAACCGTTGCATGTGCAGATCTGGTCAATAGGGTGTGTTGTGTCATGCACCATATCGGGAAAACCAGTTAAGGAAGGAAATTCATAATTCATATGTCCATTACAAATTGAATGAGCTATACATGTGCCAAATTTCAACTTTCTTCGCCTACTCCTTCATGGTCAGGCTAAAGACTTATGAGAAGCCCCTTGTATAATAAATGATAGGAATGGTACCACTTTAACACAAAGCAATGATATACTATAAGGATGGAAGGAATACTGTAGAGAAATGTACGAAGATACAACAAAGAGCCCAAATGATAAACACGAAAGCGCAGAGAAAGAACCAGAAACGTAATTAGAAGTTTTACAATGAGCAATTCTAAGTCTGTATAAAGGGAAGTCACCAGGTTGTGATGACATACCAGCTGAATTAATTCAAGCAGGAGGAGAAACCAATGTTTCTATCTACAATGCAATGTATATGGTGATCTGGCCCAAAGCATGAAAGAGAACAATCTACATCTCCCTACCAAAGAAAGGAACTTTAAAACTGTGCACGAATTATCGAACCATCACACTAATGAGTCATGTCAGCAAAATACTTCTGCAAATCATCTTGGAGAGGGTTACTAGTGAATTAGAATATGAATTACAGGAAGTGCAATCAAGTTTCAGACAGGGCAGAAGTACCAGGGACCATATCTTCAACACGAAACCAATCTACCAGAAGTACAGGAAGTATACGATCTTTATACTTGCTTCATTGACTACAGTAAGACGTTTTATCGTGTTCAACATCAGAAATTATGGAACTTAAACAGATCAACTTACACGTCATATATTGAATCACTATATCATAATCAACAAACAGCTGTTAGATTGGTCGGTGAAACATCAAACTGGTTGGATATTTCCCACTCCCCCCCCCCCTTTCGGTACGTTATTTGTCCCCCATATTTGCATATTCCCTTTCTGTATGTATCTGTCTGGCACATTATAAAGTGTCCCTTTCATATGTTTGCCCAGCACACTTTTAGTCTCTTCTTTTCTGTGTATGATAACCCAGTTATCTTCGACATCACCACACTTTTAGTGTGTGTGTGTGTGTGTGTGTGTGTGTGTGTGTGTGTGTGTGTGTGTGTGTGAGACGAAAGCATTGCTGTACACATTTTCTAATTTAATTCTGCACAATAACCCTTGATATATGATCCTTGTAAGACAAACCCGTGTACAATATACATGAATTATTGTATGTACTTCACTTTGACAAAAGATATATAAACCTGCGGAAATTCGGCAGGCTTAATCATGTACAATACAGCAGAAAACACTGCTTTCCTGGGGGAGTTGCTACAGTGTGTATTTTTAATGACTGTGCAGTGTTTGAAAATATTGCCGGTCCAAATTTTGTATTTACCTATTATGTTGCATGAACTTTACAGAGGGTGAATAAAAAACTTGGACCGGCAATATTTTCAAACACTTGACAGTCATTAAAAATACACCCTATACATGCTGTAAAACACGGATTAGCAAGATAATAATGATAATTACCACAGTATCTGCTGACTGATTCAGTGTCGAAGGATAATATATCGCCAAATGTGACTATTTGAACAGAAGGACGATATATTGCCACACTAGGAACATCGTGTTATTTGTTTTGTTTCGTGTATCTTCCGCAATTTCAATGCTTAGTGAACGGAAATTGACACCACAATACTTGTTCATTATCTTGTGTTCCGTGAGTGGTTCAAACCTATATACTGTTTGGCACTAGTATTTGCTCCGACTGGATCACATGCCATCGTTGTAGTGAAGGTTGGCTGCAAATACATCTCCAGATTTCTGTCTCTTGCCAGCACACACTTTTCTGTTCATCCAGTGATGTTATCTTGTCATTGAAGCCATCTTCTTCTTGCTGCCTTTCCACTGTTGCCATTTCGTGATTTTCATCAGCCAAAATAAGACATGTCCTTCGTGTTTTATTTGTCCAGCTTTGAATTATTTAGCAAATTATATGTTCATTCCTAGGTTGTTCAACTCTATTTATGTTTATTGTTCTGTCTTTCCCTGATATTTACTCTATATTCCTAACATTCTTTTAATCGACATGTATATTGCTACTAGTCTTAAATCAATCAATCAATCAATGTGGTCACCACATTGAAGGTTAGCTATAATGAATGTCCACCACTGTCTATCGCCCTGGTTGCGGACTGCTGTTAGTTCATCTCTTAATGCTAGTTCTACTAGTAGCCCTGTCCACACCTCTTGATAGCCTGTCTTCAACTCTGCCTTCAGTCTGCTGTTTACAAAAGTGCTGTGTCGTTTAATAGCCAAAATATTTCACATGTCTCGTTTTAAAAATTGTGTCATGAACTCCTATTCCCCTAATCTTAGCCTCTCTAGAATCTCTGTATTTGATTGGGGGTTTTCCCCATGACATACGAGATTTTTTTCTGTGCATGCTCATAAAAAAGAGACAATGTTCTTTGGTCGTATAATGGGAAGAGCGACATCGAGAACCATCACGACGGCTGGAAATATCGGTGATACAAGAAGCAAAGGCAGACAGTAGATGATGTCAGCTGACCCAAGGCGGTGTCATGGAGGATTATCATCAGCAGAATTAAAACGGATCACCAAGAACCGAGATCTGTAGCCATAAATGAACGCCTACGCCATTCTGCAAGGCACTTGATGGTGATGATATCACATCCCTGGGGTCTCAATTTGACTTTCCAATAGCTTGTTCACTGCCCATATACATATAACGTTCGACAATTCTCATTGTTAATGTGTTGTTTAATCGTTGATAAGCAGTGATGTATTAGCTTGAAGTACTTACACGCAAGACAAGAGATTCTATTTCATGAAATATGTCAGTTCGTAAATACCACACATACATTCAGTGCCATGACATACTTCTATGCTGTAACGTATACGCGTAAGAAAGAAACAATTAGTTTCACTGGGTGAATTCTGTCAGCAGATGTAGGGATTCTAACTGTTTACTCTAGTGAAGCCGACTGCATTACACCTGATACGTGACGCCTTTGTTCTCTTGTGTATCAGACAGCATCTAGTTCTGCCTGACAGTGGAGCGTTGCGCCCCTGTATCACCAGTGTTCGTAGAGGTAGAGCAGCATAGCCACACTGTAACCTGTCTTGGAGGTCTAAGAGGCGGCTACTTGTGTTTAACGTGTGAGTGGCTGGCTGTTCATCCTGTAGAGGGCACGCACTGGTATATGCAATGCTGTGAGTCGATGTACAGACAGGACACTAAGGTCTGTCAACATTTACCAGACATTATCCTTTAGCGCCGGTTTCCCTGGCAAAGGGGGTTAACAACTTTCTGCGTAATCCCGTATATCCACATGAGGAACACAGCTGCGCGAGATTTGGCAGCGGATCGCGTCACGTTGGTTACTTACGGGGTATGTGAGCCGGTCGATCAGAAAGCAATGGCAAACTACTTAGTGTAATCTTGCCAAAAACACCAACAGCAGCTGAAAATGCCGGTGTTGATGCAACGTCCTGTAAGGGATATGCAACTTTTAAAAAAATCCTTTAGGAACACCCCCCTCCCCCTCCTCAAACCAACCACCACAACCACACACACCATAGCAAACACCCCCCCCCCCCCCCTCAAACTAACCACCACAACCACACACACCATCAATCGTTTCATTAGGTCATGTCTTCGGTTTCTACAGGTGGCACAATCAGAAAAGTGTGCGTGTTTGAGAACATTGAGAGAGGAGAAGAGTGGACCTGAGTGCCCAAGTCAGACCTGTGCAGGGTCATAATAACTTCAGGATCAAGGAGGTAGGAATTGACCGGCAGACTGCACTGAATGGAGGGGTGCAACAATTGATTCACGACAATTTGCCAACAGCTGATGTAATAATAGATGCGGTTGTTGCACGCAGTGAACAACTGGGGTGGAAATTAAATTGTAAGAAGACACAGATGATGGTCGTCACTCGAAAGAACGAAATACCACACTATTATATACAGGTAAATGGGAATATTCTTAAACAAGTGAATCGGTAAAATTATCTCGGAACAGTCGAAACATCGGATGGGAGGTGCCTTGATGAGATTAGAACAAGTATCGCCATGACGACGGTAGCCTTTTGTAAGATGAAAAACATACTAACCAATAAAAAGATGTTAATTGCTACGAGAAAAAGAGTGTTGAGATGCTACATAGAGCTTGTACTTTTTTATGGATGTGAAGCTTGGACAATGAGCAGTCAAGCTGAAAAACATCTTATGGCTGTGGAAATGTGGTTTCTGAGGAGAATGCAAAGAATACTATGGACAGACAGAAAAACCAACGACCAAGTCCTACAAGAAAGAAATTAACATCGTAAACTGATTAGAGAAATTAGACGTAGACTGTCAACATTTTTGGACATGTTATGAGAAGAAATAAATTAGAAAACTTGGTGACAACTGGCAAGTTCGACGGGTAAGAAAGGGGAAGAAAGAGAAGTAAATACCTGGATGGCTTGACCACGTGACATCATCGAGACAGGATCACTGATCTGATCCACGACTCTGGTGATCGAGTGAAATAGCGAATCATGGCCCCCACGCTTGCCGGCATAGGCACATGATGGATGGATGGATGGATGTAATCATCTACATGTGCTAAGAGGTTAAAGAAGTGCATGGGGTAAGTGGAGAATGTTGGTGGGTGTCTGTGATGCAGGAGAGCCTGGCATGTGATACTACAACAGGTAGTCTGAGAACGGAGATGGGGGATATCACGGTGGAGTTCCACTGCCTGGAGGGTAAACAGCACACGCATGTCAGATTGTAACGGGCTTACAAAGTATGATGAGAAAGGTGAAGACAGGCATGCTTTGGGCAGAGTTGGCAGATGTCAATCCAAAATATCTTCTCTTCCCCCCCCCCCCCCTCACCCCTCAGGCATACTGGCGTGGTTGGAACCGCTGGGTGGAGTATTGGTACATGGGACCGCTGGCGTTTTCGGGATCCATCGGGGTCGTGTGTATAATGCGGAGAAACAGCTCATTACAGCCTGGAGAGAATGGTGAAGCAGGGTGTGAACAGACGATCTGGCCGACACTCGGGACTCCGAGAACAGGCCAGACGGATATATAATCAGACTGCTGCTGGCACTATTATTAATGGGACTCTTCGCTGGCTCTTGAAGATAAGTACGAAGCTCGAATGGGAATGTCCTGAGTGCTATGATGTCGGTTCTTGACTCAACTCGTTTCAACTCGTTTCAACTCAACTCAACTCGTTTCAACTCAACTCAACTCAACTCGTTTCAACTCAACTCAACTCGTTTCAACTCAACTCAACTCGTTTCAACTCAACTCAACTCGTTTCAACTCAACTCAACTCGTTTCAACTCAACTCAACTCGTTTCAACTCAACTCAACTCAACCCAGTCTGTTTCTGCCTCCTTTATGTTTCTATTATTCACACACATCTCCATGTATTCACTTGTAACCCAATGCCTGAAGTTTCTCGCATCTTCTAGTGGCAAGATCGTCGTGACTATCTCTCGCAACGTGTGTTATCGCATTCTCCCTATATTTGGTCTAGCTATCCGAACACACACACACACACACACACACACGCACACACCCACACACACACACACTCACACCCACACGCATGTACACACACAATCACGTTATTCAAGCAAGCTTACCTCTCTGTTGATAGTGTAAAGAGCAGGGCGGTTCCATTAGTTGGCGAATGTGAGGATGAAAAAGATGATGCAGCCGATATAAACCGATATCCTTATCGGGGCTTAACTGAGTTCACAGCAGAATCTCGAGTTGTTTAGATTGATTTCGCAGGGCAATCTTATCGCCTGAACTTTAAATATACATATAGAAAGGACGTAGGTAAATTGTTACAGGGAAACAGGAATTTATGTTTCATAAATTAAAATTAGAAACTGTATAAAAAATAATAGAACATAAATACGACAAGGTGAACATTTCTAGAAAGCATATAAAATATGTGTTTTTAAGAATACGTTTAAGAGTTAACTTGCTCTGTGATGAAGGTGTTACGCATGCAATTTGTAATCCGGCATCCCGCTTTCAAAATATAGCTGCGGCCGATTTGGAAGCAGACCGCTTTGCGTTCATTTCTATACAATGGTATGAAACCGGTCGTTTAGAAAGCAATGGCAAACTACTTGTGAACTAGTTTATGCATGGTAACCCTGTACACAGGAGATGTACACAGCAGAAAAACACGACGCGTAGAACAGCTTTAGAAAATACAGTTTCGGAAACCAGGACGTTGCGACGCAAGCCTCACCAGCAACCAATCAGTGTGTTTTCTTGTTGTTTGCTGATGAAGGCTTGTCACCGCAAAGTCCTGTTTTCCATAGCGGTGTATAATCACGCTCCCTACAATTGATGTTTCTATTGTCAACAAAATGCACTATTGCTGTCACTGTTGTGCAACACACAATCACTAACTATGCCTGCACTTGTTGATCAGCTAAACCAGGACAGTTCTGCTACTGTCTTTGAAGAGGAGTGGCTAACTGAGGTGTTGGTGCGCCCTTGTCAAACAACAGGCGATCATGGTTCTAACTGTCCATGCGACAAGCAGGTTTCATCGCTCGGGGGTACAATTACACAACAATGTTCAGCCTAAACATTGCATACAGAAGCAAGAAGATCCCTTTAGGCCTCAAAGGCGTAGTTTACAGAAGAATGGTGTAGGTCAGTTTGACAGTATGTTCTTAAACTTCTGGTGTGCTGATGCCGAGGTAAGGGATTCAACCCCTACACCGGATAGTTGGACTAAAATGTTGACCTATCGTCCTTGACTTGGGGACGTAAATTACGAATAACTCTGAAATCGGAGTGGGTTCGCCTGATGGCGAGGGATACTGTTAACAGGGAAAACTAATCCACACGCAAAATCCTGTCCAGAACTACTGGAAGTAGTGTGTATTTACTACGCTTGAGTTTAAACAAAAAAACACAACAAAACAAAACAAATCACCAGAAAAAAAAAACGGAAGAATGCTGAAGAAAAAAACCCGAACAAACAGAATGAGTAATCTAAATGTTTTGAAACAAGGCTAATGCGCACAAAACAACTTATCACACACATCAGAAAGAACCAGCGGTCATTCACTGGGCACATTATGAGAAGAGAAAAAGTTGGAACGTGCTGTACAACTGGAAAGATGTAGGAAAAGAGAAGTAGTGGTAGACAATGAGACAAGATTCTAGGCATCCATTTGTCATGGCATGGAACGGTGTCAGCACACGGACTGATATATTTTGTTTGTATGTTTGTGTGTTTGTGATTTCAAGATATAGAGACATATTTTAACAGAAGCCCGTAGGGAAGGCACGTAATGATGATGAAACACGGCGCGGCAACTGCTTGGTCAAGGGAGTGGAATGGGTGGGGAGGGGGGGGGGGACTATATTTTCTCAGCCATTGTAAATAAAACCTCTTGCAAACATACACAAGCAAAGTATCAAATGATGTAACAGTAGTAGCCAGCAAACTATATAGGTTAACACTGATGACAGTAACAGTGATGCAACAGCCATTGTTGCATTAGGATAGCTAACTTACTGGGTACCAAAAGGTACCACATGATGTCATGTACCACATGATATTGACAAGTCAACTATTTTGGATATAACTGAGGGAGAAGTCCGACACTGATGACTAGGACGTTCATGGTACTAAATGATGTAACGGTAGTGACAAATAGCATATTTTGTAAAACATTTATAATAGTACAAGTAATTTACTAACATTTTTGTTGTTCAGTATGATGTTCTTTAAGATGTTCACTAAGATTTTCACTAAAATATTCACTAGGATTTTCACTAAGATGGTCACTAAAATGTTCACTAATATGTTGGCTAGGATGTTTGTTTACTAAGATGTTCAGTAAGATGTTCAATAGAATGTTCACTAAGATGTTCACTAAGATGTTCACTAAAGTTTTCACGGTGTTCACTAAGATGTTCACTAAGATGTTCTTTAAGATGTTCACAAGGGTTTTCACTAATATGTTCACTACAATGTCCACTAAAACGTTCACTAAGAAGTTCACTAAGATGTTCACTAAAATGTTCACTAAGATGCTCACTAAGATGGTTACTAAGGTGTTCACTAAGATGTTCACTACGGTATTCTCTATGATCTTAATTAGGGTGTTCTCGAAGATGTTCATTAAGTTGTTCACTAAGATGTTCAATAAGAGGTTCACTAAGATTTTAAGTAAGGTGTTCATTAAGGTGTTCACTAACATGTTCACTAAGGCGTTCACTAAGATGTACTCTACGATGTTCACTAAGATGTTCACTAAGATGTTGGCTAGATGTTCACTAAGGTGTTCACTAAGATGTTCACTAAGATGTTCACTAAGATGTCCACTAAGGTGTTCCCTAAGATGTTCACTAAGGTGTTCACTAGATGTTCACTAAGATGTTCACTAAGGTGTTCACCAAGGTGTTCACTAAGATGTTCAATAAGATGTTCACTACGATGTTCACTAAGTTGTTCACTAGAGTGTTCATTATGATGTCCACTAAGATGTTCACTAAGATTTTCACTAAGATGTTCACTAAGGTGTTCACTAAGATGTCCACTAAGGTGTTCACAAAGATGTTCACTAAGGTGTTCACTAAGATGTTCACTAAGATATTCACTAAGATTTTCACTAAGATGTTCACTAAGGTGTTAACTAAGATGTCCACTAAGATGTTCACTACGATTTTTACTAAGATGTCCACTAAGATGTTCAATAAGGTGTCCACTAAGATGTCCACTAAGGTGTTCACTAAGATGTTCACTAAGGTGTTCTCTACAATGTTCACTAAGGTGTTCACTAAGATGTTCACTAAGGAATTCATTAAGATGTTCACTAAGATGTTCACTAAGGTGTTCACTGAGTTGTTCACTAAGGAGTTCTCTACGATGTTCACTATGTTGTTCAATAAGATGTTCACTAAGGTGTCCTCTACGATGTTCACTAATATGTTCACTAAGATGTTCACTAAGATGTCCACTAAGATGTCCACTAAGGTGTCCACTAAGATGTTCACTAAGATGTTCACTAGGATGTCATCTAAGGTGTTCACTAAGGTGTTCACTAAGATGTTCACTAAGATGTTCACTAGGATGTCCACTAAGGTGTTCACTAAGATGTTCACTATGATGTCCACTAAGGTTTTCACTAAGGTGTTCACTGAGGTATTATCTAAGATGTTCACTAAGATGTCCACTAAGATGTTCACTAAGATGTCCACTAAGATCTTCACTAAGATGTCCACTAAGATGTTCACTAAGATGTTCACTAAGATGTTCACTAAGATGTCCACTAAGATGTTCACTAAGATGTTCACTAAGATGTCCACTAAGATGTTCACTAAGATGTTCACTAAGATGTTCACTAAGATGTCCACTAAGATGTCCACTAAGATGTTCACTAAGGTGTTCACTAGGATGTCCACTAAGATGTCCTCTAAGATGTTCACTAATATGTCCACTAAGATGTTCACTAAGATATTCACTAAGATGTCCACTAAAGTGTCCACTAAGATGTTCACTAAAGTGTCCACTAAGATGTTCACTAAGGTGTTCACTAGGATGTCCACTAAGATGTCCACTTAGATGTCCACTAAGGTGTTCACTAAGATGTTCACTGGGATGTCCATTAAGATGTCCACTAAGATGTCCACTAAGATGTTCACTAAGCTGTTTACTAAGATGTCCACTAAGATGTTCACTAAGATGTTCACTAGGATGTCCACTAAGATGTTCACTAGGATGTCCACTAAGATGTTCACTAAGATGTTCACCAAGATGTTCACTAGGATGTTCACTAAGATGTTCACTAAGATGTTCACTAAGATGTTCACTAAGATGTTCACTAAGATGTTCACTAAGATGTTCACTAAGATGTTCACTAAGATGTTCACTAAGATGTTTACTAAGATGTTCACTAAGATGTTTACTAAGATGTCCACTAAGATGTTCACTAAGATGTTTACTAAGATGTCCACTAAGATGTTTACTAAGATGTCCACTAAGATGTCCACTAAAATGTCCACTAAGATGTTCACTAACATGTCCACTAAGATGTTTACTAAGATGTCCACTAAGATGTCCACTAAGATGTCCACTAAGATGTCCACTAAGATGTTTACTAAGATGTCCACTAAGATGTTTACTAAGATGTTCACTAAGATGTTTACTAAGATGTCCACTAAGATGTCCACTAAGATGTCCACTAAGATGTTCACTAAGCTGTTTACTAAGATGTCCACTAAGATGTCCACTAAGATGTTCACTAAGATGTTCACTAAGATGTTCACTAAGATGTTTACTAAGATGTCCACTAAGATGTTTACTAAGATGTTCACTAAGATGTTTACTAAGATGTCCACTAAGATGTTCACTAAGATGTTCACTAAGATGTCCACTAAGATGTTCACTAAGCTGTTTACTAAGATGTCCACTAAGATGTCCACTAAGATGTTCACTAAGATGTTCACTAAGATGTTTACTAAGATGTCCACTAAGATGTTTACTAAGATGTTCACTAAGATGTTTACTAAGATGTCCACTAAGATGTTCACTAAGATGTTCACTAAGATGTCCACTAAGATGTCCAATAAGATGTCCACTAAGATGTCCACTAAGATGTTCACTAAGATGTTCACTAAGATGTTCACTAAGATGTTCACTAAGATGTTCACTAAGATGTCCACTAAGATTTCCACTAAGATGTCCAATAAGATGTCCACTAAGATGTTCACTAAGATGTTCACTAAAATGTTCACTAAGATGTTCACTAAGATGTTCACTAAGATGTTCACTAAGATGTTCACTAAGATGTTCACTAGGATGTTCACTAAGATGTTAGCATTCCTCTGCTGTCCTGACGTGTACACTTCATGTTCATGACGTCGAGATAATTATAAACTTGTGCACGCCAGCTCTGTGGAGAAGGAGTTACAAATGCAATTCGTAATCCCACATACCGCGTTCGAAACACGGCTGCGGGCCATTTAATAGCAGTCAGCCTTGTTTTCTTTTCCATACAATGGTATGAGTGCGGTCGTTCAGAAAGCAATGACAAGCTACTGAACGTAAACTTGCCCAAGAATCACAACAGCCATAAAATGCTGGAGTTGACTGCTACGTCCTGTAAAGGATATGCAAGTAACTTTAACACACCTCTTGGTGTGTGGAGATGCGGTCTGTAGGGTGGATTTTTTAAGGAAGCTGCAACCCCGCACATCCACTGTAGTAAATGTCACAGTACGGGGGGAAAGGAGACAACAAGAACGTGAGACAAGCTTCGTAGGTTGAGTCACAAGCCCACATCACAGCACCCAGGTCATTCCCAAATGCGCTTCGTTCTCATCTTCAAGAACTAGCGAAAAGTCCCAGCACGAATGATACTGCTGCAAACTGATATGATATACACTGTATATACACACATATATATACACTGATACAACTGCAGTCTGATATGTGTCCTTCTGTCCTGACGGAGTGCTAAATATCAGTCAGCTCTCCCTGTCACTCCCTGCCTCCCCATTCTCTCAGGCCACGATGGTTTATCTGTTGTTCAAACTATATTACATGATCCCAAAGTGCCATAACCACATATGTCTTATCAAACAGCACACATATACATCATGATGTTGCCATCACAAATCTCATTACCAAATTCATAACAAGGACAGCGCAACCATTTGTGAAGGTTCTGAATGATGAGAATACATCCGAGCAACAAATAAATGAACATATTAGTATACAGTACAGAGGGGATTATCATCATTTCACATCAAATTATCCACATGTGTTCTGATCTCATCGGTAATGAGTCAATCTATAAGCGTACGGCGACTAACTGCGCCAGTTGGTGTTCATTAACTGGTGTTCTGGTGATTTTGGTGTTCATTGGCGGGTGTTCTGTTATTTTGGTGTTCATTAGCGAGTGTTCTGGTGATTTTGGTGTTCATTGGCGGGTGTTCTGTTATTTTGGTGTTCATTAGCGAGTGTTCTGGTGATTTTGGTGTTCATTGGCGGGTGTTCTGTTGATTTTGATGTTCATTGGCGGGTGTTCTGTTGATTTTGTGTTCATTAGCGAGTGTTCTGTTATTTTGGTGTTCATTATCGAGTGTTCTGTGATTTTGATGTTCATTGGCGAGTGTTCTGGTGATTTTTGAGTTAACTATCGAGGATTCTAGTGATTTTGGTATTCGTTGGAGAGTGTTCTGGTGATTTTAGCATTCATTGGAGAGTGTCCTGGTGATTTTGGTTTTCATTGGCCAGTGTTATGGCGTTTCTGATGTTCATTGGCGAGTGTTCTGGAGATTTTGATGTTCATTGGCGAGTGTTCTGTTGATTTTGGTCTTCATTAGCGAGTGTTCTGTGATTTTGGTGAATTTGGCGAGCATTATGGTGATTTGTTTGTTAATTGGCGAGGTTTCTGGTGATTTTGACATTCATTGGAGAGTGTCCTGGTGATTTTGGTTTTCATTGGCCAGTGCTATGGTGAATCTGGTGTTCACTGGCGAGTGTTCTGGTGATTTTGGTGTTCACTGGAGAATATTCTGGTGATTTTGGCGTTCATTGGCGAGTAGCATGGCGATTTTGGTGTGCTGCGCTTCTCCTACCACTCCGATGTTTAGCCAGAACGTTTGTACTCAAACTATTACTGTGGGTTGACTCAACTGAAGGGAGCCGCCGTAGCGCAGTAACTAGCATGCTTGCCTACTTGCACGGTTGTCATGTGTTCAAACCCCACTGAGGCTGATTAAAACATATTTTGGACTCCTAGATCGACCCACATAGGGGGGGGGGGGGGTTTACATGAAAACGTAAAAGTGCGATAGAAATTACAATAACCATGCCATTGTCTTGTAACCTGTCAGTATTGATGTTAAGAATGTCAAGAGAGTTTAGCACGTGACATAACGGTTATGACACAAGGACAGTTTAAAAAGGGCCACCTCACTTTATTCATGCACCAAAGAGGACATCGCTGTGTTATCCATTCTTAACCAGTGAAAGAATTAATAGGCGAATGAAGGTCCAGTATGGTGATGCATGCCTGTCAGTTCAGCAAGTGTATGAGTGGAGTAGGAAGTTTCAAAACGGTGTGACTTCTGTGACAGACTGTTCACGATCATGTTTGGCACACCGAGTAGTGACCCCAGAGTCGAATTTTTCTACAGGAATCCAAGCATTTTATCGAGGCTGGAGGACTTGCATTGAACGTAGTGGTTACTCCATCGAAAAATCTTCTTCTGCTGCTGCTTCTTCTTCTTCTTCTTCTTCTTCTTCTTCTTCTTCTTCTTCTTCTTCTTCTTCTTCTTCTTCTTCTTCTTCTGCTTCTTCTTCTTCTGCTGCTTCTTCTTCTTCTTCTTCTTCTTCTTCTTCTTCTTCTTCTTCTTCTTCTGCTTCTTCTTCTTCTTCTTCTTCTTCTTCTTCTTCTTCTTCTTCTTCTTCTTCTTCTTCTTCTTCTTCTTCTTCTTCTGCTTCTTCTT
The DNA here is from genome assembly GCA_014155875.1 of Cepaea nemoralis. Classification (NCBI taxonomy): domain Eukaryota; kingdom Metazoa; phylum Mollusca; class Gastropoda; order Stylommatophora; family Helicidae; genus Cepaea; species Cepaea nemoralis. The sequence goes on from JACEFZ010000856.1 coordinate 688,616, forward strand.
CTTCTTCTTCTTCTTCTTCTTCTTCTTCTTCTTCTTCTTCTTCTTCTTCTTCTTCTTCTTCTTCTTCTTCTTCTTCTTCGTCTTCTTCTTCTTCTGCTTCTTCTGCTTCTTCTTCTTCTTCTTCTTCTTCTTCTTCTTCTTCTTCTTCTTCTTCTTCTTCTTCTTCTTCTTCTTCTTCTTCTTCTTCTTCTGCTTCTTCTGATTCTTCTTCTTTTTCTTCTTCTTCTTCCTTCTTCTTCTTCTTCTTCTTCTTCTTCTTCTCTTCTTCTTCTTCTTCTTCTTCTTCTTCTTCTTCTTCTTCTTCTACTTCTTCCTTCTTCTTTCTTCGTCTTCTTCTTCTTCTTTTTCTTCTTCTTCTTCTTCTTCTTCTTCTTCTTCTTCTTCTTCTTCTTCTTCTTCTTCTGCGATCGTCCGGAATGTTGTTTTAGACGTAGTTGCGTTGTGTCTGTTTACAGCAGAGCTGCGATATTTGAACCTTTCGGCAGACACATCCGACTTCTTCAGGCATTTGTTGGCCGGGTTACCTTCCTGGGTGTTTCGTAGGGCCTTTGACTCTCACTGTTGTGGTGTTATGCCCATCCCAGCTGGCCCATTTAGAACAGCCGAAGACATCCCGGCCCTCAAGGAAAGGCGGGGGCAGGCCATGAGCATTCCCCGTTATCCAAGGAGGCTTCCATAATTGCAGAGCCGACACATAGCGCTCTGGCACTGGACTCACCCAAAGAATCGTCACGTCCTGTACATGGCTGCATAGCCTCACTTCCGTATATTAGGTCTTCCGTTCAGCACAGGCTGTTTCCCCGGAAACCATAAGAATACATTCTGCAGATGACATCCACATAGTGAGCTTTCGATTCAGACTTTCCATATAATGGATTTGCTATTCAAACAATATTCCATTTCGTGCCACTGAGACGATTTTTCCGCCTTTGATGACGTCCACACAATGAGCTTTCGCATCGAAAAATGTTACATGTGTTCTTTACTTTTTCAAAATATATTCACTCCTTTTCACCCCCCCCCCCCCCCCCCCCCCCAAAAAAAATGTTTCATGTGAAGCCCCCTCGTAAAACTTGCACCAGGAAACGTCTTTGGAAGTAACAACGGTCGGCCAGATATTGACTACATTAGTCATCGAGTGCCCATTGGTCAATAATAATATGAGGCTAGCACTATTTACCCAATGGTTAGGACTTTATGCTGTCAATGACAGCGGTCGGCCGATGGTTTGATGTCAAGGCTCGACGCTTGCCATGAGAGGGACAGACAGGCCAGCCATTCCTCCGGGCACTCAGACCTACAAATGTGTGATAGCACTACCACGTCACCTACCCGTCACTTGCGGGTTTCTGCTACAGGACTTTCTGTGTGGTTAAACAAGTTAGTTCCATATCCTTTACAGGACGTCGCATTCAACCCCAACAATTCGGCTGTTTGTGATTTCTTGGCAAGTTTACGTAAATGTGAATGTTCGCCATTGCTTTTTCAATGACCGGCACTCATACCATTGCATGAATACCAATGCAATAAAGTCTGCTGCTAAATCGGCTGCCGCTGTGTTCTTAAAAGTTGTTGCATATCCTTTACAGGACGTAGCAGTCAACCCCAGCATGTTTTGACTGCTTGTGATTCCTGGGCTTGCGTCGGAAACCCTTTCGTCACTGTATATACCCACTAGGCCACAATGCATGTATAAAGATCCTTTACTGTTTTAAACATTCAGTTAATGGCCGCAGTTTCTGCCGAAATCTTGGAAGGAGTTTAAAATGTCGGCTTCATCCATTGGTTCATTCTTTATCATAATGGCGGATACCCGCCAGTTTATCTGGCCTTACATTATCCGATTTATTATATTTTAATCGTATTCAATCATATCTATTTCTGTAGCATTCTGTGATCGGCAATCAATACCTAAGACGCTATTGTAAAAAAAAAAAAGAAGAAGAAGAACAGAATGAGCCACTGAGGACGGGTGTGCATTCATCAATATCTAGTGCTGGACACAGGTTTGGGCACTGGAAATCACACATCCCAGGGCTCTTTTACTACACGCCTTGAGGAGCACAGTGTGCTATCCCCCAGATTTGTATAAGCCTATCTGCACGCGGTGTATCATGTTGTCAACAGCACACCTGCCGCCTTTACTTCTCATGACGTATACTGGTACCAATCTTAGAATGTTTGAACTGGGAGCTTAAGTCAATTTCAACAAACAAACAAACAAACAAAAAAGCACCCCCCTTCCCCCCCCCCCCCCCCCCCCCCCCAAAAAAAAAATCCCTAGATGGGGACTCGAACATCTAACTACTTGGTCGGCAGGCACATGTGCTTGCCACTGAGTTCCCGCATTGAAATAGTAATAAATAAAAGAATAACTATGCTAGCCGTTTACTTGTGTAAAATTGGATTTAAAGGAATCAGGGGACTCGATTTAATTGCACCTGGTTGATCCCATGCTGCTTGATCTCTTTCTGCAGTGCGGTTTGCCGACAGCATCCCACAGAGCACGACCTCCGTAGCTCCAGCGACAACCCCAGGCAGTCTGAGAAAATTGCACTCAACTGAAAGCCTGGGTCCGGACTCAAACCCATGAATTTCAGAGTGCGAGACAGGCGGATTGACCACTTGATCAAGACTCCCACCCGTCTATGTGTCATGAGGTGTAGTGGAACGGGTGGTTGGACTGTATTTCCCATATCTGGAGAGAACGATGACTGGAGATGACTGCACTGGAGTCGGAAACAAGAAAATTGGGCTCAATAAAGCGACTGACTGAAAGTAATAGCGAGGAAAAACAAACCCGTAGCAGCTGGAGGTATGTGAAGTGTCAGTACCATCACAGTGTGAAGGCCTGAGTGCATGGAGGATTAGGTGGTCAGTCTTTCCGTCCCGTAGCGTAAGTGGAGAGCTCACATCCAAGCAACACCCGACCAAACCCGTGCCACTGTCAGCGTCAGGTACCAACGTGCCTGTTGATAGAAAGCACAAGTCATCACCATCAAGTGTCCTGCCAGCTGGCGTTGGAGTTCATGTCCCGGTCTTTGAGTAAAAGTACAGTAAAATAATCGGGTTCATTAACAGATTCTGTACCGAACAAAACGTAGGCTTGGACCAAACAAAAATGGATGTCGGAAAGTGGGAAGTAGGGGTGTGTCACAGTTATGACTTTGCTTGCTTGCTTGCTTGTGTTCGTTGGCTTGAGCTCCAACGCGAAGTCCTGTATGTCGGATGAAGGCATCCTGTTGTCCAACACCAGTGTGATGTCATACAGGACCTGAGTTTTGCGTGAGTATCCGTTGTCCCATGTCTGGCTTATTGGTGTGCAGACTGGTGGTTCCTCGCCGTACAGGCAGACACTCTCCGACTTCGGAGGACAGTTATGACTTTAAAGTTGTTAAAATTGTAGCAGACATATTGTATTATAACGTAGTGTTAACATTTCGGCGACATGTAAGCCCATGGTGGATACGGGAGGTCACTTCAGACGATTGCTTCAGACAATCCAATGACCATTTCTGCTCCCACATGGCAATCTAGCAGTTGTTCTTATTTTATTGTGTCCCCCCCCCCCCCCCCCCCCCCCCCCCCCCCGTTTTTAATCTGTTTATGTTGTTCTGTCATTGACAAAGATTCTTAGAATCGAAACGTCGGCCATCCATTGCGTCCTATAGTACTTATTTTTGTATTTTATTATTTCATTTTATATATTTACCAGCTGACCCGGCCCGGCTTCGCCCAGGCCCTGGAGGGGATCTATCTATCTATCAGTCTGTCTGCTTGTTTGTCTGTCTGTCTGGCTGACCCGGCCCGGCTTCACCCAGTCCCTGGTGGGGAGCATCTCATTTAATTCATATAAGTAGTCATATAAGCTCTCCCGTTCCCGACTATCTGTCTGTCTGTCTATCTGTCTGTCTGACCCGGCCCGGCTTCACCCAGTCCCTGGTGGGGAGCATCTCATTTAATTCATATACGTAGTCATATAAGCTCTCCCGTTCCCGACTGTCTGTCTGTCTATCTGTCTGTCTGTCTGACCCGGCCCGGCTTCACCCAGTCCCTGGTGGGGAGCATCTCATTTAATTCATATACGTAGTCATATAAGCTCTCCCGTTCCCGACTGTCTGTCTGTCTATCTGTCTGTCTGTCTGACCCGGCCCGGCTTCATCCAGTCCCTGGTGGGGAGCATCTCATTTAATTCATATACGTAGTCATATAAGCTCTCCCGTTCCCGACTATCTATTTGTCTGTCTGTCTGTCTGTCTGGCTGACCCGGCCCGGCTTCACCCAGTCCCTGGTGGGGAGCATCTCATTTAATTCATATAAGTAGTCATATAAGCTCTCCCGTTCCCGACTATCTGTCTGTCTGTCTATCTGTCAGTCTGTCTGTCTGACCCGGCCCGGCTTCATCCAGTCCCTGGTGGGGAGCATCTCATTTAATTCATATACGTAGTCATATAAGCTCTCCCGTTCCCGACTGTCTGTCTGTCTATCTGTCTGTCTGTCTGACCCGGCCCGGCTTCACCCAGTCCCTGGTGGGGAGCATCTCATTTAATTCATATACGTAGTCATATAAGCTCTCCCGTTCCCGACTGTCTGTCTGTCTATCTGTCTGTCTGTCTGACCCGGCCCGGCTTCACCCAGTCCCTGGTGGGGAGCATCTCATTTAATTCATATACGTAGTCATATAAGCTCTCCCGTTCCCGACTATCTGTTCTGTCTATCTGTCTGTCTGTCTGTCCCGGCCCGGCTTCACCCAGTCCCTGGTGGGGAGCATCTCATTTAATTCATATACGTAGTCATATAAGCTCTCCCGTTCCCGACTGTCTGTCTGTCTATCTGTCTGTCTGTCTGACCCGGCCCGGCTTCACCCAGTCCCTGGTGGGGAGCATGTCATTTAATTCATATAAGTAGTCAAATAAGCTTCCGTTCCCGACTATCTGTCTGTCTGTCTATCTATCTGACCCGGCGTGGTTTCGCCCAGCTCCTGGCGCACAGTAACTTAAAAGAATGTCCTTCCACACACCATTCTTATTTTTAATGAAAACTGTTTTTAATCACCGACATGACAGTTAATAAGTTCTTTAAGCAGAAAAAGATGGGTTACAATGTTATGCATTATGCATTATTTTTATGAAAACTTTGAAAATGCCTTAAAGATTATATCATTATTTATTATAACTTATATGCCTGAAAATAACTATAGACAAAGAGTTTAACAATAGTGCAAGTAAGTCCAACAATATGACTATAAAGTATATAAAAATGTTATTAAAAGTTATGCCCCTTGAAATAACTTTTCTAGAGTGAAGTCCCCCTGCTATATAAACATTATATAATGAAAAATGAAAAAGTAAATGTTATTAAATAAGTAGAAGATTTTACACTAAGAAACTATTACAGTCGGTTGCACAGGAATGAAAGGAAGACGTGTAGAAAATTTCATCTCAATCGGATGTACCGTTATCGAACGCATCCAATACAAACAAACAAACAAAGTCACATACACTCTGTTTTATAGATATAGATTGACTGTTTCTGGTTTTGAATAAGTAACACTTTATTTTCACCTGTGTTGTGATGGAGTTCTTTGTAAGGTATGTACATGGTGTCTGTGTTTAGTATGTCTCTTCTTGTCGCAGGAGCTAAATATACCTAAATGTTTGCAATCCTTAAGACAATCTCAAGGCATTTAATCAGTTAAAGCTATGTTGGTGTTACGGTCTAGATAATATGTTTAGTGACCAAACAGCCAGAGCCTCCCTGATATAGTCAACGACAGTTCCAGTATACATTTCAAGTGCCTGTTATTAGTGATTAGTGAGGGTCTTCATCATCGCACATGGACAGATCCATAGATGCTCCGATATCCTTGTAAACATCCCATCCAGCCTGTGTTGGCCCCAGAGTAGCAGTGATCGGTGTCCTTAAACTGCTACCTTTGGGATTTGAACTCGAAATAACTTCTCCTAGGCCAATGCACTTACTTGTCCAGAAATGAATGAGAGAAAGGCAGTCACAAAATATGACTCCGACGGTGAAGAAAGCCACACAAGTGTCACACTGAAATGACAATTTGAATTGCGGGCGAGCGTTAATGCTAATCGGCTGCTGTGTGTATGGCTGTACCGGCAGCCAAACACGGTGTCCTAGTTTACTCCTTTCAAGATGGAGAATAAAAAGAACACTTTGCAACCAACAATGATAAAAGCTCTGCCTATCTGACACGAAACCTCCTGCGATGGACAGAAGAGATTGAAAATGCAGATAAGATTAAATCTCTGATAACGAAGGCGATAAGAGAGCGCACTGCTAACACACGGTACACATCCGCTATTGGCCGTGGCTGGCAAAGACCGATTTACCGATTAACGAACCCCTGTTCACGATCTGCGGCGTCTCCCCGCCCTCGCTTTCTCCTCCTCACCGCCAAGCTGGTCGGGCGGTATGGCGGTGTCTAGATCTCGTTAGTGGCGCGTACTCCATGTGTGTCTCATGCTGTACAATTCTTCTGTGGACTGCCAGACAGGATTCTGTCATCTGTGTGTTCGTGTGAGAGGTACAGCTTCCAACGCAAACAAGTAGTTCATGAAACATGTGCTTTGATGTTGATCAACAGAGACCTGCTTGCGGACGCGTTCTACCTGCGACTTTTTTTTTCAATGTAAGGAGAAGGAAAATGTGAATGTTTCATGACACATGACTGTCTTGGCAACCAACTTGTGATAGTTTCTCAAAAGTTATATGTGATTGTTCACCATCAAAAAGTGATGGTACAGTTAGAATACCAATATCACTAATGTGAATCAGCAGTTTTCCCAGGGGCTCAAGATACATTACAGCATAAGTTTCTCACGATTGCTCATTGATATGTTGCTATCTCATCTGTAGCTGATATCGCTAGTTATCTAACTGGCCTTGCGTTCGCCAACATATTCGGTTTCAGTGATAAGTGTTGTTTCCTGGTAGTTTGTGGTATTTACAAGAACCTACACCGTTGGCCTGTGCTTGAATTCAGATAATAATTTACCGTGAGAAAGTGCTTCAGAACATCGGTTCCATATAACCAAATCTACAAGCCGTGCCGGACTTTCTGCGTCTCGATGACACTCGGTTGACATCGGTTTAACACAGTCGGAGTTATACTGAATTACTAGTTAAGCCTTTTGTTGCTATTATTTGTCTGCGGTGTTTAGTGGCAATCATGCCCGATGTTACTACGCCGAAGTTTTGAACACAGCTCCCAAAACTTGGATGTGTGAGTGTATTCTCATTGGATGCTGCTGTTCCATCTTGGTTAGCATGCATTTATGCTGCTGTCGGTTGTGTTTGTCATTTACTACACCCTAGGATAGGACCATCAGGTGTGCAGCGTCGTGATCATGTCCAGGAGAAAGCAGTCCAACCCAAAGCCCATAAAACGTGAGTACAGTGTTGGTGGCGTCCAGGTGTACCGATGTTTCTAGTAAACGTGCTAGGCATTAGAGTCTGGAGTAAACTTGCTAGGTAACTAGGCTGATATTAAACTTGCTAGGTAACTAGGCTGATATTAAACTTGCTAGGTAACTAGGCTGATATTAAACTTGCTAGGTAACTAGGCTGATATTAAACTTGCTAGGTAACTAGGCTGATATTAAACTTGCTAGGTAACTAGGCTGATATTAAACTTGCTAGGTAACTAGGCTGATATTAAACTTGCTAGGTAACTAGGCTGATATTAAACTTGCTAGGTAACTAGGCTGATATTAAACTTGCTAGGTAACTAGGCTGATATTAAACTTGCTAGGTAACTAGGCTGATATTAAACTTGCTAGGTAACTAGGCTGATATTAAACTTGCTAGGTAACTAGGCTGATATTAAACTTGCTAGGTAACTAGGCTGATATTAAACTTGCTAGGTAACTAGGCAGATATTAAACTTGCTAGGTAACTAGGCAGATATTAAACTTGCTAGGTAACTAGGCTGATATTAAACTTGCTAGGTAACTAGGCTGATATTAAACTTGCTAGGTAACTAGGCTGATATTAAACTTGCTAGGTAACTAGGCTGATATTAAACTTGCTAGGTAACTAGGCTGATATTAAACTTGCTAGGTAACTAGGCTGATATTAAACTTGCTAGGTAACTAGGCTGATATTAAACTTGCTAGGTAACTAGGCTGATATTAAACTTGCTAGGTAACTAGGCTGATATTAAACTTGCTAGGTAACTAGGCTGATATTAAACTTGCTAGGTAACTAGGCTGGTATTAAACTTGCTAGGTAACTAGGCTGATATTAAACTTGCTAGGTAACTAGGCAGATATTAAACTTGCTAGGTAACTAGGCTGATATTAAACTTGCTAGGTAACTAGGCATATATTAAACTTGCTAGGTAACTAGGCTGATATTAAACTTGCTAGGTAACTATGCTGATATTAAACTTGCTAGGTAACTAGGCTGATATTAAACTTGCTAGGTAACTAGGCTGATATTAAACTTGCTAGGTAACTAGGCTGATATTACACTTGCTAGGTAACTAGGCTAGTGTTAAACTTGCTAGGTAACTAGGCTGATATTAAACTTGCTAGGTAACTATGCTGATATTAAACTTGCTAGGTAACTAGGCTAGTATTAAACTTGCTAGGTAACTAGGCTGATATTAAACTTGCTAGGTAACTAGGCTGATATTAAACTTGCTAGGTAACTAGGCTGATATTAAACTTGCTAGGTAACTAGGCTGATATTAAACTTGCTAGGTAACTAGGCTAGTGTTAAACTTACTAGGTAACTAGGCTGATATTAAACTTGCTAGGTAACTAGGCTGATATTAAACTTGCTAGGTAACTAGGCTAGTGTTAAACTTACTAGGTAACTAGGCTGATATTAAACTTGCTAGGCAACTAGGCTGATATTAAACTTGCTAGGTAACTAGGCTGATATTAAACTTGCTAGGTAACTAGGCTGATATTAAACTTGCTAGGTAACTAGGCTGGTATTAAACTTGCTAGGTAACTAGGCTGATATTAAACTTGCTAGGTAACTAGGCAGATATTAAACTTTCTAGGTAACTAGGCTGATATTAAACTTGCTAGGTAACTAGGCTGATATTAAACTTGCTAGGTAACTAGGCTGATATTAAACTTGCTAGGTAACTAGGCTGATATTAAACTTGCTAGGTAACTAGGCTGATATTAAACTTGCTAGGTAACTAGGCTGATATTAAACTTGCTAGGTAACTAGGCTGATATTAAACTTGCTAGGTAACTAGGCTGATATTAAACTTGCTAGGTAACTAGGCTGATATTAAACTTGCTAGGTAACTAGGCTGATATTAAACTTGCTAGGTAACTAGGCTGATATTAAACTTGCTAGGTAACTAGGCTGGTATTAAACTTGCTAGGTAACTAGGCTGATATTAAACTTGCTAGGTAACTAGGCAGATATTAAACTTGCTAGGTAACTAGGCTGATATTAAACTTGCTAGGTAACTAGGCAGATATTAAACTTGCTAGGTAACTAGGCTGATATTAAACTTGCTAGGTAACTATGCTGATATTAAACTTGCTAGGTAACTAGGCTAGTATTAAACTTGCTAGGTAACTAGGCTGATATTAAACTTGCTAGGTAACTAGGCTGATATTAAACTTGCTAGGTAACTAGGCTAGTGTTAAACTTACTAGGTAACTAGGCTGATATTAAACTTGCTAGGTAACTAGGCTGATATTAAACTTGCTAGGTAACTAGGCTAGTGTTAAACTTACTAGGTAACTAGGCTGATATTAAACTTGCTAGGTAACCATGTGTGTAGTTAGTGAACGTGCTTAGTACTAACGTTTGTAGTAAACGCGCTAAGCACCAATGTTTATAATAAACTTTATAAGTAACGTTCGTAATAAACTAGGTAAATACGTTTAGAATAACATTGCTAGGTGACAACGTTTAGTGTATCATTGCTAGGTGACAACGTTTAGTGTATCATTGCTAGGTGACAACGTTTAGTGTATCATTGCTAGGTGACCACGTTTAGTGTATCATTGCTAGGTGACCACGTTTAGTGTATCATTGCTAGGTGACAACGTTTAGTGTATCATTGCTAGGTGACAACGTTTAGTGTATCATTGCTAGGTGACGACGTTTAGTGTATCAGTGCTAGTAACAACGTTTAGGTATCATTTTAGGTAACCACGTTTTAGTGTATCATTGCTAGGTGACAACGTTAGAAGTTAGTTATCATTGCTAGGTAACAACGTTTAGGTAATCCTTGCTAGTTGACCACTTTTTAGTGTAGCAATTGTAGGTGACACGTTTAGTGATCATTCCAGGTGACTAATTTAGTGTAGTCATTGCTAGGTGACAACGTTTAGTGTATCATTGCTAGGTGACAACGTTTAGTGTATCTTTGCTAGGTGACAACGTTTAGTGTATCATTGCTAGGTGACCACGTTTAGTGTATCATTGCTAGGTGACAACGTTTAGTGTATCATTGTTAGGTAACCACGTTTGGTGTATCATTGCTAGGTGACAACGTTTGGTGTATCATTGCTAGGTGACAACGTTTAGTGTATCATTGCTAGATGACAACGTTTAGTGTATCATTGCTAGGTGACAACGTTTAGTGTATCATTGCTAGGTAACCACGTTTAGTGTATCATTGCTAGGTAACCACGTTTAGTGTATCATTGCTAGGTAACCACGTTTAGTGTATCATTGCTAGGTGACAACGTTTAGTGTATCATTGTTAGGTAACCACGTTTGGTGTATCATTGCTAGGTGACAACGTTTGGTGTATCATTGCTAGGTAACAACGTTTAGTGTATCATTGCTAGGTGACAACGTTTAGTGTATCATTGCTAGGTGACTACGTTTAGTGTATCATTGCTAGGTAACCACGTTTAGTGTATCATTGCTGGGTAACCACGTTTAGTGTATCATTGCTGGGTAACCACGTTTAGTGTATCATTGCTAGATGACTAAGTTTAGGCTAACAATTCTAGGTGATTACTCTGATAGGTAAAGTATGCAGTAAAGTTGTCAGATATTAACACTTGTAGTAAATCTTATTGTGTAACCATATTTGTAGTAAACTTGCTCAGTAACTACGTTTATAGAAGTAGACTTGCTGGGTAATAGTTGTAGAAATAAACCTGATAGGTATAAGTTTCTTTTGTAGAAATAGTGAAATTGCGAGGTAATGCCATTTATGAATATAATAAACCCGCCATGTAAACGGAGTGAGTATAAATGTACAGTATAACTGTATGTAGTGACAGTAAACTTACTGGGTAACTGTATGTAGTAACAGTAAACTTACTGGGTAACTGTATGTAGTGACAGTAAACTTACTGGGTAACTGTATGTAGTGACAATAAACTTACTGGGTAACTGTATGTAGTGACAGTAAACTTACTGGGTAACTGTATGTAGTGACTGTAAACTTACCGGGTAACTGTATGTAGTGACAGTAAACTTACTGGGTAACTGTATGTAGTAACAGTAAACTTACTGGGTAACTGTATGTAGTGACAATAAACTTACTAGATAACTGTATGTAGTGACAGTAAACTTACTAGATAACTGTATGTAGTGACAGTAAACTTACTGGGTAACTGTATGTAGTGACAGTAAACTTACTAGATAACTGTATGTAGTGACAGTAAACTTACTGGGTAACTGTATGTAGTGACAATAAACTTACTAGATAACTGTGTGTAGTGACACTAAACTTACTAGATAACTGTATGTAGTGACAGTAAACTTACTAGATAACTGTATGTAGTGACAATAAACTTACTAGGTAACTGTATGTAGTGACAATAAACTTACTAGATAACTGTATGTAGTGACAATAAACTTACTAGGTAACTGTATGTAGTGACAATAAACTTACTAGATAACTGTATGTAGTGACAATAAACTTACTAGGTAACTGTATGTAGTGACAATAAACTTACTAGATAACTGTATGTAGTGACAATAAACTTACTAGGTAACTGTATGTAGTGACAATAAACTTACTAGGTAACTGTATGTAGTGCCAGTAAACTTACTAGGTAACTGTATATAATGACAGTAAATTTACTAGGTAACTATATGGTTAACAAGAATAAGGGGAACCGCAGTAAAACTTAAAAAGGCAATGAATGAATCACCAAAAAAAAAAAAAAAACCGAGAAGTAAATTGTGAGATTTACTGAAATACGATTAGAAGAAACAAATTGTAGGTAACTATATGTAATGACTGTAAACTTACTAGGTAATTGTATGTTTTAACACTAAACTTATTAGGTAACTAACTATATGTAGTGACAGTAAACTTACCAGGTAACTGTAGGTAATGAGAGTAAACTTACCAAATAACTGTTTGTTGTGATAATAAACCTATGGGTAACTGTTCGTAGTGAAAGCAAACGTATGGTTAACCTTTTTAGTGATTGTACATATACTAGGTAACCGTTTGTAATCATAGAGAACTTACTACGTAACTGTTTGTAGTGATAGGAAACTTACAAGGTAACTCTTTGTGGTGATAGGAAACGTACAAGGTAACTCTTTGTGGTGAAAGAAAGCTCTTGATTCCTGCAAATGCCACTGAACCCTGGTCATCATCATCATCGTGTGCCTTGTTCAATGCATAGGAGTTCGTGTCTCTACACAGATCTCAGTCCTGAATGATCTAGATCAGTGCTGTTGATGAGATTAATTCACACCGCCATTTTGTACCATCCAGCAACTTTCATGTCCCTGACACTCCTACAGATATTCACAAGTAGCCACGTGCGGCAGAAAGACAAGAAACTACTGTTGAGTTGTCTTACAGAAGATACAATAAGTACAGACGTAAATAAGAAACAAACTATGTTAATGGCTTTTAGACAAGTTACAGTTGCCGGATGCTCATCTTTACCCCGCAACATTTGTTAGGGTAGGCGGGGCATAACACAAGTTTGCCCATAGTATTGTATTTCGATTCTTCATTAACTATTCAGAGAAAAAACAATCTATCGGAAGCGAAATAGAGATCTTAATCTCGACAGTGTCTGACACCTGCTCTTGGGAACACAACCTCGAAATCTCCAGGCATGAAAACAGTGACAATCACACAAACAAATGTAGCGATATTCTTTTCATTACGCTGAAATTGGTGTTGTAGATCATTGCTCACTTGCCTACACTGACTTTGGTGATATTGATCATTGCTCACTTGCCTTCACTGACATTGGTGATATTGATCATTGCTCACTTGCCTTCACTGACATTAGTGATATTGATCATTGCTCACTTGCCTTCACTGACATTGGTGATATTGATCATTGCTCACTTGCCTTCACTGACATTGGTGATATTGATCATTGCTCACTTGCCTACACTGTGACATTAATTATATTGGGCATTGCTAACTGGCCTACCCTGACATTGGTGATATAGAGCATTGCTCACTTGCCTTCACTGACATTGGTGATATTGATCATTGCTCACTTGCCTTCACTGACATTAGTGATATTAATCATTGCTCACTTGCCTACACTGTGACATTAGTGATATTGATCATTGCTCACTTGCCTTCACTGACATTGGTGATATTGATCATTGCTCACTTGCCTACACTGTGACATTAATTATATTGGGCATTGCTAACTTGCCTACCCTGACATTGGTGATATAGAGCATTGCTCATTTGCCTACACTGATTTTGAAGATATTTGAGCAATATTCACATGCCTACACTGACATTGGTGATATTGAGCAATATTCACTTGCCTACCTTAAGTTGAGGAGATTTGCTTAGGAAAATGCAAAGATTTCCACTGACGAACAGAACAACCAATGAGCAAGTCCTACCAGATATACAAGAAAATCCACCAGTCTGCACACCAATAAGCCAGACATGGGACAACGGATACTCACGCAAACCTCAAGTCCTGTATGACATCACACTGATGTTGGACAACAGGATGCCTTCATCCGACATACAGGACTTAGCGTTGGAGCTCAAGCCAACGAACACAAGCAAGCAAGCAAGCAATTGATTCGAGACAGACAAGACATTCTGGACACATTATAAGGACAAATACAGTGGAACACTTAATGAAAACTGACAAGATTGATTGGGGAAGAGCACGGGGAAAGCTGGGAGATAATATCTGGATGGCTTGGTTGCATGGCATAACCGATACAAGAACACAGAACTGATGACAGACTGGAGACAGTGTCAGATGGCGAACTATGATTCCCCTACGCAGATCAATAGGGCACATGATAACCATGATGATGATACTGGTGACATTCAGCATTTCTCACCGGCCAACGACATGATTCTTTCCCCAACATCATCATCAGCATATAAACAACCAGCCTGTGCTAACTGATGTCGTGTTATAAACAAATGTTTAACATTGTGCACGCACTTACAGGGATGCACTTTATTATAATTCAGGACATTAGCCTTGGATTTCCCCGAGTGCTGGCTTTCATTATTTATAATACCAACCTGTGTACACGCAGAAAACACAGTCAGTGTGGTATGTAGCTACAGATGGAAGACAGATAACCACGTGTGGACTGCCTAGATCGGTTTCTGCAGATAACCGGCGCTTTATTTGAACCGCCCAAAGATAATTTCCCCTGATAAGATCGGTCAGGACGGCTGATAATTGATAAGATTCACCAGCTGATAAGAGTGGATCGACGGGGGAAATGTGTTTGTGTGTCCCTTTTTGTTCGCCGCCCCACCCAAGTTTTCCCTGGTGGGTTGCAGTGACTCACGTTACTGAATGTTCCACCCGCTCAAGCCTCACGCTAACGCAACAGCCGATTGTGTACAGGGTAGATCTCAATTAGTCTTTGTGGCGAGACGGGGGTAGTTCAATTGTCTCAGTAGTTCATCTCTTCAGGCACGTCTTCTTCACACACTACACAACATCATTACCCTCATGGACAACAATCACCATCAAATTGATATCCTATTTGTAGTTGACTTGGTCATCATCATCATCAACAGCATCAAAATCATCATCATCATCAAGTGCCCTGTCAGCTGGCGTAGGCGTTCATGGCTCTCCACATATCTCGGTCTTTGGTGTTCTGGATCAACTCTGCTGATGATGATTGATTGATTGATTAATTTAGGAATCGACATCACAGCATTCGGGGCATTCCCATAAGTGCTCCGTCCCCATCCTCAGCAGCAAGCGAAGAGTTCCAACACTAATAGTACCAGTAGCAATCTGATTATAAGTCCGTATCGCCTTTCCTCTGAGCGTTGAGCGTCGGCCAGATCCCCTCGTCACTCCTCGCTGTCTCATTCTTGCCAGACCATGGTAATCCATTTGCTCCTCCGAGGTGTGCACGTGCTTCCACAAGGCCGCAACCATATCTGACTTGTCATGTATCAATACTGATGATATTCCTCCATAACACAGTCTCAATCCATCCAGCATCGATCTTTCCAGTTTTTTCAAAATGTTCTCCAATGCATCTCTTCTTATCACATTGGAGAACATTGTGATAACTGGAAAGATTGAGGGGAAGAGAGGCAGATGATTACTAATATGTGCCAGGCGGTGGACTCTAATATAACTTCTCTTCTGAGGTTAAACGGGGTAGGGATAATGGTATAATCTAATTCACTGCATCCTGGCTAGGTACACATGTTAGCGTGTTGGTCACTAAGTCAAGACCGAATCTACATTGAAGGCAGGCTCAAAAACCGCTGTCTTGCATTCAGTTACGAAAAAAAGCGTTCATAAATTGTTTATAGATCCACCACTCAATGAAAGCTTTCATAGCACTAGAACATTTGTGGAAGTGAAATGGCATTGCATTAAGTCCCACGTTGAGCATATTTGGCTCTAATAATCTTAAATCAGTTAAGCACGTCCTTTACAGAATGTCGTTGTCAACCACAGCATTGTTGGCTGTTTGTGAGTTCTTGGCAAGTTTACTTTCAGTAGTTGGCCATTGTTTTCTGAACCACAAGCACTCATGTCGTTTTATTAAAACCAACTCAAGGCGGTCTGCTGCCAAATCGCTAGCAGCTGTGTTCGGAACGCAGGATTGCAAATTGCTTCTGTGACCCCTTCGCCACAGAGTGAAGTCAGTACTGCTGTAGTAATCTTGTACAGAAGAATATTTAACTCTAACGTTAAATCATGGCTGCCGTGTAGATCTGACACACGGAGAACAACACACACAACCAGAAATAAACTACTACACACATGAAATAGCTGGTGCCTGCACAATATAAAAGGACTAAAATGGTATGCCTGTATCATTAATGCGGTGGTTATGGAGAGAGCCAGTTGTGGTGAAGGTATTCTAGACGCAATTCGTAACCCCGCATATCACGTTCGAAATACAGCCGCGGGCTATTTGGCAGCAGACTGTCTTGCGTTGTTTTCATACGATGCATGATTTCCGGTCGTTCGGAGAGTAATGACAAACTACTGAACATAAACATGCCAAGACAACACAAACAGTCAATGTTGGGGTTGACTGCGACGTCCTGTAAAGGATATGCAACTAACTTCTTTTCTGGAGAGAACTAGACAGATTATAGGAAACAAGAGCGTCGGATACCATGCTGACACTGGTTAAGAAACACTTTAAGGAAACTTGATAATAGTAAAGCAAGCAAGTCACGGAGCAAACGAAATAGAGCAGTGGTTGTTAACCGGTGGGGAATTTCCCCCTAAGGGGGAATTTTAGGGTTTCCATGGGGGAGAGGGGGGAGGGGGTGATTAAGATTATTTCAAGATCGCGTTAATACAAAAACAGATTACTTGATATTGTTTTTCCCTTCATACTTAACGGTTCTGAACTTCTCGCCCTTCTGAAATTCGTTTTATAACGTAAGTAGACCTGCAAATAGCATTTTATGTAGATGACTATACTTGTTCTAGAATGTGTTATTAAATTTAGCTTCTATTCTTACGTATACTGTGTAGGGGCGGAGGGGGGGTTTATAGGGAGGAAATACAAGGGGGGGGGGAATGATGTTCTGAACATGTGGTTAAGGGGTGCATGGGCCAAAAAAGGTTGAGAGCCACTGAAATAGAGGGAGGCCTAAAAACACACGGAGGGGGAAAAATAGAGGGAAGACACGGAGAGGGGAATAATAGAGGGAAGACACGGAGAGGGGAATAATAGAGGGAAGACACGGAGAGGGGAATAATAGAGGGAAGACACGGAGAGGGGAATAATAGAGGGAAGACACGGAAGGATCTGCAGGAAATAGCAAAAGATATAGGCCTTGGTGTGGGTTAGTCTATGCCTGAATGGGGGACAGAGGACAGAACAGGAAGATGTGCCAAGATGCCTGGGTTAACGCTTCTTTTATAGACCCCCAGGACGCCAACTTTATCACCAGATATTACATGCCTTTCTATTAAAACAAAATAAATGAATGTACATGGTACTATCATTATACGTTCATGTAATCTCTTTCGTGTCATTTCTATCTTTTTCAGTTCAGTTTCTTTTTCTTTGTTTTGTTTTATTGGTCGGCTAATGAATGTGTGTCACAGTATCGTTCTCCTGTTCATATTATGTAAAACTGACTGTCTACATACACTCCCGTGATTTTCCTCTTGTGCCTGGATAGTCGCTAATATCACACCTTGATTATGTTTTTGTACAGCATTCTTCACTTTTGACTAGTGGTACAGCAGTGGATTGCCTTGCCGTGATTGTGTTCGTTATTATGATTTTATTAAGAACCAGAAAAAACATACAAAACATGACGAAGAAGCTTGACTGGTAGAAATAACAATCAATCAGGTGTCCTCTCTACCATGAAGGTTGGCTGCAATAGATATTCAGCTCTGCCTGTCTCTCACTTTGATTGTACATTCTGTCAGACTGCTGTTCGTCCATCTCTTGATATCGCCACGTGTATCGTTGTCTATCTCTTGCTGGCTTGCCTTCAACCTCACCACCCAGTACGGGTTTTATAACAGTGTTATTACTGTTTACGTGGCTGAAACATTTCACTTGCCTCTATTTTATTTCATTCATCAACTTTCTTTTCATTCCCACAAAACACAGAGAGAGAGAGAGAGAGAGAGAGAGAGAGAGAGAGAGAGAGAGAGAGAGAGAGAGAGACGAGAGAGATAGTAGAGAGAGAGAGAGAGAGAGAGAGAGAGAGAGAGAGAGAGTGGGGGAGAGTTGCAGGCGAAAATTTTGACCGAAGTCTTTCTCAAAGGAAAAACAAAAATAGCAAAAAATATATAAAGCACAGCAAAACAGATGAATACTTCACAGAACGGTGTCCAGTCCAGGAGACTGGGAACTATAACTGTGTGTTGTTTACCACCCGTCGAACTTTTCAGTCTAATATTTAGTGTTTTAGTCGGACTCATGTTCAAGCAACGGCATACCCTTCATTTCCATACCCTTGTTGCTTTATCAAGCGAGTTGACGTTATGCGCGTAACACATCATGTATTGACACTTAACATGTTACACTCTTCTGATGACAGCAGACACTTTTATTGCCTGCACTGACATTTTTTTTTTACATTAGTGAATTTAAATAACGAAGACATAAACAATAGATTGCACGATTTATTGCCTAGCATATTTCGCTGCATCTCGTCAGGTATATACTGCAGATATCACACAACATACAGTAAAATAACTAGATACACCCGTTAAGCTGAAATACACACATGTTACACGGTAATGTCAATAGTTAACTGACTATCAAGTCTTTCTGTTTGCACAAAAATAGTCTATGTAGGTTAATCATGATGGTTTCTGAGAACTTTAACAATCGACTATTGTGTGTTAAACAACACACGAAAACACATTGTCTCTATCAATCACGTGATCGGTTTCCAAAACTTACCTTGCAATCGATGACACAGGAGATTTGTGGTATGTCGGCCTGGCCATGCTCCTATCATCTTTGTGTAGTACCTTGTCAATCACATTGGGTATGTTGTGTTCGACCACCCTGTTGTTTAACTGCATCTCTGTTCTGCCGATGTAGGTAGACTGCTACCTGCATATGAATTGGTAAATGCAATTGGATTTGGCGTACAGAGGGACAGGTTCTTTTACTGCTGGGGTGGGAATATATGTGGTTCTGTACGTAAAAACTGGAGTTGCAGCATAGACTGTTTGACCGACTTCTGTAATGAGCCGGTCCTGTAGACGTTGCATTACATCATTCCCGTGGAAAAGTTACCTGTATAAATACCTGAGTTTAGAGACTGTAGTTTGATAGGGTCAAACAGGGTCTATACTAAATCCCGTTTGTACTGGACATGTGCGTAGCTCTGAAAATTTTAGTATTGGCCAGTCCATGTTTCTTTGGGGTGCACCGATCTTTGAATTGTGCCGTCTTCTCTACGTCTCATTACAATATCTAGGAACGGCAACGCTTCGTTGTGTTCGTGTTCCATAAATAGAGAGATGTTCTTATGTGTCTGGTTCATTATGCCTGGAACGATATTGCTTGTAGCTCGTCTGTGGTGATAATTATTATATCGCCCACATAACGACGGGCTTGGTAGAATCGCCGGGGAAAGAATATCCTGTTGAGCTTGACTCTAGTCCGACTTTGTGAAGACACATGAAGGGTATAGCATAGGTGGGAGCGCAAGCGCAATTGAAATACCACTACTTCTATCGTTTCTTTACTTATTAAGTCACTACTTTTATCGTTTCTTTACTTATTCAATCAGTCTCGGTAGAGATTTGTCTGCAGCAGACGAGCAATATCTCCGGCGGGCCAATTCTCGCCGGTCGCGAGATCCGCACAGTGGAAGGATGGGAGATTTGCTCGCAATAGACGAGCAATATCTCCTGCGGTATCTCCGGCGGGCCTATTCCCGCTGGTTGCGGGATCCGCTAAGGTCAGGCGGGAGTCTGACGATAGTGCACGCTTTACACAGGTCCGGACACTTGTGATTGACAGATGTACGCATCCTTATGGTCCAGGCGCGTACGAGGCCCTCACCTGTGGGACTTGGCTGAACGCCTCTAAGCCGGGTCCCTTGGGTTCCAGGGTCTGGCCATCACTCGCCACTTGCTCGTGGAGGCGAGGTCTCGGAGGTTTGACGCTGAGCCGCCAGCGTCTGCAGCCTACCTTGTGCCAGACGTATTGGTTTGGTTACCCATTCCTCTGCAAAACACAAGGCTAGGCCGAGAGAGTGAACATGTCGTTTGGGCACCACATGTTTCTCTGAAGCTCTGCCCAGGCATTGTGATGGAATATTGGCCACATTCCAGCTCACATAATTTGGTCTGTCAAGGTGCCACTCACTCATATAACGACGGTATAAGACCGAGTTTTTTATGTCTGAGGATCGCTTTTCTTTTTAAATGCCCCATGAAGATGTCGGCTAGAATCGGACCAAGAAGACTCCCCATGGCCACTTCGTCAATTTGGCGGTATGATTTTTTTTTTAAATAGAAAATTAAATATTATGTTGGCGTTACATAGTAATAATAGCATTTCTAGAATAGATGTTGGTATGCATAGTTTTAGTTATTTGTCTTTAATGCGTTCACTTATTATTTTTTACTGAAAAGTCGCTTAAAAGTCGACAGGGTCGACTTCATTGCACCGGGTTTTATTCCATATGGCCTGGTCTCTTTCCGCAGCGCAGAAAGCGTCACGCAAAGCACGAACTTCGTAGCTCTATTATTTTTACTGTCTCATCTAAAGGAACGTTGGTGAACAGGGACGCTATATACATGTATACCATGCGTTTACTATTTAAGTCCACAGTATCCAATAATTCCACCAATTCGAACGTATCTCTGACTATTTTTGGATCGAAGAACTGTCGTACTGGCTTTAACATTTCAGCTAGCCATCTCATCGTCTGGTGTTGTGCAGAGTTAACCATGGACAGGATCGGTCATTGCGGGATTCCGGGCTTGTGAAATTTGAGTAGACCGTACATTTGAGGAGTTTTGGAGCATTTTGCAGTGGCCTCATTGGTGAGTCCCTCATTTTATTGACAAGATACTACACAAAGGGGGGAGCCTAGCCCCCTGCGTCATCGATTGCACAGCACGTTTTGGAAACAGGTCACGTAATTGATAGAGACAATGCGTTCGTGTGTTGTTTAACTCACAAAATAGTCGCTTGTTTAAGTTCGTAGAAGCCATCATGATTAACCTACATAGGCCATTTTTGTGCAAACAGAAAGACGTGATAGTCAGTTTAAAATTACCGTAGTAGACATTTGAAATTACTGTGCGAACATGCAATCTATTGTTTGTGTCTTCGCTATTCAATTGCACGATATTGGTGTCATTGATCATGTCTCACTTGCCTACATTGACACTTGTATATCGGACATATCTCACTTGCCTACATTGACACTTGTATATCGGACATATCTCACTTACCTACATTGACACTTGTATATCGGACATATCTCACTTGCCTACATTGACACGTGTATATCGGACATATCTCACTTGCCTACATTGACACTTGTATATCGTACATATCTCACTTGCCTACATTGACACTTGTATATCGGACATATCCCACTTGCCTACATTGACACTTGTATATCGGACATATCTCACTTGCCTACATTGACACTTGTATATCGTACATATCTCACTTGCCTACATTGACACGAGTATATCGGACATATCTCACTTGCCTACATTGACACTTGTATATCGGACATATCTCACTTGCCTACATTGACACTTGTATATCGTACATATCTCACTTGCCTACATTGACACGTGTATATCGGAGATATCTCACTTGCCTACATTGACACTTTTATATCGGACATATATCACTTGCCTGCATTGACACTTGTATATCGGACATATATCACTTGCCTACATTGACACTTGTATATCGTACATATCTCACTTGCCTACATTGACACTTGTATATCGGACATTTATCACTTGCCTACATTGACACTTGTATATCGTACATTTATCACTTGCCTACATTGACACTTGTATATCGGACATTTATCACTTGCCTACATTGATACGTGTATATCGGAGATATCTCACTTGCCTACATTGACACTTGTATATCGGACATTTATCACTTGCCTACATTGACACTTGTATATCGTACATATCTCACTTGCCTACATTGACACTTGTATATCGGACATTTATCACTTGCCTACACTGACATTTGTATATCTGGTATTTCTCAATTGCCTACATTGTTCCTCTGCTTCTTGATTATTGAGATATCCTACACTATTGGGTTATGTGTTTATCTGATGTTACATACCTCTTCAGTTTCAGTTTAATTTTACTTATCAGAAGATGGTGATCTGCATATTCGTCTGCTTCCCTAAGAAACCTTAACATCGTACAGAGATGATTAATTGTTTTCTGTTGTGTGGTTTAATGAAACCCACACTACTTTATGTATTCCTTTAAGTGGAAAAAACACTTCCTCTAATGACGTATTCATTCACTGCGCAGAAATTAACAAATAATTCTCTATTTTCGTTTAATATAAAATTTCCGTGTAATCCCACACCCATTCAAAGCCTGTGTTTTTCGATTCTTTCTTGGCATTTAGGTCAGCCTTTAAAATTTTGATTAACCATAATTCTTTGAAATTTCATGTACAATTCCTTCTTAATTGATTCATTCTTGTCATTTTGGGATGCTTAACACTGGATAACATTCATATTTCCTTTTGTGTTTGTATGGTTTCAAGTGATACTGTTATTATTCTCGTACACACTGCTTCTCTTTCTGTTAATGTGTTTGTTCTTTGCTTCTCGTGATAACATTCCGGTCACTCCTTCGCCAAGAGGTGTTTTTTTTTTAAAGTCTGAGAATAGCGCCGTTTCATCTGTGCTTAGAAGCTTTCTGTCTGTCCCACTCCATCTTGTTTCGCATAATGCCGGGATGCTAACCTCATAATATTTCATCTCCACAACTATCTGTGCGATCTTTCCCAGTTCATATATAGTTGTAATATTCCAGGTGCCAACTGCAGAAATGTTTCTGGGTGTAGGGAAGAACACCTGAGCTCCGAACTCCTTGTGGCTGTCTCCAACTTACCACACCTCTTCTAGAAAAGCCTCCTTGCCCCTTGGTTGGCTTGGTTATTATTTTTCCTTTATCTTTATACCTGTTCATGGTTGGTTGGATTTTGAAGCCACGGTATTTGTATTGAATGAGGTAGCCAGCCTCATGCTCAACCCTCCCTCGTCGCCTCTTACGACATGTATGGTAGGTTACAACCTGTTGCTATTCTTTGCTTCCCCTCAGGGTCCCGGTAACAAAAATGCGAGAAACCCCCTGGGTCGCCGCTAACGACATGCACGATGGGTTACAGTGCAACTATTCTCTGCTTCCCTTAAGGGCGCCCTTAACACCCATGTGTAGCCTACTTAATCGCCTCTTACGTCATGCACTGTAAGTTACAGTGTTACTTTTCTATGCTTCCCCTCAGGGTCTTGGTAACAGACGGGGGTACAGGTTTTATGTACACTGTATTAACTGTTGCATTCTACGTGTAGTAACATCAGTAAGAAAAGGACCCACTGACCTCACCTCAAGGCTCAATGAGCGTGTGGCGAAAGACCTATATTTTGATAGACCAGTTGACACAAGGTGTGTGATGGGCTCAGTATCACCCCGGCCGCCTTTGCTTCCCAAGACATTTCTTGGTACCCAGTTTTCGCTGGGTCGACCTGGGAGCCATTGTTAAGTTTTTAGAAATCCGAATCCACATCGATGTGGATCGTACACAAGACTACCAGGCTGGCAGGTGAGCGTCTAGCCACTAGGTACCTCGGCTCTCTTCTATGTATGGGTCTGTACGAGTCTATGTATGGGTCTGTACGAGTCTATGTATGGGTCTGTACGAGTCTATGTATGGGTCTCCACGAGTCAATGTATGGGTCTCTACGAGTAAATGAATGGGTCTCTACAAGTCTATGTATGGGTATCTACAAGTCTGTGCATGGGTCTGTACGAGTCTATGTATGGGTCACTATGAGTCTATGTATGGGTCTCTATGAGCGTATGTATGGGTCTCTACAAGTCTATGTATGGGTCTGTACGAGTCTATGTATGGGTCTGTACGAGTCTATGTATGGGTCTCCACGAGTCTATGTATGGGTCTCTACGAGTAAATGTATGGGTCTCTACAAGTCTATGTATGGGTCTCTACAAGTCTATGCATGGGTCTGTACGAGTCTATGTATGGGTCACTATGAGTCTATGTATGGGTCTCTATGAGTGTATGTATGGGTCTCTACAAGTCTATGTATGGGCCTGTACGAGTAAATGTATGGATCTCTACAAGTCTAGTATGGGTCTGTACGAGTAAATGTATGGGTCTCTACAAGTCTATGTATGGGTCTGTACGAGTCTATGTATGGGTCTGTACGAGTCTATGTATGGGTCTCTACGAGTCTATGTATGGGTCTGTACGAGTCTATGTATGGGTCTGTACGAGTCTATGTATGGGTCTGTACAAGTCTATGTATGGGTCTCTACAAGTCTATGTATGGGTCTCTACGAGTAAATGTATGGGTCTCTACGAGTAAATGTATGGGTCTCTACGAGTCTATGTATGGGTCTCTACAAGTCTATGTATGGATCTCTACAAGTCTATGTATGGATCTCTACAAGTCTATGTATGGGTCTCTACAAGTCTATGTATGGATCTCTACAAGTCTATGTATGGATCTCTACAAGTCTATGTATGGGTCTCTACAAGTCTATGTATGGATCTCTACAAGTCTATGTATGGATCTCTATGAGTCTATGTATGGATCTCTACGAGTAAATGTATGGATCTCTACAAGTCTATGTATGGGTCTCTACAAGTCTATGTATGGGTCTGTACGAGTCTATGTATGGGTCTCTACAAGTCTATGTATGTGTCTGTACGAGTCTATGTATGTGTCTGTACGAGTCTATGTATGGGTCTCTACGAGTAAATGTATGGATCTCTACAAGTCTATGTATGGGTCTCTACAAGTCTATGTATGGGTCTCTACAAGTCTATGTATGGGTCTGTACGCGTCTATGTATGGGTCTCTACAAGTCTATGTATGTGTCTCTACAAGTCTATGTATGGGTCTGTACGAGTCTATGTATGGGTCTGTACAAGTCTATGTATGGGTCTGTACAAGTCTATGTATGGGTCTCTACAAGTCTATGTATGGGTCTCTACGAGTAAATGTATGGGTTCTCTACGAGTCTATGTATGGGTCTGTACGAGTCTATGTATGGGTCTCTA
The DNA here is from genome assembly GCA_014155875.1 of Cepaea nemoralis. NCBI lineage: Eukaryota > Metazoa > Mollusca > Gastropoda > Stylommatophora > Helicidae > Cepaea > Cepaea nemoralis. The sequence continues at coordinate 713,810 of JACEFZ010000856.1, forward strand.
CGAGTCTATGTATGGGTCTCTACGAGTCTATGTATGGGTCTCTACGAGTCTATGTATGGGTCTTTACGAGTCTATGTATGGGTCTCTACGAGTAAATGTATGGGTTCTCTACGAGTCTATGTATGGGTCTGTACGAGTCTATGTATGGGTCTCTACGAGTAAATGTATGGGTCTCTACGAGTAAATGTATGCGTCTCTACGAGTAAATGTATGGGTCTCTACGAGTAAATGTATGGGTCTCTACGAGTAAATGTATGGATCTCTACGAAAACCAATCCTTTAGCGACATAGTGGACGCGTCATTACTGTATAATTAAATCTACATAAACAACAACTTGGATGTTTGGTACTAATTCTTTCAATATTCGTACAATCAGACCTAGCTAATGGAAACATTTGTTTGACCATTCATTCGGCTGTGTCGTTATTTAGAGCAGCATCTTCGAATCCCTGCGTAGCTTAGTATCCACTATTTATATTGTATAGTGAGCCATCTTGACCCCTACTTCTTTCCTTTACTTCTACGAATCCCAGTCATCGCCAGTGAATTTATTTATCATACTGTTTCAAGAATATGTTAATCAGTTAGAACATAGGGGATCTGCAGTAACAGGCATAGTAGTGAATCGACCCCTCTGAATACGTATAAACAGAAATGTGTATTGGCATTTATATATGCGCATACAATTTTAACATTTAAATGTCAACAAATATAAAGTAATATAATCACCAGTACTAACCCATAAAACAGCGTCCAGGCCATGGAAAAGATGTAAAGAAGGAGAAGTGTAAGAGGCGGAGGTAAAGGAAGAGAAACGATTCTATCAGTCTCCAAGATCTGCAAACTCTGTGTGAGACAAGCTGGCTTTATCTGCTCCTTTATCTCGCTCCCTACAGAACGCAGCTATCTGCTCAAGACAGCGTCACTCGGGCCGGCTATCAGACTCTTAGATCTCCCCTCTCGCAAGGAGGAATATCGCGTTTCCGCGTCGTCCGAGGCCTGAAATAAAAGAACTGAATAAACCCAATTCTGAATGGTTATCGTTAGGGTGGAGGCTGGCAGATATCTCATGTACGTCGTCAAAGGGCTAAGTCAGGGAGTTCTTTCTCCAGCCTTTGATTGGATCAAGCCCAGATGATGAGACACAGACTGATAGAGACGTAGGTCAAGTCCCAGCTATAAATTACGTGATGTCTCGCCTGCTTCTGTAGTCTTCTCACTGAGTGTTACTTCCAGCTGCAAATACAAGAGACTAACTCTGTGTATTTACCCCCCCCCCCCACCCCCGTTTTTTTCACTTGCTTTGAATTCGAGCTTTGTTCACACTAGACTGATTGTTGCGAGTGGGCTAGCTTTCCCTGTTACCAGTGTCCCTCGCCATCTCTGCTTTCTAAGGTACTTTTACTTGATGTCCCGGGTAAACAGAGGACATTTAAGTCCTGTTTATAATTTCATTTTGTTTATGAATCGGCGCAGTGGCTTAGGGGATAGTGAGCCTCGCTATTAGTATTATATAACACCCCCACGTTCCAAGTAGATGGCTCGAAGTCAACATCCGGCGATTTGGAAGTAGACTGCTCTGCCTTATTTACTATAGTATGAGACACCGTCTTCAGAAAGCAATGGCAAACGACTGAACTAAGTTGACCAGCAAATCACTAGTTTACTTATGTCTGAAACGTACAATTGTTTACTTATGTCTGAAACATACAAATGCGTACATACCAGAAATCGGCAAATTTGAAAGCCGAACGAAGAGGTAGAATCAGATTGAGAAACACTGATGAAACTGTGTGTAAACGTGCTGAACTTAGATAGTCTGCTACAACCGTATCCCTGCCAAACTTGGGAATAGCAGCAGACTATACTGGCAGCTGAGATGACGCTTTAGACTGTGTGCTAGATTGAGACCTTACATATCCACGCATCACCCAACCCCGACAATCTTCTGATTCTGCTAATGCCGCCTGGAGCATCCGCAATTATGACTTTACGAACCTGTCTGTCATCTGATATTTTTTATGAAGTTTGTGTTATTTATATGATTATTTCTTGTCCATCTTTTTAAGCTTTCTGCGTGCACCTTTCCCTGTACTTCTCTGTCCGTGTCTCCTATCACCGCTTTGCGCTAGTTTTCATACGATGGTATGAGTGCTGGTCGTTCAGAAAGCAATGACAAACTAATGAACTTAATTTGCCAAGAAATCACAAACAGTCAACAACTGATGGGGTTGGCTACGACGTCCTGTAAAGCATATGCAACTAACTTTTTAGAGAAAGCTTTCTGCGCATGTGACGTTTAACACGTTAGTCTTTTACTGTCATAGAATTAATTTTACTCTAATGTTCAAGTGAACATTTCTAGAAATTATAGACTGGATACAGAACAATAATTAAGTTAGGTTTTATTTCCTGTGTGTTACCTTTCCTCTGGAGTAACTAGGCAGGCCGAGAGAGGGATCATGCTGCATGGGCAACACATGATCTCTCCAATTCAGCCCAGGTGTTGTGTTATGGAGTGGGTCACATTGGCTAGCGCCATGGGTTGTAGTTATTGTGACTGTGTTTTGTGTTGTCATGAGTTCGAACCCTTCTCGAAGCGATCTGTTTAATAGGCCTGGGCTCCCAGATGTGCCAGTCTAGAATGGGTGCCGAGAAATGTTATGTTAAGTAAAGGCACGGGACGCAGAGATGTTTCCAAGACACCAGGGCCAGGTTCTATACTGGCCAAGACCTACTTACACGTCCTAGTCGCGCGTCCTGGGCAACAGGTCCCTTCGGGGTCCTGATCTAACGTAGTATGATCGCTGATTCTTCCGAAGTCGGAGAGTATCTGCCTGCACGGCGAGGAACCACCAGTCTGCACACCAATAAGCCAGACATGGGACAATGGATACTCACGCAAACCTCAGTCCGGTATAACATCACACTGATGTTGGACAACAGGATGCCTTCATCCGGCATACAGGAATTCACGCTGGAGTTCACAGCCAGCGAACACAAGCAAGCAAGTAAAGGCAGTAGGCGTGGTATTGACCATATCACACATCCAGTGATAACTATCCGTAACAATATGGGGCTGGCACCACGTACCCTCCTTATAGATGTCGCGGTGTAGGATAAGGTCCTTTTTTTTTTTTGTTTATTTTTACTCACCACGATAGCAATAGGAGCAAGCGAGCTTCTGTAGCAGGGGCGTTCAAGTGTCAGTGTGTGGCAGACTGGGACAGTAAGTGTTATAAGTGGTATTGTTTATGACAGCTGTAGCTGTTTCACGCACACTTGAAGCAGTACTTTTCTAGTACCCGAATAAAGCCACGGTAAACTACTGAACGTAAACTTTCCGAATAAATCGTAAACAGACAACAGCGGCTTGGGTTGACTGAGAAGTCCTGTATAGGGTGTGTAATTGTTTTGTTTATTAACCGCTGGAGCACACAATAGCAGGCGGTTGTATCCCGTAACGAGATCTTGATTCACAAAACAAAGGACCGGGATCTGTGAGGAGAGATGAGCGCTACCACTATTTGGCAAGACACCTGATGATGATGGCGCGGATCACGCTCTGTAAGACATATAATATATATTACGTTTCATGTTCGGGAATCTATAATGTCATACTGTTTGCAGGGCCGTGATTTGTTCTATACTAACACGGCTCTGGTGTTGATCTAACTTTATAAAATGTATTCTAAATACTGTTCAGAATGTTCTGTACATTGTTGTGAAAGGTAATGGCTGAGAGTAAGGGAACTGGCTACTTCACACCATAAGTCAAGGCCTGACACTTCACACACCTTAACAAGCTGCGTCCTAAATACAGCATACAACAAACTGCGTCCTAAATACAGCATACAACAAACTGCGTCCTTCATACAGTATATAGCAATTTGCATAAACATGTATTAAATTGCGCCCTACACACAACATAGAGCAAGTTATGTCCTACATACAACATATAACAAGTTGCGGCCTACATACAACATGTAGCAATTGCGTCCTACATACACGACACATCGAATTTACATCCAACTGTCAACACAGAACTTGCACGTTTTCCATGAAACATAACAAATCAACGTTACGTTTTACATCTAACAAGTGTGTCCTACATACAACATCCCACATATAAAATCTACGCCCTACACACAACAACTAGCCAGCATGTTCCGCATACAAAATATAACCTCAAAAAGCCACTCCCTACATACAACATCCGACAAGCACACCATTCACTCAACATACAACTTAATAAAACGTATACCCTACACACACTATTCAATAAACACATCATTCAATCAACATACAACACATAATCTACACACTAAATACAACATCCAACACATCATTCAATCAACATAAAGCATAAAAAGCTACACCCGAAACATAACAAGCACACCATTCAATCAACATACAACAAAAGTATCCTCCACACAGCCTACAACAAGCGAGACCTAAAACAAGCAGTTTATGATCACATTGTGCGCTGTGTGTAAGACAAGAGCAATGGGAGATTCTATCTCTTACCGCGGATGGTGGCGTTTGTATGATGTATTTTGCAATTATTATTCCAGCGATATTTATCAGGATATGCTATTAAACTTTATCTTCGAGGCGAAAATTGTATGCCAGATGGGCAGATAGGAGATGTGGAGATAGGCAGTATCGATTCACGGCTGTAGCTAGTAGCAGCCAGTGTCTCTTTTAGTTTTCCAGAGAAATCGCTCCGTCTCTGAAGTCGACTCTGTCCTGTGTGTTATTTCATTGTCACACATTTCCCGGTGGCTATATGAGAGTTACTAAATAACGTTTACGGTGCTGCAGCGTCACAGTAACTATTGCTAAGGGCTGTGAGGTACGAAATCCCAATCTAATACTAGTTTAGTTTAGTTTAGTTTAGTTTAGTCTAGTCAATGGATCAACATCACGGCACAGGGGTGTAGCCCATAAGTGTTCCGTTCTACTCCTAACTCAAGCCTGAGTCCGGAGAATCTCAGCTCAGTGCACGAATTCCGTAGCACCGGTGAGAATCTTGAAATACTTTCCGTAGATTTGTAACTCGAAATTTTGTCCGGGCAGCGCCATTAAGCTACTCTTTTTCGATTTCCAACTGCCAAGGGAGTTTTTACCTGCGCAACAATGCACACGGGCGTCCGATCTCACTACCCAGAGACCAGGGGAAATTTTGTTACTAGAAGTCCACATGAAACAATCCCGGCCCTCACCGGGGCTTGAACCAGGGACCTCCAGCACTCGAGGCGCACACCATACCATGAGACCACTCAGTCCCCTTCCCAGTCTAATACGAAGTAAGTAAGTAAATACCTGCAGTCAAGAGTATTAACACTGCAACCAACCAAGCATGTTGTAAAAGAGCACTGAGAAAGACTCCGCTCATGTATTATCGGATCCATAAAGGAAACAAAGAATAGTATCCCACTGTAACCATCCTTACAGGTCATAAGAGGCGACGAAGGAACGTTGGGCGTGGGATTGACTTTCACATTCCGTAGAAACACGCGCACCATCATCCCAGGAACAATACATAACTGATCATATTAGATGAATTAGCATTGTATGTTCAATGAGCCCAAAAGCCTGAAACGTGGTCCTTTACTTACATCCGTCTTATTTTAACATTTATCCCACATTGAGGCATAGGCCCTCAATCAACTCACTCCAAGATATGCTCAGAAGTTCCGCTCATATCCTTCTCAAATTATTCTTTATCCAGGACGGCTAATCTGATTGTAAAAAAACGCCCGCTAAAGTCGGATGTGTTGGCTTAAGGGTTTTGGCCCAAGGGTGCATAACGAGACACACCGCAAATACGTCTGGAAAAAAAAAAAAAACCCCGGATGAATGTAGATAGAAGAACATATTATTCTTTTGCCACTACATCTTTTCTCCGAGGACTCTTAGGTTGTCCTTGATTTTCTTTGCCATGAGGATTCCAGACACAGGCTCTTTTATTAAGCTATTTTCAGGTTTTCTTAATGTATGTTCTATCCAGCCCCAGCGTATTTTCTTTAATTCTTAATCCATTATATATATATATATATATATATATATATATATATATATATATATATATATATATATATATATATATATATATATATATATTGTTTATCTATCAAGAATTATGATGACCATTCATTTCATCCAGTGGGGTTGAAAGTATGGAGCCGTGAGCTCTAAGATGGCTGATAGGGCCTATTTTGGCGCGAAATGTTCTTTGGCAATGTGGGCAAAGAATGCTTGACGTTCCAGGAGGAGGATTTTATGCAGTGGTTTTTCTGTTCTGTCTTTTCTTCACGGCTCTTGCAGTCCTGGTTGCTTCACAAGTGACTGCATCCTTATGTAATGATGTACGCCACGAATTACGGTCTTTAGCAACAGTCTCCCAGGTGTCAAGATGAATTCCAAAAGCTTTCAGTGAGATTTTCAAAGTTTCTTTCAGAGCGTTTCCTCTGGCCGCCTTGGGAACGTTTACCACAACGCAGCTCGCCCTAAATACTTTGTTTAGGGAGCCTGTGATCTGGCATACGAGTTAAGTGACCAGCCCAGCGAATCTGAATTTTTATTAGTAGAGTGGATACTGGGCATGGACGCTCTTTCTAGAACTTCAGTGTCTGGGATCTTATCTTGCCATATATATATATATATATATATATATATATATATATATATATATATATATATATATATATATATATATATATATATACACACACACATACATAGAGAAACACCCAATTTTATCGGGCTAAAGTGTACGATATATCAACTGATCTCAGGGTGTACACTCACACTCACAGTTATATGATGTGACTTGCTCATGCGTGCAGCAACATAGCAAATGAGATCGCAATCTAAACAGATGTTCAGCGCCCTTGTGAGTATCACGGAGTACATTCGTAACATCACACTACATATAATCTCACCTAAATAATCTCATGCCACGCCACAAGTCGATTAGGTATATGCTAAATAAAGTTAGAGACACACGTGTACCCTTTGTCATGTATTGGCTATAGTAAATAAGTAAATCACCATTTGTGGTGTATTGGCTACAGTAAATAAGCAAAACACCATCTGTGGTGTATTGGCTATAGTAAATAAGTAAAACACCATTTGTGGTGTATTGGTTGCAGTAAATAAGTAAAACTCCATGTTGTTTGTCGAGGCTCCTGTCTTTTCCACTTTTCACATTGGGCAGTGGGGAGCATTTTGTGTGATATTCACTGGCACCGGAACGGAGCATAATGGGGACAACCCGTTGCTATGAGGTTGGAACTACGACCATGTGTGGTGTATTGATTATAGTAAATAAATAAAACACCCTTTATAGTAAATAAGTAAAACACCATTTGTGGTGTAGTGGCTATAATAAATAAGTAAAACACCCTTTGTGGTGTATTGGTTATAGTAAGTAAGTAAAACGCCCTTTCATACGCTATGGGTATAAGACACTAGAGCCATATCTTTATATCCCGATCGGCACCCGGTGGCTGATGTGGCCGCCGCCTCTACCTTCCCAAGACATTTCCTGCAACATATTTAGGCTGGGTCGATCTGGTAGCCCCAAGTCGGTTAAGGAATAAACAATGAAAAAGTCTATTGCGGATTCAAACAAACACCACCAGGACGGCAGGCAAGCGTGCTAGTACAGGTCCCACTTCTTCACGGTAACTAATATAGATAAGCTTACACTTCAAGCACTAGAACTACTTAACCCCTACGACAAACTCGGGAATGTAACCCGATCAACAAATGCCTGAAGAAGTTAGATGTGCCGGCCGAAAGGTGCAAATATCGCAGCTCTGCAGTAAACAGACACAACAAAATTACGTCTGAAGCAACATTCCTGACGAACGTAGAAGAATAAGAAGAAGAAGAAGAAGAAGAAGATCTACTACTACTTAGCCGAGTAACTCGTTACTGGCTACTGTCCTGATCACGGGAGTAAGTCTCAGACAGAGATCAGTAACAGCTAGTTTCTGGCCAACGTTGGTTGATGTAGTTGTTTGGAGGTACCGGTGCATACCAGTTCATGACGTTTGAGTTGTGTTTACATACTGTCTTCTCTCCCTGTCCGGTACCACATTACCATCTCCGCGGGGTCGTGTTATGGAGCACCCCTTCCCCTCTCCAGGATGAGAAACAAAGGGGTGTACAAGACCAGCACTGGAACTTCACAAATCTGGCAAGGTATATTAGGATGTTGACCCAGTTAGTTAGCTAGGTAAAGGTCGTTTATAGGACATCACACTCAAGCACATCATTGTTTGGCTATTTGTGATTTACTAAGCAGTTGTTACGTTCAGTAGTTTGCCACTGTTTTTTGAAATCTGCCCGGCTTCCAATTCACCTGCACCTGACTGCGAACCCTCGGCTCCGTATGTGGGGGAATTGTGAGAAGCGTTCATTGTCCCTAAGCCACAGTCCCGATGTTGACCAAGTGCTTGCAGCTTTATTTCCAGCGTGAAACAACAGCCACGACAAGAACAAGCGGCGTCTTGTTACTGTTTACTCCAGAATCACGCCTGTCTCACATTCTAAGCATAATTATCAGTATTATCAGATCGCGGCCCGTATTCTCATTAAAAGCTCCGGTGATCCTACATCGGCATGAGAGCGCTATGGTAGCACAATCCTGTTAATTACAACGGTCAGTCTCTACTGATGTAGACACTCACATGATCATATATTTAGTTCAGCGGCACGACTGTTGTATGACCCTTACATGAATATATTACAAACTTGATGGTATTTGGCAAGTGTCCTCGTCCTTCATTATTTATGGAAACATTAATCCCTTTATAATTAACCTTTTTGTCCGTCCTAGGTGTTCCGCTACGCCATATCTAAAATATACAGTTTAGTGACAAACACTTAGATAAGCAAATTACAGTTGCATATAATGTCTCTCATATCTTCCATGTGTGTATTATGTACCTATCGAATGTAGGCAGTTTAAAACAGGAGGAAAGTGGGAACAAGCAAGAGGATAGAATTCATTGCACCGGGATCTATCCCGTATGGTTCAGTCTTTTTTCCCCGAAGAGCGGTCTGCCGAAAACGCTGCTCAGAGCACGAAAACTGTAGCTCCAGCGACAACCCACAGAGGTGTCCGAAAACATTGAGCTCTTGAACCGAATGACAGAGACCGACAAAGAACCCGACGTCTTCTTAGCTCATGGAAAGCGGCTTGGCGATTTCGCCACGGAGGGCTCACTAAAGAGAAGAGACAATTTGTCATGCCATATGATGAATGTTCTCATCACTTTACATACAGACTTCACAAATCAACGGGCAGCATTGAGTATATCGACATGTTTTCTCGTGCTAATGTGGCGAAGGGGCTACGACGCAGTTCGTAATCCCGCATACCCGCGTTCGAAAAAACAGCTGTGGGTGAGTTGGCAGCAAACCCATTTACGTCGATTTTTTTTAATGAAATGGTACGGGTACCGGTCGTTCAGAAAGCAATGGCAAACTACTGAACGTAAAATTGTCCAGGAATCACGAACAGCCAAAATGCTGGAGTTGAATGCTGCGTCACGTAAATGACATGCAACTAACTAATATATCAAACGTCGTAACTATTTTTAAGCGATCCAACATTCTTACTTCCTTATACAATATCAATTATGGTTAATATTTCACACAACACAAATCATACTATATTTAACAGAAAATAACATATATATCCAGACCCAATCGTTCGGCACATTAACACTCAGATGGCTCAAGGCGTAAATGTGAAAAGCAAATAAACCATGAGAATCCACAAACAACGAGGATCAAATTAAGTTATTATCACATTGTAGAAAATATACATGGATGTTCTAGAATAGGCCAGGGGGCAGCCGTTGGTGAGAGGTTGTTGTGGTGTCCGGCTCAGGTCCAGCAGGTATCGGTTTCTATCCCTGCATATGGTTGTGAATTTGTATCACAACCACTTGAATCTAAAGAATGATATCACACGCTCCTCTAATCTCTTGGATAGTGAGACAGAACACCTAGCCTTCGCTGATTATGGTGAAAAACACTAGTTCCCGTATTTTGCTCGGGACAAAATAAAGGCCTCATAGAGTAGACCGGGAGGTGGCTACCCGGGGAAACTTGCTAGGAAAATACAACCTACCCACGGGTAGATGGTGTCCGTTACCGTGAATGTGAGCTACCTAGAGGAAGCAAACCTGACACAAAACCTGCCGAAGTTAGATACACTGACCTTTGAGATGAATAACAGGTTATGACGCGCAATGAACGAAGATGATAGATGGATCGACAGGATGGCTGTCACTTGAATGAACCAACAACGACGTTGGTAGATGAATCGACAGGATGACTGTCACTTGAATGAACCAACAACGACGTTGGTATATGGATCGACAGGATGACTGTCACTTGAACGAACCAACAACGATGATAGTAGATGGATCGACAGGATGACTGTCACTTGAATGAACCAACAATGACGTTGGTAGATGAATCGACAGGATGACAGTCACTTGAATGAACCAACAATGACGTTGGTAGATGAATCGACAGGATGGCTGTCACTTGAATGAATCAACAACGACGTTGGTATATGGATCGACAGGATGACTGTCACTTGAACGAACCAACAACGATGATGGTAGATTGATTGAAAGTATGGATGACTGTTACCTGAATGAATCAACAACGAAGATGGTAGTTGAATGGAAAGGATGACAGTCACCTGAATGAACCAACATCAGTATTTGGAATAAAAACTGTCGTAGTGGTGATTGAAGTGGTCAATAAAGGGCAGCACGCCAGGCGCTCTAGGAGGTGGCCAATAAATAATGAATGTCTCAGTTAGTCTCCGCACGCTGATGGATTCATTATTGAGGATACGTTAACCTATGGGATTGTCCTGAGTTAAGTAATGATAATCCCAACTGTACTGAAGTGACCAAATTCGTCAGTCTTCAGAATTGCTTCCAATAGAAATCTCTGGTAGCCATGTTTCAGTGCAATGCCAAAGACAGGAGTCATCCTTAGCCTCGAAAGCCAAGGCATTTAAGTGTGCGGGAACCGGGCTTTGAACGTGTCACCTGGAAATGATAACAGCGCTGGCTTATTCAACAAGTGTAGTGTGTCGAAACAGCCAGCCATGCACTTTTATGATGATAATATAATTGTGATGCTCATGATAACAATCGCTCACAAACTACACGCTAAATGGACTGAAACTAAGTAAAATGCATTGATAAGAAACCCATGAAATAATATAAATTACATGAGAAGCAATCAATCAATCAATCAATCAGTCAGGCGCTGTTTCTACAGTGAAGGTTGGCTGCAGTAGAACTCCAGCACTGTCTGTCTCTCGACCTGACTGTACATTCTGTCAGATTGCTGCTTGTCCATCTCTTCATGCTATCTTCCCACTTGTATCGTTGTCTACCTCTTGCTGATTGCCTTCAATCTTACCCTCCAGTATGGTTTTTATGAGTGTTATGTCATTTAACTTGGCCGAAATATTTCACTTGCCTCTTTTTAATCCCAGTATAATCTCTATACTATTGGTTTTGTTTCTGTGAAATACGACATATTCTTCTGTATATGCACATCTCCACATTTTATATGAGAAGCAAATTCTCAGCTAATGATTGGCATCCAAATAAAAGACAGGATAGAAATAAGAGAACACGATAGACAACAGACACATTGAATGCCACGGTGCGTCAGATTCGATCCTGTCACGTTTTAATAAAGACATCCCCTCGTCGAAGGAGCTGGTCTGTATTAGAAACACAGTCATTTAGACACGTTACAGGGCGAAGCTGTGACATCATTTCAAATCAGAAGAAAAGATACTTATCGCAGAATCATCACTTTTTAAAAAAAATCTCTTAGTCCGCGTGATCACATTACTATAAGTGTTGCTTTGCGTGTGTTTGTGATACTCCTCTGGACTTGAATCTATAAACATTTAAACAGCATTTCAATAAGCTAGCTTTGCTGGTATCTCTCAGGCAGTTTCCTGGTGGCAGTTTTAGGTTGGATCGACCGGAGAGGCCAAGTCAATGTTCAAAATCCGCCTCGGTGCAAATTCAAACCCATTTCCTCAGTCCAGCAGGCGGGCGTCTGGCCACTACGCTACCACAGATTCCCCTGACTATAATAGCACGCACTAATTTGTACAGCAAGCATGTCAATATTATACTACCTTCTCTTCGCTTTCTTCTGCCCTTACTTCTGTTGTCAAACTTAAAGGCCTGTTTCAAAGTTGAATCGTGCCTTGGATTTTCCTTCTACGCAGCCTTGCTCAGGGTCCACCAACCAGTCAGCGACAATATCTTGATGAAACGCTGCAGCGTTTGTGTACAACTGTGATTATTATCTTCGCGGCGTTTACAAAACATGCGAGGTGGTGGCAGTTGATTTGTATGTCTTCTATTCTTTCCTCGTTGTTTTATATTCATTGTTGCGTTTTTGTTCAGTTTAGCTGTTTGAGGGTCTCAGTGTACATCTATCTATCTATCTATCTATCTATCTATCTATCTATCTATCTATCTATCTATCTATCTATCTATCTATCTATCTATCTATCTATCTATCTATCTATCTATCTATCTATCTATCTATCTATCTGTCTGTCTGTCTGTCTGTCTGTCTGTCTGTCTGTCTTAACTTATATCTCTTTCAATATTTTTGTGCGTCTCTCTCTCTCTCTTCTCTCTCTCTCTCTTCGTCCATCCGTCTGTGTTTAATTTTATATGTTCCTCTAGTCTTCTATTCAGTTCCGATCCGATGTGTTGGGGAAAAAAAAAAACCTTTCCCTCTCGGCACAGCAATGTAATGCCTGCATCTCAAATGCAGACACGCCTTTGAACTGTAGGAAACAGCACTCCCCAGGTCCATCTCTGAATTAATGCTGCCGACGTAGCCGCGGTGTTCTCTCCTCCGGCCAAGGAACGTAGTCCAGCATAGGGTTACTATTTAACAAAGCATGATATGGTTCAGTTTTGCTGGAATTAATCCCCAAGAAGAAAGACGATAACAGTAACGACAAGCACCCCCACGGCTTATCACTGGGTCGACACTTGGAATAATTATACCGGACCCTGCAGCCAGGGTAAGGGCAGATAAGCCGGACAGATTAGGGCGGCATATGTTGATCAATACCCTTGTTGTCTGCTCCTTAGCTCTGATAGAGAGAGGCCTGGGTGCAAGCAGAGTCAGTCACCTCCCTAAGAAAGCCTCCAGGAAGGCGTTGCCGAGTTCCGACCTGGATATCTTTTCTATTAAAAGGGTGGCCGCTGACTGACATGACTGGGGGTGGCAGTGTTTGCTACTGATAGATAGATTCAGTCAGGCAGCTACGAATGAAGTATTGTTTTTACACAACAAGCGCAGAAAACAGCTGATAATATGCTGAGTTCAAAAGACAACTTGATCAGTTGGGCAGTTGAGTGGCATGGCGGATAAATTAATATGTCTGCTATCGTATGTTTAGAATACGTAATGGCAACGCTTAAAATGATTGGCAGGAGAGAGGCATATGTGGAAACAAGTCTCACTGAGTGCATCTGCGGCGGATGATGCCCCAGAGACTTAGGTTATGAGTAGGGTTACGATACTTTATTGTTTTGACGCTTACTTATCTTGTTTATTCTGCCGTTTATCCAGCAATGGAACACAGATCCTTCACCAACTAAGGTAATGAGATGAAAACAGATATGCGACTCTTTGAAAAAGAGAGATATAACAAAGACAGGCACAATGTACTTACCTTACAACGAACTTAAACCTGGGTAACAGGTGTCACAGTGGGGAAAATAATAATAATAATACTATCTGAGGTCAGCGTGGGCGAATGGATAAGAGCGTTTGCTCTTAAACATCCGGTGTGCTGATGTCGAGGTAGCGGGTTCAACCCCTAGACCGGTTTGTTGGAATAAAATTTGAATTCTCGTCCTTGACTTAAGGACGTAAATTACAAGTACCTCTAAAATCGAAGTGAATTAGCCTGATGATGAAGGACACTGACAATAGAGAAAGCTAACTTACACGCAAAAGTGAGTCCAGTGCATTAGAAGTAGTAGCGCGTGCATGGATTACGCTTGAGTTCAAAGCCAGCGAATGCAAAAATTTAAAAAAAATAACGAAACAAACAAAAACTAAATGAACGTAATGTTAAAACAAGCTAAATCAAAATATAAGGAATCTGTCATGTGCTGAGACTAACGTTGTGTTGACCTGTCCCAGTCTCTTCTTCCAAGAACCATCGCCGTCCTTTCTAGGCCAAAGTTTGCATTTATAATGCCAGAGTACTTCAGTTTCCCCAGACATGCGTTGGTTGTGAGCCAGTGCTCTTCCATGCTCAGATCCTGTCAAACGTCACTATATTTCGTCTTTTCGGAGATTACACTATTCTAGAAATTGTTCTTTGACATTTTAGTTCAAAAGCTTCCATTTTCTTCTTTGACAAGTAAAAGAAAAGGTCCCTTTAACACGCTTTAATGCACATTGGGCACATGTTGCCAGACACATATTTGTATAGACCAACTGACACTCGTCGCTGATGCGGCACACCGGCCGTTTTTATCTCCCAAGACATTTTATGGTACCCATTTGGGGCTGGATCCTCCCACCCCACCCCACCCACCCCAATGCAGATCGAATCCCTGACCATCGGGGCGGCAGACGATGCTCTAGCCACTAGGCTACTGCGGCTCCCGATTTTCTTCAGTATCGTTGGCAAAACAGTCCACAATTCCCACCCGCATGTGAGCACTGGAACTATGTGTGTTCTCACAGTTGTTACCTGTATTTGTTTGCTGTGTTGTGGGAATATTTGTGGCCAAGTGCTTATGTCGCATGCCTCGCGTGCAGAAGATTGTGGGTTCGATTCCAGCTATGTCGTGCGCATCAAAGGGCAATTTTCTCGAAGACTCCTAGAGGTCTTTGCTGGCGTGACGGAGTTCGTGGTTTGTACGACGCTTTCGGCTGACCGTCCTGCGAAAAGAGACTGAGCCAAGTGGGATAAAACCCCGTGCAATGAAGTCGATCCTTTTGTCCCCTGTTTGCTGGTGCTCTGAAATAGGTTGTTCTAAGCGGGTGTGCCATAGTCAAATAAGCCAAGGCGCACACAAAGATGTGTCTAGCATGAAGTACATATCTATAGATCTAGAGTTGATAAGCAGATCATGAATGAAGGAATGCCGTGTTAAGAAACTACACGCTAATTTGGGGACTCAATGACCCAGCAAGATATGATAATCCGTAGTCAAATCAAAATTAGTTTGATGTACCAAGTACGACACGAGCCAGTCAAAGTTAGTGTGCAGTTATACTTTAGCTAGCAATAGTCGGAGAACCTGCTTTAACGGTGCTTCCATCTAAGTTAGTTTCTAGGTATATCTTTGTATTCTCCTGAGTTAAAACGTGCAGGATAGCTCCATTATTGAGGTATTGCAAGAATGCAGATAATGGACGTTACATGTAAACAAAGAAGACAAACAACAGATTCCACAATTTATTGCCGGGTATGTTTCATTGTATCTTGTCGGGGGAATTCGACATACATAAATAAGGTAAAATGAATAAATGAATCCCGTTGGCTGAAGTACAAAACACATACAGACACTAACAAATAATAGCCGGTCTGTTTACACAGAGGTGGACACGGATACACAACCTTGTGTTAGTGGTCTGGAGAAGGAAACAATAGAAACGCTGTTGACTACCAGTGAATGTCTCAGTAAGACGACTTATGACGGTTAGTCTAAGACTCCAAGGCTGGCTATTTCGTTCTGAAGGAAAAGTCAGCCGACATTCTACCAACCACGAACTGGCCTACTAATGGCTTGGTATGCGTGGCTGTGGGCCTGCACTTTTATTACGTGTCTCGGTTCCAATGGAAGAAGAAGAAGACGAAGAAGAAGAAGAAGAAGAAGAAGAAGAAGAAGAAGAAGAAGAAGAAGATTATTGTTTTGACATTATCGGTAGAAGTAAATAAGCCTTATCTGGGCTGTTTTTTGAATGACCTTTAACTGATCCTTAAAGAGATTCGGTTATCAGCCCGTTCCTTGAAATCTAGACAGCTTTAGAAGATAGAGCAGCCAATATAATTACAGGCTGAAGCGCAGTTGAAGATGTTTGGCACAGTCTAACTACAGTGTTGGTTAGAAAGCAGTACTCAGGCCTGAATGACTTCGCCTTGTTTAGTGGAGGAGTTACACTTTGTTTTATGGGAATGATGGATGTGCCGGTATTACGTAAGCAGAAGAAAGGGGCTGTTCAATCCTGAAGGTATACACGCGGATAAACAACGGGGCGATAGTTCCAAACATCAGGCTCATTATCGTGAAATCTTTGTCACATAATTATGATAATTAGTTGGCGTCTGTGACTTAGGGGTCAAAAATGGGGGGTTAAGGTCCCAGCATATCAGATTCTAAATCAGTCGCAGACGATTTCGAAGCAGATCTCTTCACGTTGATTTTCACAAAGGTATGAGCTGCGGCTTTTCAAGAAAAAAGCTATGGCAAACTACTAAACGTAAAATTGCCGAGAATATCACAAACAGCCAAAAATGCTAGGGTTGATTGCGGGGTCCTGTAATGGACATGCAACTAAATTTATGACAGTTAATTATACAAGATACAGATGTTCAAAGCACATATTTTATAAGAAGTAATAATAAAATCACAAATGACAGCATGACAAATAAGAATGTTAGATGACGCGGCACTTGTGAAGTACTGGTGGGTGTTTTGTCTGCTAGGCACATACATAATTAACGACACTGTTGGTATTTTAGTCTGCCTGATCAGGTTTCGAAGCATACGTTAATTGCTAGATACAGACCGAATAATTATAACAGAAAGGAAAGACAGGACAACCAGGCACGAAGAATCGTTGAAGATAGTAGATTACTAGGGTCGCCATTTTATCAGAACCTTGCTATCAACCAATGGAAACAACGCCCGCAGTTTACTGCGAGCAGACCGGATAAGGAAGTGACGGTTATCTTCTTGCCGCGCCGCGAGGATATCTGGGGTTGTTTGTCTTATCCCGCATTATCAGCGTGTCATCAGGGACCTTCAGACGACTGCATTGTTCTACTGGCTTCTCTGACAACCAAAGTAGCCTGACATCTCCAACACGCAGTTGCAGATGCGGGTCTCTCAAGTACAGGCACAAATGATTTCCTTGTGAACGCACTGGTACTTTGATTACAAATATCTGCTGGGGATTCCTTTGTCTGGGTAAAGCAGGTCGTCTCATAGGGCACCCTACTTATTAACTGGCGTCACATGGCCATTCACGTGATGTGTAAATACTTAACCTCTTGATCGGTTGGGTAGTGAGATCGAATACCCACCCTTCTATTGTTGTTGTTGTTGTTTGTCCATCAAGAATGATGATGATCATTCATTTCATCCAGTGGGGTTGAAAGTATGGAGTCGTGGGTTCTAAGATGGCCGGTAAGGCCTATTTTGTTCCATGACAATGTGGGCAACTATGCTTGACTCGCAGTGGTTTTTGTGTCCAGCCTTTTTATGACTTTCGCGAATTACCTGGATTAAAGTGAGGAAGAGTTGCGCAATTCGTCGGTCACACTCTCTCGCCTGAGTCCACCTGACTCCACTAGCAAGACAAGTCAAGGCGACTGGAGACGAATACAGTGGATGACCATGCCTTGCCGTGCTCATCATGTTCCACAACGCTTTGCAGGTAAACGCCGTCTTCCCCGTTGAATCATCAATGTTTTTTTTTCTGCGCAGTCTGCCGAATCCTGTCTTCACATTCTAGGTAGGCATACCCTAGTTCACCGATTGGTTTGAGGCCGAATCGGCTATCCACGTCTGGTTTAGCCAGCCTGTCACAGCTGTTGTCAGGGGGATGGCCGCTGTCGCATGCTGACAGCTACAAGGAGCCGCAGGCGTGAGCTGGTTGTCAGGCTTGGACCAGTGGGGGATGGGCCCTGAAAAGGGCACGATAGCCATCCCTTCTAAGATAAGGCTGAAAAAATGAGGGGTCATGTGCGCAAGTAGCGCACGTTTAAAATCTCATGGCAATTGGACATCGCAAATAGTAGGCTGTAAGGCAACTGCCCTGGCAAATTGTTAGGACATGGGTAGATAGAACCTGTTACTTTGGATGGAATCTGTCTAGAGGAAGCAGACCGTGCATAAATGCATACCGAAGTCGTACACACTGACCTGTGAGATGCATAAATAGATGTGACTCGAAAGAGTAGGGAAGAAGAAGTAAAATCTTGGTTATAGAATCGTCATCACTGCACTCGGGACAATTTAAAACATGCTCCCTCTTGCCCCTCAACAGCCACCGAAGTGTTCCAAAACCATTCATGTGCGAGTTACTAAAGCAACTAACGGAGCCTTGGTAGCCACGTTTCCACACAGTCTGTCTTAGGAAGCTACTGAAGAATTATGACATATATATATATATATAATACACACATCATTTGTTTTATACTTTTTTGTGTGTGCATATCCTTTACAGGTCATGGCTGTCAACACCAGCATCTTTCAGCTATATGTTGATTTCTTGGCAATATTACGCTCAGTAGTTTGCCATTGCTTTCTGAGAGGCCGGCTCACATACCCCGTAGGTTACCGATGCGATTCGAACCACATTTGATTCTCACCGTCATCACGTTACCGACGAGAGTATACGAGATTACGGAGAAAAGTCATAACCTCTAAGCCACGAAGCCGGCTTGTTTTATACTTGATAAATTAAATGCTTTGAAGTTTTCTGCAACATGTGCGTCCTGAAGCCAAGACCCTTCACTTGTAAATCTGTACTGTACACTTCATTCTCATGTTGCAATCACAAACATATTCTTACACCTGACGCAACCACCCTATATCCGGGCACGACGTGTGTGCTTCCGCCAGCTATGTAATACCTCATACAGTGTGTGTGATACTGCCAGAAAAGGTTGCGAAGGAGATGTAAGAAGAGACTATCTGGCCGGGGCTTGGAGGCAGAAGGTGTTATCTTATCTCCACTGTTGGTCTACGCCCAAGCAGGCCTGCGACCCTGCGACACAAAGATAGCAGCAGATAGGCTGTGTATTGTTATTCCCCCACAGTCCACTTCTTCACAGATTTCTTCGGTCCACGTGCTGTGTCGTGGTTATCGTTCTTCCAGCGCACCTGCCAGATGTTTGTCGACTCCCATCTCCCACATCTAACTCCCGGCTCTCGCCATGTCCTCGCTCAATATTCGTCCTGTTCGCTTTTAAATGGTCTGTCTTCTACTTTTTCTTGCGTTCGCTTGAAATGTATTGTCTATATCTGCAATGTTGTCTTATAAATGAATGGACTTCGCTGTCTTTTTTAGTTAACTCAGTGGTCCTTAGAGTTCCACTGTTGTTTCTCTAGACTAGTTTTGCCAAGATATATCGTATATTGGGCAGTCTTGGAGTGTGCGATCCGCTGTCTGCGGTGCCAATCCACGTGTGCACATGGCTCGTTTGCCAATCTTGAATCTTTATATACATTTGTCTGCGTAACCTATTGCGCTCTGTTCTGAGGCGCAAAATAATTATTTGTTCTGGTCTGTCCATAAAGTGGCAGTCGTCTTGAGCTGGTGTTGGTGGCACACTTTAAGGTTTTCATATGAATTCCCCCGAGTTCTTCTTTCGTGAATTCTTACGTTGCTTAGTCTGGTTGTACTAGTTACAAGTCTTACATCTTGTCCTCTTTCATCATGTTCCGTGAGTCACTTTTTTCACAGGTTAGTTTCCTATTGTCACGCGCTATTGTTTTCAGCTTGTCACGTGTGCAAGTTGTCACGCGCTCTCTAGCTAGATATGCAAGTAATTATACGCAGTCCAGTGTCTTTTGCACTGTTTTTGTCTGTAATGTTGCTTTACTGTTTCATTTACGTTGATATTGTTTGCGCTGTTGCTGCATTGTTTATTTACTGTTTCACGTGCTGTAGTACTGTGGTAGTGTTTCACACGCTTTAGTAGTTTTTGTACTGTTGTCAGTGTTGTGGTGCTGCTTCACTGTTTTGCATGCGGTTATGTTATTTGTATTGTTGCATGTTTTTTTTTTTTAAGCATATCCTTTTTACAGGACTTAGCTGTCAACACCAGCATCTTTCAGCTGTATGTTGATCTCTTGACAAGATTACGCTCAGTAGTTTGCCATTACTTTCTGAGCGGCCGGCTCAGTATCCCGCAAGTCACGAGCGGGGGTCGAACCGCCTCAGCTCTCGCTCCGCTACGAGACTCTGCGTGATAAACGGGATTACAGAAAAGTGTTGTAACCCCACAGCCAGAGAGACATTGTTGCATGTAGTGTGGTGTTTATACCATTTCTCTTAGTGTGGTGTTCCTACTGTTTCACGTGCTGTGATGTTATATGGTATGTTATCATATATGTACTGTTTCACGTGCTGTGATGTTATGTGCACTGTTTCATATGCTGTGATGTTATGTGCACTATTTCATGTGCTACGATGTTATATGGTCTGTTTCACGTGCTGTGATGTTATGTGCACTGTTTCACGTGCTGTCATCCTATGTGCGCTGTTTCACGTGCTGTAATCCTATGTGCACTGTTTCACGTGCTGTGATGTTATGTGCACTGTTTCACGTGCTGTGATGTTATGTGCACTGTTTCACGTGCTGTAATGTTTGAATTGCTTCTCGTGTTGTTATTTTACGTGCACTGTTTTATATGCCGTGATGTTGTTTGTAACTGGGCTTGGAGGCAGAAGGTGTTATCTTATGCTGAGATCCCGAGTGTACTATTTGACGTGCTATAATGCTGTTTGAGTTCCTTCACGTGCTGTGATGTTATGTGCACAGTTCCACGTGATGTTATGTTATATATACTCCTTCAGATGCTATGATGTTATTTGTAAAATTTTCCCGTGCTATGATGTTATTTATACTGCTATATATCATGTGATTATGTTTGTACCGTGTCACATGCTATGTTTATGTTTGTACCAATTGTTATGCTATGATATTGTTAATACTGATCCACATATAGAAATATTGTGTTAACCATTTCAGATAATGTGTTTTGTTAGTGCCGTTTCACACGCTATACTGTTGTTTGTGCTGTTTCAAATGTTCTGGTGTTCGTTATACCATTTCACATGATTTGATCATTGGAAAAAAAAATTATAATATTTAATAACCTTAATGGTGTTGGTGGCACACTTTTAAGACTGGCGCCTTGCAGTCTTGACAGGCGATAGTTTGTTACATTGCGCTTCTTTGATTCCGAGACCGGTTAAGACCAGGGATGGAGTTATATCTCTCCATTGCACAAAGCCTGGACTGAATTGTAGAGATCATGTGTTGCCCATGCAGCATGTTCCCTCTCTCGGCCTGCCTGGCTTACTCCAGAGGAAAGGTCATATATAATGGTGAAATATAAACGATAATGCACGGTGAAGCATAGTATTCCTGCAATATAAAACACATTTTGAAGCTTCGGTTTAAATGGTAAGTAAATACACAAGACACAGAGGTCAGTGTGTCCGAGAAGTTTATCGCTTGCATTAAACTTCCTGTGCGCTGATGACGGTTTAGTGGGTTCTCTTCACACACCGGTCAGTAGGAATTAACATTGACGTATCGTTCAGAAAGCGATGGCAAACTACTGAACGTAAAATTGCCGAATAAGTCAACCTGGGGTTGATCACACCATGTAAAGGATATGCAACAATATGTTCTAGCACAAGACATACTTAATGCCCTACTTTCTGCATGTCTGTCGGTGTGTCTGCCTGCCTGCTTGTTTGTCTGTCTTTCAATTATATATATATAAACACCGTAAATCACTCACTCTGTCAATTAATTCCATCGTACGCCTGTTCTTCCGTTCATCGCTTTGTCTGTCTGTGCCTCCATATGCTGCATGGGCAACACAATTCAACACAGGCTTTGTGCTATGGAGAGGTATAGCTCAATCCCTGATCCTAACCGGTCTTGGAATCAAATAAGCACTCTCTCTCTCTCTCTCTCTCTCTCTCTCTCTCTCTCTCTCTCTCTCTCTCTCTCTCTCTCTCTCTCTCCATCTTTCTCTTTCACCCACACGTACACACTGACACTCACTCACTCACTCACTCACTCTTATTGAAGCAGCAAGTCATACACCAACACTGTACACACGAGCACTCACACTGCTCTTAATACAAGACGGAACAAAGACACACGGACTATGCACACGATTGAGAATTAACAGTAAATCAGATACTGATCACAACTGCTTGCCATAACTTACGTTCCGTTATTTTCAAGGTTTCAAAACAGACAATCGCTTCAGACAGTAGACACATAATCATAGATTGCTTCCTGCGATTAGACTTCAACTCGACCAGGATCGATCTGGTATCGTTAATGGTTTGCAATCAAAAGATCTTGTTTCAGTGATGTGTGTATACAAGAACAGCCGGCGATTAATACCCGTCGCTTGCATCATACACGGCCTGTCATAAACTCACTAATAATTCGCAGTAGCCATTTCACAGATGGGTTGTCTATAGGTCAACTATTCATGTGTGAACTAGATAGTCAGTGTCATGTTTTAGTCAGATGTGACTGAGCTACCGTATGGCAGTAGGCGGTACTACCTTCTTTTTGTTAGCGCCGAATGTTAGGCGGCGCTTACCAAAAGAGACACCCCACATTGTGTCAACGGCTTCTGGCGGAGAAGCGCAATTGGGAGGATACAAACCATATCCTGGTGCGAGGAAATGCAACCTAAAGAATAAATATCGTGGCAGGGCAGACCAGGCACTAATCCTTGATCGGCTACTGGTCTATGATGGAAGCTACGGTTGGCGGACAGTTAGAGCATTGCTTTGCTGATCCGGAAGCTTCTACAGCTTGTCTTGTTCCAGACGTACTAGTGTTACCTTTCTGGAGTAAATTAGGCAGGCAGAGAGAGGGGGATCATGCTGCAATATATAGTCTCTGCAATTCAGCCCAGGTGTTGTGCTCTGGAGAGGTATTTTGCCTTTTAAAAAAAGCACAATAATAAACTCTCATCTGTCAAGACATCAATGCGCCAGTACAGCATACTTACCATATCATATGCCGTGCTATAAGCGTGAACGATTATGATTCGCCGTCTCACACAGTCACTGGTGTCACGGATCAGGTCTGTGTTCTTTTCCTGATTATGTTGTTTAGCCCAGACACCAGATATTTGTCTTGATGTCACACTAATCTACTTCTGCTGCCTGGTCTACCGTAGGCATTGGTGATATACAAACCTACTTCTGCTGCCTGGTCTACCGTAGGCATTGATGATATACAAATCTACTTCTGCTGCCTGGTCTACCGTAGGCATTGATGATATACTAATCTTCTTCTGCTGCATGGTCTACCGTAGGCATTGATGATATACAAATCTACTTCTGCTGCCTGGTCTACCGTAGGCATTGATGATATACTAATCTTCTTCTGCTGTCTGGTCTACCGTAGGCATTGATGATATACAAATCTACTTCTGCTGCATGGTCTACCGTAGGCATTGATGATATACTAATCTTCTTCTGCTGCCTGGTCTACCGTAGGCATTGATGATATACAAATTTACTTCTGCTGCATGGTCTACCGTAGGCATTGATGATATACTAATCTTCTTCTGCTGTCTGGTCTACCGTAGGCATTGATGATATACAAATCTACTTCTGCTGCATGGTCTACCGTAGGCATTGATGATATACTAATCTTCTTCTGCTGTCTGGTCTACCGTAGGCATTGATGATATACAAATCTACTTCTGCTGCATGGTCTACCGTAGGCATTGATGATATACAAATCTACTTCTGCTGTCTGGTCTACCGTAGGCATTGATGATATACAAACCTACTTCTGCTGCCTGGTCTACCGTAGGCATTGATGATATACTAATCTTCTTCTGCTGCCTGGTCTACCGTAGACATTGATGATATACTAAAAATCTACTTCTGCTGTCTGGTCTACCGTAGGCATTGATGATATACTAATCTACTTCTGCTGCCTGGTCTACCGTAGGCATTGATGATATACTAATCTTCTTCTGCTGCCTGGTCTACCGTAGACATTGATGATATACTAAAAATCTACTTCTGCTGCCTGGTCTACCGTAGGCATTGATGATATACTAATCTTCTTCTGCTGCCTGGTCTACCGTAGGCATTGATGATATACTAATCTTCTTCTGCTGTCTGGTCTACCGTAGGCATTGATGATATACTAATCTTCTTCTGCTGCCTGGTCTACCGTAGGCATTGATGATATACTAATCTTCTTCTGCTGCCTGGTCTACCGTAGGACATTGATGATATACTAAAAATCTACTTCTGCTGCCTGGTCTACCGTAGGCATTGATGATATACTAATCTTCTTCTGCTGCCTGGTCTACCGTAGGCATTGATGATATACTAATCTACTTCTGCTGCCTGGTCTACCGTAGGCATTGATGATATACTAATCTACTTCTGCTGCCTGGTCTATCGTAGGCATTGATGATATACAAACCTACTTCTGCTGCCTGGTCTACCGTAGGCATTGATGATATACTAATCTACTTCTGCTGCCTGGTCTACCGTAGGCATTGATGATATACTAAATCTACTTCTGCTGCCTGGTCTACCGTAGGCATTGATGATATACTAATCTACTTCTGCTGCCTGGTCTACCGTAGGCATTGATGATATACTAATCTACTTCTGCTGCCTGGTCTACCGTAGGCATTGATGATATACTAATCTTCTTCTGCTGCCTGGTCTACCGTAGGCATTGATGATATACTAATCTTACTTCTGCTGCCTGGTCTACCGTAGGACATTGATGATATACTAATCTACTTCTGCTGCCTGGTCTACCGTAGGCATTGATGATATACTAGTCTACTTCTGCTGTCTGGTCTACCGTAGGCATTGATGATATACTAATCTACTTCTGCTGCCTGGTCTACCGTAGGCATTGATGATATAATAATCTACTTCTGCTGCCTGGTCTACCCGTAGGCATTGATGATATACTAATCTACTTCTGCTGCCTGGTCTACCGTAGCATTGATGATATACTAATCTACTTCTGCTGTCCTGGTCTACCGTAGGCAGTGGATGATATACTAATCTACTTCTGCTGCCTGGTCTACCGTAGGCATTGATGATATACTAATCTACTTCTGCTGCCTGGTCTACCGTAGGCATTGATGATATAATAATCTACTTCTGCTGCCTGGTCTACCGTAGGCATTGATGATATAATAATCTACTTCTGCTGCCTGGTCTACCGTAGGCATTGATGATATACTAATCTACTTCTGCTGCCTGGTCTACCGTAGGCATTGATGATATACTAATCTACTTCTGCTGCCTGGTCTACGTAGGCATTGATGATATACTAATCTACTTCTTGCTGCCTGGTCTACCGTAGGCATTGATGATATAATAATCTACTTTGCTGCCTGGTCTACCGTAGGCATTGATGATATACTAATCTACTTCTGCTGCCTGGTCTACCGTAGGCATTGATGATATACTAATCTTCTTCTGCTGCCTGGTCTACCGTAGGCATTGATGATATACTAAATCTACTTCTGCTGCCTGGTCTACCGTAGGCATTGATGATATACTAATCTACTTCTGCTGCCTGGTCTACCGTAGGCATTGATGATATACTAATCTACTTCTGCTGCCTGGTCTACCGTAGGCATTGATGATAACCACTTGCCAACCCTGTCGTCTGCCTATGTTAATGAAGTTCATATATTATTATTATTAGCTGACCAACTATTGACGCTGGCACGGATATTTGTAATCGTGATTTCTCTAATTTATTATGTTATTGGTTCAGCTGTCACTCTACACTTACAATGTATTATTCCAGAGTCAGTAGTCCAACACAGACCGTGTGCTGTCTACAATCAAGAGGCCTCCATACGTACCATATATTGTTGCAGGGTCAACATCCACTCTACAGATACGATATATTTTTGTAGGGTCAACATCCACTCTACAGATACGATATATTGTTGCATGGTCAACATCCACTCTACAGATACGATATATTGTTGCAGGGTCAACATCCACTCTACAGATACGATATATTGTTGCAGGATCAACATCCACTCTACAGATACGATGTATTGTTGCGCGGCCAAAAATCACTCCACATATACCACAACATCTAGCTCAAGAATGGAGGTGGAGGCAGTCAGTGCAGCTTTCCGCTGGATGGAGAATACGATTACACACACACTATCGTGATTGTAACTGACTCAGAATGCATGCTGAGTAGAGTGAGGACTAGCAAGCCTTCGTGCCGAATGGCTTGCTTCGCTTCGGAAGTCACGGGTGGCAAGCACCGTCTGAATATTTTCTCCAAGGCATGCTGGTGTGGTGGGGAATGAACAGGCAGGACAGATTAGCTGGCTCTGCAAAACTTGGTGGAGTATTGATGCATGATAAGGCAGACGTGGTTGCGGCCTTGTGGGAGCACGTGTACACCACGGAGGAGCAAATGGATCACCATGGTCTGGCAAGAATGAGACAGCGTGGAGTGACGAGGGGATCTGGCCAATGCTCGACGCTTAGAGGAAAGGCGAGACGCACATATAATCAGATTACTACTGGTACTATTGGGTTGGAACTCTTCGCTGACTTCTGAGGATGGGGACGGAGCACTTATGGGAATGCCTCGAATGCTGTGATGTCGGTTCCTAATCAATCAATCAATCAATCAATCAATCAATCAATCAATACCATGCATTGTTGTAGCCTCAAGAAGTCACACCACACATGACGTGCTTTGTTGTAGCCTCAAGAAGTCACACCACACATGACGTGTTTTATTGTAACCTCAAGAAGTCACACCACACATACGATGTTTTGTTGTAACATCAAGAAGTCACATCACACATGACGTGTTTTGTTGTAACCTCAACAACAGTCACCCGATGCATGCTGTGTACAGTTATAGGACCAACCACTTCACACATACCGTGTATTGTTGTAGGACAAGCAGTCACTTCAGTCACGCCGTGTACTGTTGGAATGTGGGAGCAGCTATATATTTATATAATTATTACCATACACATTATACTGTCGAATAACAAGCGAATGCATTTTTCTGAACTCACAATCCATACCATAAATAATGCGACAGTTGCCACTCACCATTTATGTTACCAGGGCATTGATTACAAGCTTCGTTATTTTAGAAAATATCATACATACTAGTTGTGCTAGTGTGGGAGAGACAATCTTAAACATTTCCTAACAGAATAAATTGAATTTCAGAAACGTTTCTAGGATTTTCATACTTCCTTATAGTGTTCTCCTAAACCCGTCCGTCCTTCCTTCCGTCCGTCTGTCCGTCCGTCCGTCTGTCTGTCTGTCTGTCTGTCTGTCTGTCTGTCTGTCTGTCTGTCTGTCTGTCTGTCTGTCTGTCTGTCTGTCTGTCTGTCTGTCTGTAGGTCAATTATACACCTGTATACACAATACTGTCTATACAATACTGTCTCTCTGTCTGTCTGTCTGTCTGTCTGTCTGTCTGTCTGTCTGTCTGTAGGTCAATTATACACCTGTATACACAATACTGTCTATACAATACTGTCTGTCTGTCTGTCTGTCTGTCTGTCTGTCTGTCTGTCTGTCTGTCTGTCTGTCTGTCTGTCTGCCAGCTTGTAAATTAATTTCATTATAACAGGAGAGCATTCTCCTGTACATATATTGTTGATACTTTTGTTGTTTCTGTAGTTTATTGTTGCTGCTTTAGTTGTGTCTGTGTTTATTGTTGTTGTTTTTGTGTTCATTGTTGTTACTTTTGTTGATTCTGTGTTTATTGTTGCTGCTTTAGTTGTTTCTGTTTTTATTGTTGTTGCGTTTGCTGCTGGAGAACTACGTCGATTCGAGTTGTTTACTTTTGTGCGACAAGACTTGTTAATAATATAATACAGGACAACAGAAATAGAGGGATGCATAAAGGCACGGAAAGGGAAACTAAAGACATGTCCAAAATGTAAAGGACTTGTCACACACAGCAAGTGTTACTAGACCTATACTTGTATAGACTAATCGTCACTGCAAGGACATCGATGTCAGTATCGGACTGGGCGTCTTCACTTAACCAGGCAATTCTGGACATAGAGGAATTCTATATGCAGGGCATGCTTGCTTGCTTACGTTCGCTGGCTGTGAACTCCAGCGTGAAGTCTGTATATCGGATGAAGACATCCTATTGTCCAACCACAGTGTGATATCATAAGGACCTTGAGGTTTGCGTGAGTATCCGTTGTCCCATGTCTGGCTTATTGGTGTGCAGACTGGTGGTTCCTCGCCGTGCAGGCAGATCACTCTCCGACTTCGGAGGAATGCAGGGCATGAATGAAGCTGCAGGAGATGGCACAAAGACAGGGAGCAACTTTTGGCTTGAGTTCGTTGAGGGCCTATGCTCCAAAAGTAGATTAAAGGCAGGTGAAGAAGAACACCTTTTGTCCCATCCCCGCAGGCAAACAACACACTCACCCCCTGTAGTCCTAAACGGTCAATGCCTACTGTGGGTACAGAACATCTACTATCGCTGTGAGAGAGCTGCTGTGAGTGTTCTGAGGTTTGATGACATTAATTGCGTGTAGTTCTCGGGAGGCTTCATTGCAGCGGAGACCTTGGTCTAGGCACTACGTTTTTCGGTTACCGAACTTTGCCGGAGATTTATTTGCGGTGACTTTCGTTTTCATGTTCTTGTGTCTCTGATGTAAGGAGGCTTAGAATACTCATGATGTTAAATTCCACGATTATTTCATGATCGCCTTAAAAAACGGGACCGATTACTTTATATAGTTTTCCCCACCCCGTTTTGCGTTCTGCATTTCTGGCAAGTCGGGAACCCTTGTTATACCGGAGAACCAGGCTGCCTATTCTAAGTGGTAAGTAAACCCGTAAATACCTTTTTATAAGACGTATTACATTGTTATGCTATGTATTATTAAATGTAGCATCCATTTTTACGTGTATGTTGTAATTTTCGACCATTTAAGTTGGCATTCAATCTCACACTAAAATTATGAAGATCGCATGCTGTAATGTGGTATTTCAATGGCGGGGGATGGCAGTTTTCGTTGTCATACTCCATTTAATTATTGTTATGGCGTATTCAGAGCGATTAACATGATAATGAATGCATGTGTATGTTCAACACCCATTATTGTATGTGTGTTTGAGTTTTCATCACACTTCAAGGACATGATCATTGATAATTTTGCCAACGGGACTTCTTTTGTCAAAATGCATCTATGCCGGCAGCCTTCGCGTTGTCAATACAGCGCGAGCAGTCACCACTGCGTCTGACGTCATCACAGCATGGCGTGAAGATGTGTATATCTGAGTATGTGAGTGTATATATATAAACTGGCAGGGTTATTTGCCCTTAAGTTAGACAAAGACAGTGGTAATATCCCTTGGCGACAGTGGAAACAACAGTTGCGTGAGTGTGTAGGTAGGGTCACAACAAGTGAAAGGTCAAAATTGATTTTCTTCTATATGTCAGTTTTAAATGATAAACTGACACACAAACTTTAATATCTCAGCTTACAAATGACCTACAGACTTGAATAAGGTACCGTTAGATTTGTGTTTTCAAGAGGTATCCAACTATGCAAGTTATATACTTAAAAAGCAATTTAGAAAATGTTACTAAAGTGGCTACCTTGGTCGACCCTCCCTGCGTTAGCCAGACTAGTCTCTGCCCGTGACGCCACAAGTTGAGGTGGTGAGAGGTATTTGTTGCCGCTTCCGTTTCCACACCCCAATCAATCAGACTTCATCTGCGCATTGAAGTTCGTAGGCAATGATCCTCCAACACCCGAGATCTTGCGCATAAAGCGTGTATTCATATCGGCTTGTTCCAGTCGATCTTGTGATGTCAACTCACTTCTTAAATTGTCTTCCCGTTATGCGCGTCTTTCCCATCTTTCCCTACTCTTTACAAGGAGCTGTATCGTATTATATGGCTGAATTACTTTAATTGTCTTACATTCTTCACATTCAGTCATGTTTTCCTACATCGCAATTTTTGCAACATTTCTTTGTTATTCCTCATATTTGTCGATGTAACTATGTTTCTAAAGTTTTTTTTTTTTTTATCATCACATTCTTTATTCACTGTGTATGTTTCTGCATCCTACAACAATTCACAGTAAATGAAACACTTGATCTCTGTTAGTTTTCAAGCGTACATTGTAAATTTACCTGTTTAAATATGAGAATCAGTTTGCCATAGAAACGAAGCTTTCCCCATTCCTACTATCTTTCTTATTTCTACCTCACACCTGCCATCATCTGTTATTTATTGTCCTAAGGATAAAAAACGTTGGACTTGTTCAAGTGTCTCCCCGGTCACTATAATTTCCAACTCAGGTTTGGTACTATCTTTGTTAATATTAATAGAGTCTGTTTTCTTGATACTGCCGGATTCCGTGGCGACGGTGTTACGGACGCGATTCGTAATCCCGTATACCCGGGTTTGAAACATAGCGGTAGCTGGTTGTTTTTTTTCGAAAAAGGTATAGGTGTCGGTCGTTCAGAAAGCAATGGCAAACTGCTGAACATAAAACTTGCCCAGGAATCACGAACAGCAAAAATGCTGGGGTTGACTGCTACGTCATGTGAAGGAGATGCAACTACATTTTAATTTTTTTTTCTTGATACTAATGCTTGCTTGCTTGCGTTAGCTGGCTGTGGACTCCAGCGTAAAGTCCTGTATGTCGGATGAAGACATCCTGTTGTCCAACATCAGTGTGATGTCATACCGGACTGAGGTTTGCGTGGGTATCCGTTGTCCCATGTCTGGCTTATTTGGTGTGCAGACTGGTGGTTCCTCGCCGGGCAGGCAGATACTCTCCGACTTCGAGAGAATCAGCGATCCTACTACGTTAGCCAGGACCCCGAGGGACCTCTTTCTCAGGACGCACGACTAGGACGTGTTAGTAGGTCTTGGCCAGTATAAAACCTATCTCTGGTGCCTTGGAAACACCCCTGCGTCCCTCTTGATACTAACAACTTTGAAAAGTTAGTGAAAACTGGAACATTTGATGGGAAAGGTGTAAGGGAAGATTGAATTAACCATCTGAAAACTGATTCACTATAATATCACACATATAATGTACAGACTTAACATATACAGTACGTATTATATACCGGTCTCCCTGGCCAACGGGTTAACGACATTGTTCGTAATCCCGTATATCCACGTGGGGAAAACAGCAGCTGCGAGATTTCGCAGCGGATCGCGCCGCACTGGTAACTTGCGGGGGTATATGAGCCGGTCGTTCAGACAACAATGGTAAACTACTGAACGTAAAACTTGCCTAGTACATCAACAGCAGCTGTAAAATGCTGGTGTTGATTGCAACGTCCTGTAAGGGATATCATCATCCTCATCGAGTGCCCTGCCGGCTGGCGTAGGCGTTCATGGCTCTCCACAGATCTCGGACTTTAGTGTTCTGGATCAACTCTGCTGATGATATTCCTCCATGCCACCGTCTCAATCCATCCAGCATCACTTCTCTTGGTCTGCCTCGGCCTCTCTTCCCCTCGATCTTTCAAGTTGTCACGATGTTCTCCAATGCCTCTCTTCTCATCACATAACCAAATAAAGCTGTTTGTCTCTTTCTTATTGTTGTATATAGTGTTCTAATTTCATTAGCCTCTTTCAGGCAATCGTGGTTAGTTACTCCTGGCAGTCCAAGGAGTATACAGCAAGGAATATACAGCAAGGGATATACAGCAAAAAAAATAAAATTATATGCGTGCATATTATATACATCCCTGCACTATGTAATACTTTACACATATTAGGTATTATTATTATAAAGAGGTATTATATGCGTGCATACTGTATACACCCTCTACCACATACCAAGCTTTTGGGTGAGAGATACAATCTAGACATACCGTATTATAACATTTCTGCACAAACATATTTTTTATTCGTGACACACATGCACGATACGAAGATTTGACCATATCTTGCCAAATCTGAAACGAATCTAGACAAAATTTCTTTCTTGAAATTCAACCGTTAGTCGTATCGCTTCTGATAACGGACATACTCGCAGGCTCAAAATGTAACCTGAGAATGGAGATTTTCCTCTCCCTAGAAGATTGTGTACTGTGAGTTCAGAAAGAAAGACTGTCGAGTGAAAGAGATAAGGCTTGGACGATAAAATAAACTAATAGTGAGGAAAAGAAGAGGTAAAGGTAGTGGGATGTGAAATAATCAAATGAGATATAAATCTTATTTAGTTATTTTTAAAATTATTTTGTTTTAAACAAGTAATATAATGTTTAAGGAAGCCGCGGGTGCATAGTGGCTAGAACTTTGTCTACCGGCCCGGTGGTTATGGGATCGAATTTCCATGGAAGTGGGGAATTTTCCTTGGATCTCAGGGCCGACGCAGCCTAAATAGGGTACCAGAACATGATCTAGAAAGTAAACACGACCGGTGTTATATGCAAGCCCAATTCGTGGCTCAGACGACCTGAACAACTGATCATCGAAATTAAAACTCACAGTCGGAGGTTAGCAAGGCCGAATGGATTGGAACGCGTGGTCTTAAACAACCGATGTGCTGATGCCGAGGTAAGGGGTTCAACTCCTACACAGGACAGTTGGACTAAAATGTTGACCCATTGTTCTTGACTTGGGGACGTAAATTACAAGTACCTCTGAAGCCGGAGTTGGTTCGCCTGATGGCGAGGGACACTGTTAATAGGTAGAGCTAATTCACATGCAAAATTCAGTCCGGTACTACTAGAAGTAGTGTGGAATTGACCTACGTTTGAGTTCAAAGCGAGCGAGCGAGCGAGCAAAAAAAAAAAAACGTTCACGGTCTACCATATGATGCTCAACCAACCAACCCAACCAACCAACCAACCAACCAACCAACCAACCAACCAACCAACATATGTTCTTGCTCTTCTGTTCGTCAACTACACCAGTACAGAAATAAAGAAATCACGTTTAACCAAATCAGCTGCGATATAACCGTTTCTCAGTTGAAAGAGAATGTCTTTCTTGGTGTTGATGAAATATGATAAGTTAGAAATTGGGCCAGAAATAAAAATTGGCTAGAGAGTGCCAACGATACGGTTTGACTGGTCCGCTGAAGATTGGCGTTAGAGTTTAGAGGAGAGAATTTCCGATAAGATAAATGGGATGTGTTTGCTAGACATATACACAGGTTGGTTAGTAAAGGAATGGCTGGATGGGGTAGGAAACGTCTGGAATGTGACTACCTAACTCAGGAGTTGACAGAGTTTATATCAGCAAAGCTTGAGCAAATGGGGCCAGGGTGGAGTGGCTGAAGCGTACAACTCCCGTCTCTAATTTGAAAGGAAGCAGTGTAGACAGTGTGGGCCAACACCCTGGGTTCATTGTAAACAGAAAGACAATTGTATTAGGCTCCCCTCCTCCACACACACACACACACACACACACACACACACACACACACACACACACACACACACACACACACACACACACACACACACAAACACACACACACACACACACACATGAACACACACAGCAGGTCCTATGCAGAACGTCGCTCTCACCACGACGCGTCGAGAAGCCTCTCGATCACTTCCAGTTATACCGCCTCGTGCACCCTCATGCCCAAGTTGTCTGCAGTGTCCCGTGTTCATCTTCCTGCTGATCGATCCCACCCATACATACACCCACAAACATATTTAGAGCACGTTTCTCTTCTCTCTCTCTCTCTCTCTCTCTCTCTCTCTCCCTCCCTCTCTGTCTGTCTGTCTCTCTCTCTCTCTCTCTCTCTCTCTCTCTCTCTCTCTCTCTCTCTCTCTCTGTGTGTGTGATATATAGAGTATGTGTGATTGTGACACATACAGACATACACTTGTGGGAGCATTGTGTGATTCTGACACACACACACACAGGCAATCACAAATATGTAAAATA
The DNA here is from genome assembly GCA_014155875.1 of Cepaea nemoralis. Classification (NCBI taxonomy): domain Eukaryota; kingdom Metazoa; phylum Mollusca; class Gastropoda; order Stylommatophora; family Helicidae; genus Cepaea; species Cepaea nemoralis. Next base: position 747,790 of record JACEFZ010000856.1, read on the forward strand.
TGTGTAAATCTGATATGCGCACAGACACACATACACACACAGCCACACATATTTAGAGCATATGTGATATTTAGAGCATCTCTCTCTCTCTCTCTCTCTCTCTCTCTCTCTCTCTCTCCCTCTCTCTCTCTCCCTCTCTCTCTCTCCCTCTCCGTAACATTGGGATCATATGTGCTATTTAGAGCATGTGTACCCCTCTCTCTCTCTCTATCTATCTATCTATCTATCTATCTATCTATCTATCTATCTATCTATCTCTCTGTCTGTGTCTCTGTCTCTATCTATCTCATCCCCCCCCCCCCCCATCTAACATTGGGATCATCCTTGTTGGTGCCACAAAGTTCATGCCACAAGTTCAGATTCTCCTTATGTGATCGATGAGAGAAGACTGGCCACTTAAGGTGGTATTCGTGTGCAGTGCCTGTGATTGCATACGAACAAAAACAATTGTGAATGATGAAATCAGAGAGCTCATGCTGATTCAGATGAAGACCCAAAAAAAAGGTGAAATGAACATAAACTGCTGTAGAGGTGGTATGATAAAGGTGAAATGAAGATAATGTAAAGGCGAAATGAAGACTTACTGTTTTACAGTGGAAAGATACAGATGACATGAGCATATATTACTGCAAAGGAGGTAATATACAGGTGAAATGAACATTTACTTCTGTATAGGAGGTAATATACAGGTGAAATAAACATATAGTTCTGTAAAGGAGGAATATACAGGTGAAATGAACATAAACTTCTGTATTTTTTTTTTTTGGGTGCATATCCTTTACAGGACATCGCTGTCAGCACCAGCATCTTTCAGCTGTATGTTGATTTCTTGGCAAGATTACGCTCAGTAGTTTGCCATTGCTTTCTGAGCGGCCGGCTCACATACCCCGTAAGTTACCGATGCGATTCGAACCACTGCTGATTCTCACCGTCATCACGTTACCTACGAGAGTATACGAGATTACGGAGAAAGGTCATAACCTCTAAGCCACGAAGCCGGCCATACTTCTGTATAGGAGGTAATATACAGGTGAAATGAACATATACTTCTGTATAGGAGGTAATATACAGGTGAAATGAACATATACTTCTGTAAAGGAGGTAAGATAAAGGTGAAATGAACATATATGGCTGCAAATTAGGTAAGATACAGGTGAACTACAAATATACTGCTGTAGAGGTGTCAAGCGACATTTACTTATCATCGTCACGTTGTTAAATGTCTTCAGTTCAGCATCAGCGTATATACTGGCTGATCTGACCCGTTAGGGACCATTACGCCTCCGAGAATCGTTCAGTAAATCAAAACAATGTTTTCCCGTAGTGAATTTGAATAACGAAGACACAAAACAATAGATACACCATTTATTGCCTGGCATATTTCGCCACATCTCGTCAGCTACATACCGCAGAAATCATACATTGATGAACGGCTTGGTCGACAATTTTGGAAACTGGTCACGCGATTGATAGGGACACCGCTTTTAACATTGTTAACTATCAATGCAAGATTGATAGGGACAATCCTTTTAACATTGTTAACTATCAATGCAAGATTGATAGGGACAATCCTTTTAACATTGTTAACTATCAATGCAAGATTGATAGGGACAATCCTTTTAACATTGTTAACTATCATTGCAAGACGGCCTGCTTGCAAATCATATGCAGCTGATTTCGAATCCTGTACGCGGGACTGTGAAATGCGTACCGTAACACAACAATTACATACTTAATCAAGGACAAATTACATAACAGATATTCTCACAGAAAGATATTAAAATGTTCAAAAGGAATTAATTTTCTACTTTTTAACATTATCTAGCACTAACAGTGTGCTGTTGGATTCCTCCTGATTACAAATATTTCCCTATCTATAATATCCCTTATAAATATCTCCCTATCTGTAATGCCCCTATTTGTATTATCTACATTTGTTATTTCCCGATCTCACACCCCAGCGCCTCCACAAACTCGCCATGCTTATTTCTCTCTCTCTCTCTCTCTCTCTCTCTCTCTCTCTCTCTCTCTCTCTCTCTCTCTCTCTCTCTCTCTCTCTCTCTCTCTCTCTCTCTCTCTCTCTCTCTCTCTCTCACCCCTCTCTGTTTCCCCCACTCTCTCCCTCTCCCTCTCTCTCTCTCAAGTTGGGTGAGCTTTTTCTTGATTGTATTTCCGTCATCTTGGCCAGTCCTTCTTCGTGTTTTTTGGTATAAAATGTCAGGGGAGATAATCTGCAGATAGTAACTTCACAACCCCTGCAAACAGACCCTGGTATCTCCCCCCTGGTCTCCCCTCAAATGTACGCTGTTAGGGGAAAGTATTGATAGGAAACGAACGCCAGAGTACAAACTGTGGAGTTCGGGGCTTGTCGATTCCTCCGAGAGGGGTGCAGAGATAAAGACATTTGATAAGACTGTTTTATGTCAAGTGCGCTCAGGGATAGCTATCTTGGGCTCTCATGGGCTGCTATCCCCACTTTTATCTCCAGGGAGATATTTCCACCTCACGGGCACACCTACCTGGATATTTGTCTCCCTCCAAAGCACACCATGGCTGCCTTATGGCCACAGTCCTGCCTGGTGTGTCTACATGCTAGCAATAGTTCCATTAACACAACACATTCTCAATCTCCGACCATTCTCGTCTATCTCAATCGGGATTACGGATGTGAAAATAGCAAACTGCAGAGCTGCCCTTCGCTCTGGGGGCAGTAGGCTGGGGTCAGTTGACAATGGGATACCTAAATCCTGTGGGAGAAACATGACCAACCCAGGCCTGATGCCAGCTAGTCTGTATGTCATCATCATCAAGTGTCATGCTAGCTGGAGTAAACGTTCATGTTTCTCGACATATTTCGGTCATTGGTGTTCTCCCATGCCACCGTCTCAAACCATCCAGCATCATTTCTCTTGGTCGGCCGGCCTCTGCCTCTCTTCCCTTCAATCTTTCCATTCCCTTCAATCTTTCCAGTTGTCACGATGTTCTCCAATGCCTCTCTTCTCATCGCATGACCAAAGAAAGCTGTCTCTGCCTTGTCGATGTATATACGCTCTAGTTTCATTAGCCTCTTTCAGGCAATCGTCCTTGGTTATTTGGCAGTCCAAGGAACTCGCACAATTCGTCTAAGGAACCACATCGCTGTTGCTTCCAAGTTCTTCCTCATTTGTTCATTTACATGCCAAGATACACCGTCATACAGCAAAACAGGTTGTATATAGCACTTCATCACTCTCTTTCTTACATTCAATGATAGTGACTTATTGCATATGATACTTTTCATTTTCTTAAATGCAGATTTTGTGTGCCGTAGTCTTCTCTTAATCTCAATGCAGCTTTTGCTTGCAGTAGTCTTCTCTTAATCTCTTGTTTGCACCTTCCGTCTGATGTTATAAATGCCCCTGGGTATGTACAATTGTATGTGCCACGCTGAATCATGGCCTGGGCACATCCTGGTATAATTGTCCTCAGTGAGGAAGACCCAGCACCCATCTCGCACAACTTCGTATAACTGTCATTAGTGAGGAAGACCCAGCACCCATCTCGTACATCCTGGAATAACTGTCCTCAGTGAGGAAGACCCAGCACACATCTCGCACATCATGGTATAACTGGCGTCAGTGAGGAAGACCCAGCACACATCTCGCACACCCTGGTATAACTGTCCTCAGTGAGGAAGACCCAGCACCCATCTCGCACACCCTGGTATAACTGTCCTCAGTGAGGAAGACCCAGCACCCATCTCGCACATCCTAGTATAACTGTCCTCAGTGAGGAAGACCCAGCAGCCATATCGCACATCCTGGTATAAACTGTCCTCAGTGAGGAAGACCCAGCACCCATCTCGCACATCCTGGTATAACTGTCCTCAGTGAGGAAGACCCAGCACCCATCTCGCACATCCTGCTAGATTCTAAGCTTGAAGAGGGGAAGGAAGGCTGTGCAGCAGTCTCTTTGGAGATGGTACCTGGTCAGGAAAACAGTCTCTTCACCCTCGTCACTTCCACAGTTGGAAACCCTGTTCAGACCTCAGGCTACGTGAAGGCTCATATGTCCGACTTGAAACTCAGTCTTTGAGAGACCTCACAACCAACCATAAGGTTGTGCAGGTTTCTTAAAAAGCAAGATGACCTGGAGAACTTTCAATCAGGTGGCAGTCGGAACTATTAGCAGTATGACTCTTTGCTGGTTGTTGAACGAGGGGACGGAGCGAGCGCATGTGGGAATGTCCTGAGTGCAGTGATGTCGTTTCTTATCTCAACTCAACTTAACTCGCCTTAAATAACACACGTTATCTCAACATAAAAGTCCGCTTACTGAAAGGTTGTGTACTGTTCTGTTCTTTTGTATGGACGCCAATGCTGGACACTGAAACGATGAAACTCGGGGCAACGGAATGTGGACAGAGAGGAAACAAACTCTGCCAGTGTTTCTAGATTACTCATCAAAGTCAAGAGGAAAATACAGTTGAGGTCAGCATGGCCGAATGGATAAGAACGGCCGATTGTAAACATCCTGTGTGCTAATGCCGAGGTAGCTGGTTCAACCCCTACATCGGTCAGTTGGACTAAACTGTTGACTTCTCGTCCTTGACTTGGCGACGTACATTACAAGTACCTCTGAAGTTGGAGTAGGTTCGTCTGATGGCGAGGGACACTGGTAATAGGGAAAGCTAATCCACACGCAAAACTCAGCCCAGCACACTAGTAGTAGTAGCCCTTTATGGAACACAATTGAGTTCAAAGCGAGCTAGCACAAAAACAAAAAAAGCAGATCGGTTTGCTTTGATTTTCACAAAGGTGTGAGTGTCGGCAGTTAAGAAAACAGTGGAGAACTAAAAAGAAAATTGCTGCGTGTCCTTTGCAGGACCTTACGATTAAACCAAGGCTGATTTTCTAGACAATTTTACTTTCAATAGTTTGCTAGTGCTATCTCAACGATATCTATCTTTCCCGTTGCAACATACGCCTGTGAGACTTGGACACTTACTAAACAAGCTGAACGGCGCATAAATGCCTTTGAATATAAATGTTATAGACGAGTTCTAAGAATATCTTGGGTAAAGAAAAGAACAAATGCATCCATACTTCAAGAGCTGAATATTGAAGAAGGGTGGCTATTAAAGTGATAAAACAAAGAAAACTGATATATATTGGTCACTTCAAACGTCACGAAAGTTTAGAGAGAACAATAATAGAGGGATATGTGCCTGGAAGAGAGGAAGAGGAATGCCAAAGAGAAGATGGGTGCAGGATGTGGCAGATGATCTCCAGATGGATGTATCAGACGCGGGACATCTTGCTTGTGATCGAGAGGTTTTCGGGAAGGTTGTTATGGGAGCGAGGTTCAGCAAAGGACATGCTATTGAATGAAGGAATGAATGAATGAAACTTAACGAGAATTCAGCGTTAAAGTTCAATAAACCGGCGTGGAATCAACCCACTATCCCGCCAGCAGCGTACAGGAAACTAACCCACGTAAAATTGCCTAGAAAATCACAAACAGTCAATAAACACTAGGATTGATTACGATGTCCTGGATAGCACTGGGCTGTAACTATATGATTCTATAATGATTGGCAGATATTATGTAGAAGTCGGACTGCGTGGTCAGCCAAACACAGCCGAGTCAAGTACTTCCAGATTATCAGTGTGTCCTGGCCAACAGTTTCTAATTCCAGTTTCTGAAGTCCAAAATTGGCATTTCTTTATCTCAGTGATTAAGCTGAGAGTTCTTATCGGGCAAGTCAACAGAGCTGGCTTAGGTATAGGTCGACTAGAATGTCGCTGATATCAAGATTAACACGCGGAATTAGCAATTTATCTCTGATTTCAAGTTACGGTACCAATCCGTATATATATATATATATATATATATATATATATATATATATATATATATATATATATATATATATATATATATATATATATATATATATACATCAACACACAAGCGGTCTACTTAAAAATCGCCTAACACAACTGACCTCTGGCCAGATATCCCAGAACCATGTCTGCGCCCAGGCAGGCCAGCCCCGTCCCCCACATGTCCCTGGTCCTATAGAACCATGTCTGCGCCCAGGCAGCCAGCCCACATGTCCCTGGTCCTAAAGAACCATGTTCTGCGCCCAGGCAGGCCAGCCCCACATGTCCCTGGTCCTATAGAACCATGTCTGCAGGCAGGCCAACCCCACATGTCCCTGGTCCTATAGAACCATGTCTGCGCCCAGGCAGGCCAGCCCCACATGTCCCTGGTCCCTATAGAACCATGTCTGCGCCCAGGCAGGCCAGCCCCACAATGTCCCGGATCCTATAGAACCATGTCTGCAGGCAGGCCAGCCCCACATGTCCCTGGTCTGATAGAACCATGTCTGCGCCCAGGCAGGCCAGCCCCCACATGTCCCTGGTCCTATAGAACCATGTCTGCGCCAGGCAGGCAGCCCCACATGTCCCGGATCCTATAGAAACCATGTCTGCGCCCAGGCAGGCCAGCCCCACATGTCCCGGATCCTATAGAACCATGTCTGCAGGCAGGCCAGCCCCACATGTCCCTGGTCCTATAGAACCATGTCTGCGCCCAGGCAGGCCAGCCCCACATGTCCCTGGTCCTATAGAACCATGTCTGCGCCCAGGCAGGCCAGCCCCACATGTCCCGGATCCTATAGAACCATGTCTGCGCCCAGGCAGGCCAGCCCCACATGTCCCGGATCCTATAGAACCATGTCTGCAGGCAGGCCAGCCCCACATGTCCCTGAGTCCTATAGAAACCATGTCTGCGCCCAGACAGGCCATCCCCACATGTCCCTGGTCCTACAGAACCATGTCTGCAGGCAGGCCAGCCCCACATGTCCCTGATCCTATAGAACCATGTCTGCGCCCAGGCAGGCCAGCCCCACATGTCCCTGATCCTATAGAACCATGTCTGCAGGCAGGCCAGCCCCATATGTCCCTGATCCTATAGAACCATGTCTGCAGGCAGGCCAGCCCCACATGTCCCTGATCCTATAGAACCATGTCTGCAGGCAGGCCAGCCCCACATGTCCCTGGTCCTATAGAACCATGTCTGCGCCCAGACAGGCCAACCCCACATGTCCCTGGTCCTATAGAACCATGTCTGCGCCTAGGCAGGCCAGCCCCACATGTCCCTGATCCTATAGAACCATGTCTGCGCCCAGGCAGGCCAGCCCCACATGTCCCGGATCCTATAGAACCATGTCTGCGCCCAGGCAGGCCAGCCCCACATGTCCGGATCCTATAGAACCATGTCTGCGCCAAGGCAGGCCAGCCCCACATGTCCCGGATCCTATAGAACCATGTCTGCAGGCAGGCCAGCCCCACATGTCCCTGATCCTATAGAACCATGTCTGCGCCCAGACAGGCCAACCCCACATGTCCCTGGTCCTATAGAACCATGTCTCCGCCCAGGCAGGCCAGCCCCACATGTCCCTGGTCCTATAGAACCATGTCTGCGCCCAGGCAGGCCAGCCCCACATGTCCCTGGTCCTATAGAACCATGTCCTGCGCCAGACAGGCCAACCCCACATGTCCCTGGTCCTATAGAACCATGTCCTTGCGCCCAGGCAGGCCAGCCCCACATGTCCCTGATCCTATAGAACCATGTCTGCGCCCAGGCAGGCCAGCCCACATGTCCCCTGGTCCTATAGAACCATGTCTGCGCCCAGACAGGCCAACTCCACATGTCCCCGGTCCTATAGAACCATGTCTGCGCCCAGACAGGCCAACCCCACATGTCCCTGATCCTATAGAACCATGTCTGCAGGCAGGCCAGCCCCACATGTCCCTGATCCTATAGAACCATGTCTGCAGGCAGGCCAGCCCCACATGTCCCTGATCCTATAGAACCATGTCTGCGCCCAGGCAGGCCAGCCCCACATGTCCCTGATCCTATAGAACCATGTCTGCGCCCAGGCAGGCCAGCCCCGTCCCCCACATGTCCCTGGTCCTATAGAACCATGTCTGCGCTCAGTCAGGCCAACCCCACATGTCCCTGATCCTATAGAACCATGTCTGCGCCCAGGCAGGCCAGCCCCGTCCCCCACATGTCCCCGGGTCCTATAGAACCATGTCTGCGCCCAGGCAGGCCAACCCCACATGTCCCGGGTCCTATAGAACCATGTCTACGCCCAGCAGGCCAGCCCCGTCCCCCACATGTCCCTGGTCCTATAGAACCATGTCTGCAGGCAGGCCAGCCCCACATGTCCCGGATCCTATAGAACCATGTCTGCGCCCAGGCATACCAACCCCACATGTCCCGGGTCCTATAGAACCATGTCTGCGCCCAGGCAGGCCAGCCCTGTGAATTTTGCTCGCTTGCTTTTAACTTAAGCGTAGTCCACACGTAACACTGGGCTGAATTTTGCGTGTGTCCCTATTACCAGTGTCCCTCAACCATCAGGCGAACCCACTCCGACTTCAGAAGTACTTGTAATTTGCGTCCCTAAATCAAGGACGAGAAGTCAACATTTTGGTCCAATTGACTGATGTAGGGGTGGAACCGGGTGTTTATCAGGATGTTATCCATTCGGCTATGCCGACCTTCGAACCCCCCCCCCCCCCCCTTTCCACCCCCCCCCCCCCCCCCCACACACACACACACACATGAACCCGGGAAATCGGAGCGATGCTGGCAGCACAAGTTCTGATTCCCTTCCAGTATGTTTATTGTGGATGTGTTGGCCCGATCCTCGGTGATGTAAAAGTAATCGGGGAAACTGGGGATTCTCCTACAAAAATCTCGTCGATAACCGCACAGATAAGGGCAGACTTTGGACGGCCGGGAGAGAACATGAGATAAGATAGAGAGCTTGAAGGTTCAAATTCGTCATTCTTGAGCGACAGGAGAGCTGGTTTCTTTCTTTTTTTCTTTCTTTTTTTCAAATGTTTTATTTTCATGAGATTGAAAAGTTCTCGAGTGGAATCACCCCACTAGAATGTAAATTAATACAAGTTCTTTCTGGGCAATGTTGATAGTTCCTTCTTGTTCTCGCGATTACCTTCACAGTGTATAAGCCTATAAGGTAACATGGTAATTCCCGATAAGTGTTATCAATACATGCATGCATTTTTATAGTTAAGTTACAAGTGACGCTTGTTATTAATACACATGCAATACAGGCTTCGAATTGAGTTACATTGTGTGGAAGTTAAGAATTATTAACAGACATGCTGGTTTGGGGTAAAATTACATTTATATTCGAGGCTTGTTAAATGTTGTATATGCATAGCCAGATGTATGGTTCAGTTACACGCGGCGCCATTTAAGCGTTGTTAATACACTAGTTCTAATGGAGGTTAATAGATGAAAGAAGAGGAGAAGAAGGATATACTTGCAGAGGATACTCTGTGGCGCAGTGGATAATTCGCTTGACTGACGGCCCGGAGGTCATGTGGTCGAAATCCCACGCAGGCGCAGTGACACAAAGTTGTTAAGTGTATGTGTATGCCTCCCCCCCCCCCCCCTCTCTCTCTCTCTCTCTCTCTCTTTGTGTGTGTGTTTGTGTCTGTGTGTGAGAGTGTAAATATAAGAAGCCAACACGGCTGGAGGGTTTAACGCGCTGGCGCTGACACTTCCGGCATGTTGACGGTGGGGTCACCGAGTCGTTTCCTGCACCGGTCTGTCGGACTTAATCGTTGACTTCTCGTTCAGAAAGCACTGGCAAACCCTTTTTTTTTTATTTGCATATCCTATTTACAGGACATCGCGGCCAAGACCAGCATTTTACTGCTGTTGCTGATATCTTGGCAAGTTTACCACCAGTAGCTTGTCTTTGCTTTCTGAACGACAATTGGCAAACTACTGAACGTACAAATTGACTACAAAATCAAATTGGTGTTGGGGTTAATCGCAACGTCCTGTAAAGGACATGCAGCATTTTTTTAGCTGGCACATTGGCGAAGTTGATAGCTGACTGCGCTGATGTCATGAGCACGATCAGACGCGAGATTCGACGCCTGGGATCGTCGCCTGCGAAAGTGAGGGAAAGATTGGCCATCTATTTCTCCGTCATTCAGATATATACAATGTGGGGGATCTATCACCTCACAGACCTATACAATGTGGGGGCTCTATCACATCACAGATCTATACAATGTGTGGGCTCTATCACATCACAGACTTATACAATATGGCGGCCCTATCACATCACAGACCTATACAATGTGGGGGCTCTATCACATCACAGATTTATACAATGTGGGGGTTCTATCACATCACAGACTTATACAATGTGGCGGCCCTGTCACATCACAGACTTATACAATGTGGGGGACCTATCACACCACAGACCTATACAATGTGGCGGCACTATCACATCACAGACCTATACAATGTGGCGGCCCTATGACATCACAGACCTATACAATGTGGCGGCACTATCACATCACAGACCTATACAATGTGGCGGCCCTATCACATCACAGACCTATACAATGTGGCGGCACTATCACATCACAGACCTATACAATGTGGCGGCACTATCACATCACAGACCTATACAATGTGGCGGCCCTATCACATCACAGACCTATACAATGTGGCGGCCCTATCACATCACAGACCTATACAATGTGGGGGACCTGTCACATCACAGATCTATAGAATGTGGGGCTCTATCACACCACAGACCTATACAATGTGGGGGCTCTATCACATCACAGACTTATACAATGTGGGGGACCTATCACATCACAGACCTATACAATGTGGCGGCACTATCACATCACAGACCTATACAATGTGGCGGCCCTATCACATCACAGACTTATACAATGTGGGGGACCTATCACACCACAGACCTATACAATGTGGCGGCACTATCACATCACAGACCTATACAATGTGGCGGCCCTATCACATCACAGACCTATACAATGTGGCGGCACTATCACATCACAGACCTATACAATGTGGCGGCACTATCACATCACAGACCTATACAATGTGGCGGCACTATCACATCACAGACCTATACAATGTGGCGGCCCTATCACATCCCAGACCTATACAATGTGGCGGCACTATCACATCACAGACCTATACAATGTGGCGGCACTATCACATCACAGACCTATACAATGTGGCGGCCCTATCACATCACAGACCTATACAATGTGGCGGCACTATCACATCACAGACCTATACAATGTGGCGGCACTATCACATCACAGACCTATACAATGTGGCGGCCCTATCACATCACAGACCTATACAATGTGGCGGCCCTATCACATCCCAGACCTATACAATGTGGCGGCACTATCACATCACAGACCTATACAATGTGGCGGCTCTATCACATCACAGACTTATACAATGTGGGGGACCTATCACACCACAGACCTATACAATGTGGCGGCACTATCACATCACAGACCTATCATTAGAAACTGCTTCGGGGCACATTATATGTTGACCAAATAAGTAACCAAAGGACGGTTGACCTAATAAGTAATCAAAGGACCGTTGACAAAATAAGGAACCAAAGGACCGTTGACCAAATAAGGAACCAAAGGACCGTTGACCAAATAAGGAACCAAAAGAACCGTTGACCAAACAAGGAAACAAACGATCATATTCTCTCACCTGATATTTGGGTACTGGTCGGATATAAGCCTATTTGGAGATAATAAAAGTTCTGCTGTGTACGCTGCCCATATTAACATTCTCTTGGCCGTAGGGAAACGAAACGAAGGTAAAACATGACGGTGCCCAGGCTGAATTTCCATATCCAGAAAATGTAACTACTAAAAGACTCACCTGAACATCTTGAGGCACATTGAGTATATAGTTATAGTCCCATATTTGTATAGACCAACCAACGGGCAATGTTATCTGTATCACCCCTGCCACCTTAATTACCCTAAACAATTGCCGGGTACCCATTTTAGACTGGGAGCAAAGGTCATACGAACAAAACAAATCAAAACAAAAACAACAACATCCCCACCTTGAAAGTGATTTGAACACATGGCCACCGGCCCGCCAGGCAAGAGCGACAATGTTACCATGGCTACTGAAACAACATGCACAGGACCAGTCTGAAGAAACAATGCAATGCTCTTTACGATTAAATCTAAATCACTTGCTTACGATGACGTAATGAGGAAGAATTAAAATAGATATGATACTTTGTACTAATAACTCTCCATGTAACAAACGTATCAAGAATCCAATCTGTGGTCGTAAGGGCATCATGATTGAAGCATCAACGCTAGTGTAAGCTAACCACCATTGTACTTCAAAGGGTAATGATCCACTCGGCGAAGTTCATCTCTTCCCTTATTGTGTGTGTGTGTGTGTGTGTGTGTGTGTGTGTGTGTGTGTGTGTGTGTGTGTGTGTGTGTGTGTGTGTGTGTGTGTGTGTGCATTATATTCTTTACGATTTTCGAACACACAATATGTGTACATGGATCCTTTTATTCTTTTCGCCCTGATCAGAGAAGTCATGGCGTCCCGTGCACTAATCAGAGACTGTGATGGACTGTAACATCCTTGTATCTTTTTGTAAAAAGTATAATAACCTCCATGTAAAACTCATTGAAAATAAACCATATTTTGCATCGTTATCTGTCGGTACGACCACTTGAAAATACTATTTAAAGACTGATTCGGTACTTCACGTTGCAAAGTAAACAAACAACTTCATTTAAGATTTCCAATAAAAGAAAATAGCACAGCATATCTCAGTTGCACCTGGAAGGCAAACGTGTCTGACGTGGCCCGCACAAAGGAAACAGAAGGCAGACTGTTGTTCATAGTACCTATCTGACCTGCAATCGGCGATGAGTTCTTTATGCGTGGAGTGTTCTCTTTATTTTCAGTTACTCGGAATATCGGCGACAATCAACAGTCGTATTTACTCACTCTTACAAGACTCTAGAGTAGATTGTGAGGCCGATCTTTCCAAGTGTATGTGATATAAGAGACCAATTTTTCGAACTAATATTACCAAGCGTTTGTGACGTAAGTCCAGTATGTGGGGCCGATACTTCTAAATAGTTTTGACGTGAATCCAGTTACTTTGGAAATTGGGAAAAAGGGGGATGGGTATTTCTAAGCATTCCTGACGTAAGCCCGATATTTGTGTGAATTTGTGACATACGTCCAATGTGCGAACCCGATATTGCCTAACGCTATAAAGCGAGACCAGAATGAGAGGTCGAACGTTCCGAAAGTTTGGGACGTGAGGAGAGGACCATGAGGACTGGAGGTCAGCATGGCAGAATGGATTAAAGCGCTGGTTCGTAAACATCCTGGCTGATGATGCCGAGGTAGGGGGTTCATCCCCAACACCAGTCAGCTGTACGTCTCGTTCTTGACTTGGGGACGTAAATTACTAGAACTTCTGAAGTCGGAGTGGATTCGCCTAATGGCAATGGAGGGACACTTGTAAAAGGGAAAGCTAATCCGCATGCAAATATAATTCCATTGCACTAAAAATAAATGGAGCAGCACGCTTGAGTTCAAAGCGCGAACATTTAAATAACATGTGGGATGGATATTTCAAACTGTTTCGGACGATTTAAGAAAACATATCATATCAGAAACGAACGTATGGTGAGTTGCCTGGTTCAGAATAAGCTAAGAGTTCAGACCGAGGCAAGCTTCTTCAAGAAGGTCTTGATGACCTGACATGTACGTGATGTCGCACAATTGCATCCAGTCCTCCACACTAGGTGACCCATAATGTGTGCGATATTGTAGATTTGCACCCAGTCCTCCACACTAGGTGACCCATAATGTGTGCGATATTGTAGATTTGCACCCAGTCCTCCACACTAGGTGACCCATAATGTGTGCTATATTGTAGATTTGCAACCAATCCTCCACACTAGGTGACCCATAATGTGTGCTATATTGTAGATTTGGAACCAGTCCTCCACACTAGGTAACCCATAATGTATGCTATATTGTAGATTTTCATCCAGTCCTCCACACTAGATGACCCAGAATGTATATGATGTCGTAGACGTGCACCTAGTCACCCACACTAGGTGTCACATAATGTGTACTATATTGTAGATTTGCATCCAGTTCGCCACATTACATGATCTGGAATATGCGTGTCTCTGTGTGTGAGTATTATTGCATAGCTGGGTCCAGTCTTCCACACTAAATGACCCAGAATTTGTGCGATATTGTAGATTTGCAACCAGTCCTCCACACTATATGACCCATAATGAGTGCGATATTGTAGATTTGCACCCAGTCCTCCACACTAGGTGACCCATAATGTGTGCTATATTGTAGATTTGCACCCAGTCCTCCACACTAGATGACCCATAATGTGTGCTATATTGTAGATTTGCACCCAGTCCTCCACATTAGATGACCCATAATGTGTGCTATATTGTAGATTTGCACCCAGTCCTCCACACCAGATGACCCAGAATGTCAGCGACATGGTAGATTTGCACCCAGTCCTCCACACTTTTGACCCATAATGTGTGCTATATTGTAGATTTGCACCCAGTCCTCCACACTAGATGACCCAGAATGTGTGCTATATTGTAGATTTGCAACCAGTCCTCCACACTAGATGACCCATATTGTGTGCTATATTGTAGATTTGCAACCACTCCTCCACACTAGGTGACCCATAATGTGTGCTATATTGTAGATTTGCAATCAGTCCTCCACACTAGATGACCCATAATGTGTGCTATATTGTAGATTTGCAACCAGTCCTCCACACTAGATGACCCATAATGTGTGCTATATTGTAGATTTGCAACCAGTCCTCCACACTAGGTGACCCATAATGTGTGCTATATTGTAGATTTGCAACCAGTCCTCCACACTAGATGACCCATAATGTGTGCTATATTGTAGATTTGCACCCAGTCCTCCACTCTAGATGACCCAGAATGTGTGCTATATTGTAGATTTGCAACCAGTCCTCCACACTAGATGACCCATATTGTGTGCTATATTGTAGATTTGCAACCATTCCTCCACACTAGGTGACCCATAATGTGTGCTATATTGTAGATTTGCACCCAGTCCTCCACACTAGATGACCCATAATGTGTGCTATATTGTAGATTTGCAACCAGTCCTCCACACTAGATGACCCATAATGTGTGCTATATTGTAGATTTGCAACCAGTCCTCCACACTAGGTGACCCATAATGTGTGCTATATTGTAGATTTGCAACCAGTCCTCCACACTAGGTGACCCATAATGTGTGCTATATTGTAGATTTGCAACCAGTCCTCCATACTAGATGACCCATAATGTGTGCTATATTGTAGATTTGCACCCAGTCCTCCACACTAGATGACCCAGAATGTGTGCTATATTGTAGATTTGCAACCAGTCCTCCACACTAGATGACCCATATTGTGTGCTATATTGTAGATTTGCAACCATTCCTCCACACTAGGTGACCCATAATGTGTGCTATATTGTAGATTTGCACCCAGTCCTCCACACTAGATGACCCATAATGTGTGCTATATTGTAGATTTGCAACCAGTCCTCCACACTAGATGACCCATAATGTGTGCTATATTGTAGATTTGCAACCAGTCCTCCACACTAGGTGACCCATAATGTGTGCTATATTGTAGATTTGCAACCAGTCCTCCACACTAGATGACCCATAATGTGTGCTATATTGTAGATTTGCAACCAGTCCTCTACACTAGATGACCCAGAATGTATATGATGTCGTAGACGTGCACCTAGTCACCCACACTAGGTGTCACATAATGTGTACTATATTGTAGATTTGCATCCAGCTCGCCACATTACATGATCTGGAATATGTGTGTCTCTGTGTGTGAGTATTATTGCATAGCTGGGTCCAGTCTTCCACACTAGATGACCCTGAATGTATATGATGTTGTAGACTTGCAGCCAGCCCTCCACACTTGTTGCGTTCTGTGACACACACACACACACATACACACACACACACACACACACACACACACACACACACACATTGCAACAGTACATGCTGTCTGACAGCCGGAAACCACGTACAATTAGAGCAAATAAACAGTTGATATGGCCTAGGTCGCAGCATACATTTGGTGTTCAATGACTAGAAATGGCATATTTTTACACTGTGTAGGCAGTGGTTCCCAAGCTTTTCAAGCAGAGGGCCAAATCTACTATTTCCGGTAGTTAAGCGGGTCACAACGTTATAAAATTATACAAGTCGTGCAATATCATTCTTACCTTTCTTAACACTCGTCAACAAAATTCTATAACTTTCAAGGCAGTCAGTGTCAGTACTACACTGCGGCCATTTTTTTTTTTTTTTTTTGGATTTAAAATCAAAAGTTCAGTTAACAATAAATTTTAAATCAGTTTCGAAAATCCCAATTAATGTAATTAATTTACAATTGTCACTGTCCTTCATAACCAGTTACTTAAGTTCAGATGCCAGCTTACCCATGCCTGGGCACAAATCTGTCGTGCCCAAAAAACATAAGCACAGCTAGGTTACTGTCGTAACGCAACTGTCTGTAACGTTGCTTGATGTTTTTTTTTTTTTTATATATAACGGTCATTGCGGAAAATGACTGCTCGCATCTGTGAGTCGAACCAAAACGACAAATGTATCTCTGGGTGAATGAATGCAAGTGTTAAATTGTTCGACAGGCAATAGTCGCCAGAATAAAATCATATGATCAGCTGAAGGTGAAGCTCCAGAAATTTTTTTTACTGTAACTAGTCACATTTATTTTCCACCACAAGCGTCTTCAGAGTTGGAAACGCCTCCAAATTCCCTCAGTACGATAAACAGTCGTAGTCTCATTGTAAAGTAAGAAACGTAATCGCACAAATTTGTGAAAAGCCCCCCCCCCCTTCCCCCGCCCCGCCCCCCCCCCCCCCCTGGATCCTCGCATTTAAAGAGTTTAAATGAGATGTGATGTCCACCAAAAATGCCAGATCATTAAGCCAGTCATCGTTCAGCAGACATTCTCGTTCCGCAGGCAATTCATTTATTTCAGACAGAAACAGATAGACACTACTTTCAGTGCCCAGAAACGTGACAGAACTTTCCATTTTGGATAGGCATCTGACATACGCTCCGAGTGTATTTTAAATTATTAAAATATATTATATTAAACAACGAGGCCCCTCGTGCCACTTTCTGACAGCTGGTGGGCCACAAGTGGCCCGCGGACCGCGGTTTGGGAACCTCCGGTATAGAGAAAGCTTTTTATATGAGATTAGAACTTGAAATAGAACAGCGGTTAAGAATCCCGCGATTCTTTATCTCTCTCTCTCTCTCTCTCTCTCTCTCTATATATATATATATATATATATATATATATCTTTATTTCTCTCACTATCCCGATCTTTATCCATCGTTTACACTATATATCTGAATTTACGCTTGAGTGTATCACTATACATCTGAATTTACGCTTGAGTGTATCACTATACATCTGAATTTACGCTTGAGTGTATCACTATATATCTGACTTTACACCTGAGGGTATCACTATATATCTGACTTTACACCTGAGTGTATCAATATATATATCTGACTATACACCTGAGTGTATCAATATATATTTGTCTTTAAACCTGAATATACCATTAAATGTCCGACTTAAAACGAGTGTATCACTGCATAACAAATGTTAAACCTTGGTGTACCACTATACCTGACAATAAACCTGGTTGCAATATCTCTATGAATTGTCTCGGCAAGTGGCTGTTGTGAGTACCTGGTTATGGCTCACTTAAGATAACGAATGCTATCAAGCCAACTGCGAACACCTGGGTATAATTCACTCACACACGCACATACACACGCACACAGAGAGGCACATAAAGCAACCCACGCACACACAAACACGCATACGAGGAACATAACCTAGTCAAACCTATCTCTACATAAGGAACCTAGACGTCTTATCTAGACTCAGCGATATCAACACCAACACTTGTTTGCCAAGCTGTAAATGTGTTTGTCCGTATTGTTTCAAGGCCCGTATCTGGTACTGTAGTTTATCATTCCGTCCAGCGATAAGAAACTTCATTGTGCTATGACATACACTGGGGCGAAAACCGTGACCACGAGCAGCAGTTCAGTTGGGGCGATTGTAGAGGCTGATGGTGATGTTGTCTCGCCGGCTGGATCATAAGAATAGCTAAATTCAACGTTCCTATTTGCAAACAGATGCCATAGTTTCCGTCTTAGGTAAGATTTTTAACTTCACAACAACGGTTCATAAAATATCAATACAATTCGCATCTTAGGTAAGATTTTAAACTTCACAACAATGGTTCTTAAATAACAATACAACTTCCATCTAAGGTAAGATTTTAAACTGCATAGCAACGCTAAAGTTGCCATATTAAGTAAGATTTTAAACTTTTCAACAATTTTAGAGTTCTAACTTTGGTAAGATTTTAAACTTCACAACAATGGTTCATATAATAACAATAGAATTTCCATATTTGGTAAGATTCTTATCTTCAAAATAACGCTATAGTTGCCATCATATCTAAGTTTTTTAAACTTCAAAACAACATTATAGTTGCCATCTTAGTTAAGCTGTTAAACTTCACAACAACGCCATAGTTATCATTTCAGGTAGGCTTTTAAACTTCATAACAACGCTATAACTTCCATCTTAGGTAGGAGCTTTTTCACTTAATTATAAGAATTATGTTTGGCTTGCTAATCCATGGCTCTTCAAACGGCTCTTCATGGTTGAAGTGAAAAGACACCTGACTTTCTTCACATCTTTTCTGCATTGGGAAACTGCACACTCGTTGTGTGATTTTTATTTACTGTTTGACATTTATCTTTAGCCCTGTTTATGCTGCTCCTGTAGAAGGTATTAACCGGAAGCGTCGAATTCGCATGTTGTCGTTTAGCTTGTTCATTACATATTTGCTTTAACATTATTATTATTATTATTATTATTATTATTATTATTATTAATTCGTCCCATTTCATATTCCCACTACAATTTCTTTTCACCTGGAGTGAGTTCGATGTAAGGTATTTACACTGTGTCTATATATATTGCTCTCTCTCTCTCTCTCTCTCTCTCTCTCTCTCTCTCTCTCGATCTCACACACACACACACACACACACACACACACACACACACACACACACACACACACTCGTATGATCTACGCACACACTTATTTCGTTCATGTTAAATACGCCAGTCATTTCCCGTGCCAGATGTGCTATGTGAAGTTTAGTCAAATGTGTCAGTAGTACATTGTTTTCTCAGTGTGATATCTGTAGTCTTTTCTTTTCCATGTCACAAATGATCTTTTGTTCTGTATAGATGATTATTCAGTATCACGCTGAATTTTTATACAGCTGGTCACTGTTCTAATAATGGCTGTAGAACGGCTATCCTAATGTCTTTGTCCACATACAACGTAGTGACGCAGTAATGCACAATAGACACACCCGAGAGGCTTAATAAAGAATAATTGATGTATCTCAATGTGGTGTTTCATCTTCAACACTTTTACCAATATACATTGAGTGATATACTACACGAAATACCAAAGCCAATCCATAGTTCTTGATATCCTGACTGATGATTTGACGGAATAATCGTCTGAACTAAAATATCAAGACAGGTTGCTGAACCCCAAAAACTACATGACACGCGGACACGAACGTCGCGTTTAAATCATATACACCATCAAGCAAAAATGTCTACAGTAATAATACAAATAAATGAAGAAGGGTTACCTGAGGACACTGTAACAATATAACTGGTCACGCGAGTTGTGTGCGACCCCAGGTGTGGATCATATTCACAAAAGTGAACTGGAAAAGACTAGACACAGTTAGATGGGTACTTTACACAGCTGCCCGTGAGTCTTATCAACATGGCAAAACTCGTTGGTTGATGAATGGACGGATTGAGAATATGTTAGAGCTGTTATTATAAACGAAGATGTAGGATGTCATGAGGCATACAGCCTCAGAGTACGGATCAGCTGTTGGGGCCAGAGACTGTAGCCACACGATGGGTTGGTTGGTTGGTTGGCTGATGAATCCCGTGGAAGAATGAGTTTTAACTCTGAAGTTCAACGCCTTGGCGTTTAGGTCATTTGAATATTAAAAAGGGATTGAGTTTAAAGGAAGTTGGTAACAGACTTTCCTCGCAACCTGATACCGAAGTACCACTTCCTCTCCAGGAAGCTATCCTTCCCGTCTCCAAACTCAGAAAGCAGCCAATGTACCAGCCCAGTACTAGAACTTCACATATAACCAGGCCACCATCCAACATGGCTGACCTGCTGCCTGAGATGAAACCTAGGTTCAGGACAGTGCCGTAGATTTTCTCAGTATGAAGCATGTCTTCGGAATGCCGCCCCTAATGATGCAAGTCTTCGAAATGCCGCCCCTCCTTCGCTGCTTATGCCTCCCCTTTACTGTGCGGCCGCCTCTCTGTATCATAGCACAGCACGGCCTTGCCTAGGTGATAACGTATTCTTGCTTCAGTAATTGTGTGAAGACCTGTATGGCGCCCTTGTCAGGCTTCACCCCTTGCCACTGGATGTTGCTTCAACACGCCTTTATCAGAAACAAGAACAACAGCAGACCATGACAATAAGAATATTAAATATCTGCATTAAGACACAATATAATTTAAACTGAGCCTCGGTGGCAAGGTGGTGAGTGCGACGATGGTTCGAGATGCCATCAATGGCGGAGCTGTTATTCCAGTTACCAACCGGGATCCACACTCACCCTACATAGTAATGTTTGGCGCTCATATAAGTTGAGTTGAGTTGAGTTAAGAACCGACATCACTGCATTCAGGACATCCCCATATGTACTCTGTCACCTCATTCAAAAGCCAGCGAAGAACCATACTACTAAACGTTCCCACCGCTATCTGATTGAAAGTTGTCCTGGTCTTTCCTCTCAGTGTTGAGATTCTTCCAGAACCCCTACCGATCCTCCGCAATCTCATTCTTTCCACATACGGGTTCTCAATCTGATCTCCAGCCTTCTCCACCTGGTCATACAAACGCATGACCACCTCCCCCTTGTCCATAGACAATTTACCACCAAGCGGTGTATTCCCTGACGGCCTATCAGCCTGTTCATTCCCCCACACTCCCGCATGGCCAGGGCAAAATATCCACACAATTCTCACAATGTGGCCTCTGAAGTGACGATAGCCATTCCACACGAAACTTTCCTTTCTCAACCTTACTAAGTGTACACCTTGAATCCGCAATGAATACAGTGTGTGCTGCAGTAGTCTCCTCTAGCCAACGGAATGCCGCTGTGACTGCTTCCACCTCTCATGCTGTAGTCTCATATGCCAGACTCTGCTTTTTCAAGACTCGTCCATCAGCCTTTGCAATAAAACCCCAACCACTAGGTCTGTTTCTCACCACTGACCCATCGGTGTAGACGAATATGTCACCTTGATGTATGTTACTCTGGATAAGTTGTTGCACGTCAAACTCAGTGCGGCCCGCTGCCCATTCTCTGCACTCACGACCCAATGATACTATTACATTGTGTCAGTCCGTCATATCTTCCGGAACTTCAACCCACTCTTTTTCACGATTGATGGTCTCCAGATCACATAATTGAAGTATAGATATTTCTCCCTGTGCCATCCAGGACCTGCCTCGTCTTAGTCTATGACCCTTGACCATATCCATGGATTCATGCAGGGGATGATCCCAATCTGCAGCATCTCTCAGGGGGACCATTTGGCGTGAAAGACCCTATGCCTATCCATCATTGTTGGTAGCGCCATGATATGCCTCGTGGATATAATTGACGTGTCCTTTGTGCACCCCAGGATTACCCGCACGGCAGCATTCTGTATGCGCTCCAACCTTTCAAGTTGGCTCTTTGATACTGTCAGCAACCTCAAACCATACTCAATGACAGAAATTATTAATTGCTGAAAGAGCCTGTAAAGCAGGGGTGGCCTACACAAGGCCCGCGGGCCGCATGCGGCACGCCGTTAGTCATGTTGCGGCCCGCGGAGTGGGAAACGACGATGTGGTCGAAGCTGTAGCACGCTTGCTTGTTTACTTTAATTTAACAAAAAAATAGGTGCGTGGCCCGGCAGGAAATATTATTTCTAAAATTTGGCCCGCCTGCTGAAAAGGTTGGCCACCCCTGCTGTAAAGCATCCTTTGATCTACCCCGGTTGCTGCCATTACCCTCAATGCATTAAGTCCCCTACCAGCCTTCATCATACAAAATTGAAAGCTATAATTACCAACCGGGATTCGAACCTGTCACTTCTAAATGACGATGGTGCCTCGCTGCAAGAACATGTGTACTTCGAGGCTTTGAATGTAGACTGTGGACAGTCAATGGCTAGTTAAAATTTGTTGCGTATCCCTTACGGGACGTTGCAGTCAACACCAGCATTTTTCAGCTGCTGTTGATGTACTAGGCAAGTGTTACTTTCAGTAGTTTGCTATTGCTTTCTGAACGACCGGCTCCCATACCAGCACGTTATAACACAACGCGACACGGTCTGCTGCACAAATCGGTCGCAGCTGAGCTTCGAACGCCTGGTACCCGGCTCACGAACCGCGTTCGCAAGCCTTTAGCCACGGATAATGTTTGTCGGAGTTGGATGTACAGAGCCAAATACTTGATGAAACAGTGAAACACAGCTCACTTGATGGTTGATATGGTTGTTCTGCAGATACAATAAACATATTCCAGAAGACTGCAGTAATCCTCCTATTGATACAGATCTTATCCTGGATACTCTCCACACAGCCCGTATGTGAACGGATCTTTCACTTTACTAACTACTACTTCACACCCCAATATCTGCCATTCGGATACGTTTGGTATGTAAACATATGTAATAAAGATTTTTTTTTTGCATATCCTTTACAGGACATCGCTGTCAACACCAGCATCTTTCAGCTGTATGTTGATTTCTTGGCAAGATTACACTCAGTAGTTTGCCATTGCTTTCTGAGCGGCCGGCTCACATACCCCGTAGGTTACCGATGCGATTCGAACCACTGCTGATTCTCACCGTCATCACATTACCGACGAGAGTATACGAGATTACGGAGAAAAGTCATAACCTCTAAGCCACGAAGCCGGTAATAAAGATACAAAGCATTTAAGCAAATAAAATGTACTTATCTGATAATCAGGCAAATCCAGAGAAAGGGTAGACGAAAAACTTGTGCCCGTAAATATAAGCAAACAGAGCAGGAAATGTACGGTTCTACCACAGTTATCACCACTTCGTTTGTGTATTATAACATTGACACTTTGTTATCGTTAGTCAGAAATGCCCTATCACTTGGGTGGAAAGCTTGGATTGAAGAACTGGCGTTTATGATAGCAGAGAGCCAATAAATATTGCCCCGCCAATTCTTGTCTTCTCAATGCATTTACAACGCCGATTCATTGTTCCCGCTGATTTCTTGCATCCACAGCTAACATCACAGCCGTCGTGATTCTGACTATCTAATTGTGTTCTCAATGCATTTACATATTCCTATTCATATTTTCCGCCAATTTCCTCTATTCTTAGCTAACTTTACAGCCGCGGGTTTTCCCCCCAACCATTGAATTGTGCTCTCAATGAATTTACAAACGCCAATTCGATTTTGCCGCCAATTTCTTTTATTCTCAGCTTAACACAACCACCGTCGATGCGTATTTCAAACACTTTAATTGTCTTCTTATTGCATTTGCAAACACCGGTTCATTTTCCCAGCCAATTTCTAATATTCTCACCTAATATTACATCCATCGGATTTTGTTTGTTTGTTTTCTTCTCCTATCATCTTAATGTTTTTGCATATACTTTACAGGACATCGCTGTCAACATCAGCGTCTTTCAGCTGTATGTTGATTTCTTGGCCAGATTACGTTCAGTAGTTTGCCATTGCTTTCTGATCGGCCGGCTCATTATCCCGCAAGTCACGAGCGCGGGTCGAACAGCTTCCTATTCTCGCCTTGCTGCGAGACCCTGCGTGGATAAACGGGATTACGGAGAAAGTGGTGTAACCTCTCAGCCAGAGAGACCGGCTCCTATCATCTAATTGCCGGTTTCTCTGGTCCAGGGGTTACACGACTTTTTCCGTAATCCCGTATACTCTTGTGAGTAACGTGACGTGCGTGAGAATCGGTAGCGGTTCTCTCCGCGTCGGTACTTAGGGCTATGTGAGCCGGTCTCTCAGAAAGCAATGGCAAACTACTTGCCAAGAAATCAACAATCAGCTGAAAGATACTGATGTTGACAGCGATGTCCTATAAAGGATATGCGAACCCCAAAAAAAATCATCTAATTGTCTTCTCATGTCGGCTGTTGCAACAATCGCTTGCTTTCCCCCCGCCATCTGCTTGGATTTTCGGTCTGTCTCTGCAACCTTTCATTGTCTTTCCGGGTCAATTAATTGTATTCTCAACACCATCTGCAACCGTCGGTTGGTTTTCTGAGCTATCTGTGTCTGCTCCTAGCTCACCTGAGCCGTATATGTTGGTTTGTGTAGTCAGACAACATCAAAACCGTTTAGCCACATGTTTATGACATTGTGGCAATCGATTGCTTTGTGCACGAGATTTAATCGCGAGCCATAATATATTATATTGTTTCATTTAGTTGGCCTTTTGCTGTTTCCTCTTTATCCAGAACTATATGATCAGTGACACTTTATCTGTTAAGGTAAACATTAACTGGTGTTTGGTGACATCACTCTGCTACGTGTGATGAAAGCACACTGTTGTATTTAGTGAGATCACTCTGTTGTATTTGGTGCGA
This sequence comes from Cepaea nemoralis, assembly GCA_014155875.1. NCBI lineage: Eukaryota > Metazoa > Mollusca > Gastropoda > Stylommatophora > Helicidae > Cepaea > Cepaea nemoralis. The sequence goes on from JACEFZ010000856.1 coordinate 772,547, forward strand.
TCTCACTCTGTTTATTTGGTGAGATCACGCTGTTTATTTGGTGACATCACTCTGTTTACTTGCTGCGATCACTCTATTTATTTCGTGATATCACGATGGTTATTTGGTGACATCACTTTGCTTTGTATATAGTGAGAAACTGCTATGTGTTAGAGATCACTCGACTATGTGTGGTAAGATCTCTCTCCTATGTGTAGTGAGATACCTTTACTATGAGTGGTAAGAGAACTCTACTATATGTGGTGAGATCACTCGACAATGTGTTGTGAGATCTCTCTACTATTTATAGTGAGATCCCTTTACTATGAGTGGTAAGAGAACTCTACTATATGTGGTGAGACCACTCTACTATGTGTGGTGAGATCATTCGACTATGTATGGTGAGATCACTCGACTATACTTAGTTTATATATATATATATATATATATATATATATATATATATATATATATATATATATATATATATATATATATATAATGAAATTGCATTTGGTGCATTATTCGGTCAAGGAAATTGAATATTTAAACACAATAGTATGTGGTTGTGCTGCAGCGATAATAACAATCTTTTTCATAAGATCACAGTTGCCTTCGGGATCATACAGATCTTATTGGGGATACTTGCCACATCTACATAATCACAACCTATTATGTTGATTTAATTGTTTCCCGTACACAAAGTCTAGTGCGGTAAATTAACTGTCTGTGCTTTGAAAGTACTGATGTTCAAACTCCCACCCAACAAATTGACCCTCCCACACAAAGACTCGTATTTATCCAAAGCTTTTACCGAATGTTTGTAATTCAATGATCTAACTCAGAATATTAACACAGTGAATGAGTGTTAATGACGCAGAACAAGTACTTAAGTCTTGAAATATTGGTGTTGATAACCTGTCTGCTTTCATTCTCCAGATGAGGGCGAAGAAGACACACCGGGCAAAGCTGAAGATCGATCTCCTGAAACGCACGATGAGACAGAGGGTCAGAATAGTTCGGGACCATGTTTCCTTGAGAAGCCAATTGCTTCTGCAGAAGACATTCGGCGCAACACCATTTGCCAGTCGGATACGACAAGATGCAGTTCATCAAACATTAACAACGTAGCCCAGCCTAAGTTCGATCTCCAGAACACCGATGATGAAGACAGTAAAGACAATAAGCAAGGTATTGACAATTCTGATTGTAAAGAGAAATCAGGAAGGGCGCCAAATGGCAAAAATATGTCTTTGAAGCCGGATTATTACAATAATAGTGACATAGCTTACAATGACAGTTTTGATGAGAAGATCATGGACGATGTCAGCTCAGACAGTGGTGGAAATCTAAAGATGAAGACGCACACGTACATTAAAAGAGAGAATTCTCTGAGTCCAAATATTGAAGGTAGGGATGATTCTGATGGCAGCGGTGCCAACATTTTACAGTCTGCATCGTTCATGAACAAATTGCCAAATAAATCTAAACGCAGAAAGCGCTCACGGTCAAGATCAAGCTCAAAGTCTCTTGGCGTTCCCAGTTCACCGGATGGTCTGTCTAGCTGCAATCAAACGAGAGAAGAAGCGGAAAGAGCCCTTGTGAATCAACTGCAGCTGCCCAGCGATGTATTGTATCTTAGACAACAGGACATGACCATCCATGGAACTCCCAGCGTGGGCTGGGTCGTCTGTTGCGCCATTCCTTTGCCACAAGGCTCTTCTCTGGGTCCATTTCAAGGTCAGATTGTCCCCCCAGAGGCTGTTAAAGTTGGAGATCTCATTGTCCAGGTGAATATTGATACTATTGTGATTTCGTATGTTGCTGTATCATAATCACAATGCACATAAAGACATGTACCTTGAACATACAGAGTTACATCAGTCTAATCTGAGATCATCAACATTGACTTCATTCTCACAGGTACATGTACATTCATCTAGTGTAGATAGTAATATCAGCATTCACCTCGTTTAGACAGTTATATCAACATTTATCTAACTGGCATATGTATTTAACTTGGGCAGCGCCGACACCTTGTCAATCTGCATCAATCTGGCTTTGACAACCGTAGATTCCTCTGCATTTTGAGAACTCCAAGAATAGTTTGATTTGGATATCAAGAACCACCATCTTCGTACGGATAAATCTTTAAGTGCTCTGATCCTCTTCTTTATTTCACAAGCAAAGAGTCTCAGTTCAGCGCGCGTATACACAAATCACAAGTTCTATAAACATTTTCTCTAATGTGTTGTCATGTGTCAGAAAAACCACAGAAAATTAGACAGAACGAAGCTATTCTCTATCTGCCTCTAAAGTTCAAATTTACAGCATTTGATTTATTTCCTGATTAGTGAGGATCATCATCATCACACTCGATCCATTGGTGCTCTGATCTCCTGAACATTTCCGCCAGCGTATAATGTCTAATAGTGCTAGTTCTGTGTTGGTTAATCAAATATCTTGTGCTCTTGACAACTTGTTCTTGTCTGTTGGCTTTCCGCTTCTCTCGCACTCTGGACAAGGGTACAGATTTCAAAGTTTCCTTAAAGTTATCTGTTTGTCAAGCGTCTCTTCTGGTGTTGATGGTGTGTGGCCTCTCCGTTGCTCTTAGTTCGCCGTGTTCGTCAACCGATGGACTCTCTCTCTCTCCGCTCTAAGCCTGAATGCCCCAGCACATAGATACACGTTATCTTGAGTAATTGTCGTGTGATTTGACTGATTTAATTAACTCTAATCAACTGAAATATGTGTGTTTTATTTAAATTGTTAATTTATCCTTGCTTGCGACAAAGAAAGATAAAGCGATTCCAGAATCCTTTTGTTGCTGGTCTTTCCTTCTCTCTCTCTCTCTCTCTCTCTCTCTCTCTCTCTCTCTCTCTCTCTCTCTCTCTCTCTCTCTCCCCCGCACCCCCGCCCTTATCAATCTCAAGCCACCCAGTCTTGTTTACCTAAACTATGAGATAGAGTATAACATACTTGAACCACTTCTTTCTTTACGATAACGTCACCAGTGCGGGATAAGAACGTTATCCTTAAAATAGATAATTTTGTCGAAGTCTGGTCTGTTACGACACTCCCTTATCTGGGAACAGAGTTGTGTAGAAACTGTCAAAGGTATTGTAGCAGTCACAGATAGATTCTGTGTCGATAAATTCATTGGGGGAAAAACATGCAGTGCTGCTTTACATATGCACTGATAATCCTGGCACAAGTGTGTGGAAGTTGCCAGTTTGTTCATTCGTTTATCTTATTCTTTGGACACGAGCAGGGGTCAACTGGAATGTGTCCTGTCGACGGGAAAGTTGGATCTAGTATGTCCTGACAACAGGGGTCAACTGGAATGTGTCCTGTCAACGGGAAAGTTGGATCTAGTATGTTCTGACAACAGGGGTGTTGGGCGGAGAGAGAGAGAGAGAGAGAGAGAGAGAGAGAGAGAGAGAGAGAGAGAGAGAGAGAGAGAGAGAGAGAGAGAATATGTGTGTGCGTGAGTGCGTGTGTGTGTGTGTGTGTGTGTGTGTGTTTAAAAAAAAATAACGCAACATTATTGCAGATTCAATTGCAAACTTGTATCAACATTTTATTGACGATGCTCATTCGCCAACTGCAGTAGGTTCTGGCGATGCCAGTCCGTTAGAACAGGACCTCTAACCCTCTAGTCTTCTAGCCCAAAAAACCAGCGTCGTGCAGCCGGGTCCTGACCGTTTGATCTAAAATTCGACGAGCTCTTGGCATTAACTGGACTGTCGAAGTCACAGAGGCAAATCGATTCCTAAGGACGCAGCTGTATGAAGCGGTCTTCGGCAGCAGTTGTGATTCTGGGTCTTCCACTGCGCGGGTGGTCTACCACTGAGCCAGTTTCTTGAAATCTCCCCCAAAGGTGACTAATGGTGCTTCTAACCACATTAAATTCTCTGGCTACTACACTTTGTGACTGTCCAGTCCAGCCTTTAAACGTTCAATGATGATGAGACGTTCTTCTGTAGTGAGATTAGCCATGCTTGTGCATTGATTTTTCAACTGAATTTATTCGAGGAGCGTCAATCTTTTATAGGCATTCAATAATATGGTCCGTCCGTCTGTCCGTCCGTCCGTCCGTCCGTCCGTCTGTCTGTCTGTCTGTCTGTCTGTCTGTCTGTCTGTCTGTCTGTCTGTCTGTCTGTCTGTCTGTCTGTCTGTCTGTCTACAACCAACCAACACCTGACACTAGTCTTGCTCAGATTACTTCTATGTTTAATTCTTGTCTCACGCCTAATCTCTACTTTTAATTCCTGTCTCACATACATTGCTTTTAGCCTGTGCCACCAATTTTCTTTTGTAACTCTTGTCTGTCACGTGTTGTCATTAACTTTTGTCTCCAGTGTATTCCGAATCTTTAAATCCCTTCTTACAAGTATTGTCTTTAGCGTTGTTCTCAAAATACACCCTCTTTATTGTATCTTATCAAGTGATTATCTTCAGATCTGGTCTCACGTGTGTTGGCTATCTTTAAGTTGTCTCAAATCTACTGACATGCGGGGCCCATGTCTCATATCTCTTGGCTATCTGCTATCTATTAACTAACCTAAGTGGGCCCAGGACCCGAGAGACACGGCGTCTGTTGAGGTTTGGGTAGTATAATGGACCACCTTCACGTCTTTATCTAAGGGCAGTAGTATTGCCTTAGTGACCCCAACTCGTGTCTGACAGGTATTCCCAATCAGGCCTTGGGAACACTACACTGTTAATGATAGCACCAAAGCAACCGTCTCTAACTACCAACAGACTATCCTAGTATTTAAAAAAAAAGGTTTAGGTAATGGCACGGCGCCCGTCCATTACCGAAGCCCACGAAGGAAACAAACAATAGTAACATTGTAACCTACCAAGAGGCGACTTAGGGGCTTTGGCGTGTGCCTGCTACTCCACCTCGCTGGCAGCTTCATCTCACAGAAAACTTACCTGTAAAATCTAACCATGCTTTGACGTGAGATAGTCCAGGACCTGTAATCCTTTGAGTTGAAAGGCTGAAGTTTTAGTTGTCGCTCGCCAGATACTCCACTCTATGTGTGTTTGTGTGTGTGTGTGTGTGTGTGTGTGTGTGTGTGTGTGTGTGTGCGCGCGTGCGTGCGTGCGTGTATGAATAGGACTTAGGCGGCGCTAGTTCATGTATCTCATGGTGGGGTATCTTACTGGTTCACTTTTAGTTTTTAAGTAACCAGTACCCATTTAATGACAATTGTAATGCGTGATCAGGAGAATAGCGATCATAGAGACGAAATAATGATGGTGTTTAGTTGCAGACTCATCATAAGAAGTGGCCGGTATGGAAAGCTTACATAAAACTTCATATGATAATGGATGGAGAGTCATCAACCTGGCAGAAGCCAAAGGACTGCAGATTAGTAGTACCAGACTACAAAGAAAGGATATACACAAACAAACTTGGAAATCATGTGACAAGAGAACCTATAATCAAATAGATCACATTTTAATTAACAACAGAAATGCAACAAACTTACAGCAAGTTAGAAGTTATAGAGGAGCTGAGTGCCACAGCGACCACTTCCTCGTTGGAGCAAAATTTAAAATAAAACTTAAGAGAGCTTTCTATACTAAATTACAAAGATTACACCCAACATATAACAGAGAAAAACTACAAGAAATTACAGTCAAAGAGAAATTTACAGATGAAATAAAATGTAAACTTGAAACTCTGCAAAACCCTTTGGAGGAAAACGTTGACCAAACTTGGTTGAACATCAAGAATACAATTCAATCTACCGCAGAAGAATGTCTCGGTGTGTTAACCACGCATAGAAAGAACAGATGGTTCAATCAAAAATGTGAAGAAGCAGTCATTAGGAAAATGAATGCCAGACATTTATGGTTAAATGACATCAACAACATCCAACAGGAAGAGCAATATAGAAATGAATGTAAAGAGGCTACAAAAATAGTTCGACAGCAGAAGCGAGAATATATGAGTAATATAATCAAAGATATGGAAACTAATCACTAGAAAAACGAACCCAGGAAGTTTTTTTAAAGAACTGAAGTCAATGAAACGAGGGCACCAACAAAACACATATGGTTTAAAAGGCAAAATTGGGAATATGATAAATATCCGTGAGGAAATGTGCAACACATGGAAAGAATATTTTGTTGAATTACTAAATTGTGAAGCTCCAAATAACACTTTTCCACAGGAAGAGGTTCTAACGTGTGAACCACAAATTGAAGAACCTGCATTTGAAGAAATCCTATATGTAATCACACGACTTAAAAACAATAAGGCAACTGGGGCTGATGGAATTGCTGCTGAATTTATAAAGGCAGGTGGCCATGCATTACATCTAAAGCTATACGAACTAATAATAAAAATCTGGAGGACAGAAGAATTACCCCATGACTGGAAAGAGTCATTATTGATACCTATCTTTAAGAAAGGAGACAAGTTCCAATGTGAAAATTATAGAGGAATATCACTACTGTCCACAAGCTATAAGATACTATCCGCAGTATTACTAAATAGACTAAAACCATATTCAGAAGACATATTAGGTGACTACCAGGCGGGTTTTAGACAAACCAGATCAACAATAGATCAGATATTTATCTTACGACAAATAGCCGAGAAAAATTGGGAATATAAAAGAGATCTCCATAACATTTTTGTGGATTTTAAAAAGGCTTATGATAGTGTCCATAGGAATAGTCTATGGAATGCTATGCAGGAATTTGGAATACCAAGGAAGTTAATCAACATGACCAGACTATGCATGGAAGATACTTATAATATAGTAACATATAAAGGCAGGAAATCAGACCCTTTCCAAATAACATCTGGCTTGAAACAGGGTGATGCACTATCGCCGCTTCTTTTCAATCTAGCTCTAGAGAAAGTTGTAAGGAAGGTAAAGGAGGAATGTGATATTGGAGAACATGCAAGCTGTTTGGTTATGCGGATGATATAGATATTATAGGGGAAAATGAACAAAAGACATTAGAAATATTGACTCACTTAAAGGAAAAAGCCCAACAGATGGGGCTGGTTATCAACCAAGATAAGACAGAATATATGGTAATTTCAAGAGAAGGAATGGCTAAAAACTCTGGCCACATACAAATAGATAATATGACCATTAAAAGAACGGAAACATACAAATACCTGGGTACAATCTTCAACTGCTCCAACATCATAAGGGAAGAAATACAAACTAGAATCAATTCTGGAAATAAGATATACTATGCACTACAACACCAGCTAAAATCAAATGCGCTATCTCGTAAAACCAAAATCACAATATACAAAATACTGATCAGACCAATTGTGTTGTATGGCTCTGAAACCTGGAGTACAACGAAAGGAGACGAAGCCTTGCTACAAACCTTTGAGAACAAAGTTATAGGAAGCATCTTTGGACCCATTAGGGATACAAAAAGTGGAGAGTGGAAAAGAAGAAGTAACAAAGACATTTATGATCTGTTTAAGTCCCCGCTAATCACTGGTATCATGAAGGCTAATAGACTACAATGGCTGGGGCATATAAAAAGAATGGAAGATAATAGGGAAACAAAACTCGCTTACACTCAGGAAATAAATGACCGTAGACCCCGAGGTAGACCAAGAAGACGGTGGAGAGATAATATATATACAGACCTACAAGCACTTGGAATCAGCGACTTGCAAGAGAAGGTCAACCAGAGAGACGAATGGAGACGGATTGTATCTGCAGCAAAGAACCTCAATGGCTCGGAACGCTGAAGAAGAAGAAAAAGAAGAAGAAGAAGAAGAAGAAGAAGAAGAAGAAGAAGAAGAAGAAGAAGAAGAAGAAGAAGAAGTAGAAAACGAAGACGATGAGTTGCAGACCGAGATAAATGATGGTGGATGGCCTCAGACGGTGGCATGGAAGAATATCATTAGTTGAATGTGTCGAGAACACCGAGGACCGAGATCTGGATGTTGATGATGAGACGAAGCTGAATTGTGTTAAGGATTAGTAAAGAATATATTACATTCAGTTCAATGAGATTAATATGACAAGCTAAAAGCTAAACATTGTATAGATGTAATCTAGATAAATGCATGCTCTAAAAAAATCTAATTTTTGTAGATCTATCTGTCCCCCTCCTCAATTTATTCAGTTGTTTTAGGTTTTGAAAACCAATATATATTCGCCTTTTAATTTTCTTCATTCTGTCACCATTTTTGGTAATCAATGACCCAAGATATTCGATATTTTCCACCACCTACAATTTTTCCTCATTAACATATATATCTTTCCCCATAATTTTATCTGTATGCATTATCTTTGTTTTTGCTATGTTTAATATAGATTGTGATTTTCGCTATTCTGTTAGATTGAGGTTATTAGTTGTTCTATACCATACTGTGATGTGGATAGCAAGGCTGTATCATCAGCATATGGAATCTCTGGTATTTCATGACCACCGATATTTAGGGCATCATATTGCTCCCTGGTTATATCATCTCTGACATTTCTCCTTATATTTTTGGCACACAGGTTAAACAAAGAGGGGGACAGCACACACCACTGACGAACTCATTGCTTGATGTCAAACCAATCTGATGTCTCGCCATCTATTCTAACCGCTGCTTGTTGGTCTAGATAGAGCAGTGGTTCTCAACCTTTTTTGGCTCGTGCCCCCTTTCACCATATTTTCACAACGTTATTCCCCCCCCCCCCCACCATTTTGTATTTCCTACCTAAAAATTTGGCCCGGGCACCTTTCACCATATTTTCACAACGTCATTCCCCCACCCTTTCGTATTTCCTACCTAACCCCCCCCCCCTCCCCTCCCGCTCCTGCCCCTACACAGTATACGTAATATGGAAGCAGATACCAAAACAAGCCTAGACGTTCACATAAAACGTGATTTGTGGGTCTACTTTATAAAATGAATTTTAGAAGGGTGAGACGTACAGAACCTTACAGTATGAAGGGAAAAACATGATCAAGTAATCGGTTCTTGTATTAACGCGATCTTGAAATAATCTTCACCCCCTCCTCCGGAAACCCTAAAATTCCCCCTGGGGGGGGGGGGGGATTTCCCACCGGTTGAGAACCACTGAGATAGAGTATTGTTATGAGTTGTACTACAAGTCATGAAAAGCCAATGTTCCTCATAATTTCCAAAATTTCTGATATTGTACACAGTCAAAAGCCGGTCTCCCTGGCTCAGGTGTTAACGTCTTTCTCCGTAATCCCGTATATTCTCGTGAGTGACGTAACCTTTGCGAGAATCGGTAGAAGTTCTCGCCGCGTTGGTAACTTACGGGGTATGTGAGCCGGTCGCTCAGAAAGCAATGGCAAACTACTGAGCGTAATCTTGTCTAGTACATCAACCGCAGCTGAAAAATGCTGATGTTGACCGCAACGTCCTGTAAGGGATATGGAAAAAAAAAATCTAGATAAGCCGTGTCCACACCTTGAGACCTATTAGGTATATGGTGCTAACTCTATATATTTTATAGCCGTATCAGCATTCACTGGGATGGTTGTCGCGTGGGCGCAGTGGCTAGCACCCATGCCTGTCCGCCCAGAGATCGTGTGTTTGGATCCCTATCCAGGCCCGGATATTTTGGGGGAAAAAATAACCTGATCTTCCAGGTCGACTTAACCTAAACTGGGTACCAGGATGTACTCTGGGAAGTAAAGCGATCACTGTGATGTTGACCTCATCACCAACTGAATATGGACTGGTCTATACAAATATAAGGTTAGAATGTATACACATGATGCCTGAGGGGTGGGAAAGGCTCTGTTATTTACTTTTGACGAGCGTTTTCTAGCAGTCATGATTATTTCATGTTGCCACTATTGTAAGAGAGACACGCTGCATTCCTTATCAGTATCACATGTCCCACATTTTATGAGATTCTAGATTAGATATCGGGAGTTGTAACTCCTGTCAAGTACTTGAAGTGTGGCTTAGCTCTTAGCTTTAACTCTGACACTCTCAAAATCAGCATGTCTCAACTATGGTTTCACGACGCACTAGCGTCCCGCTTGAAGTCCCTACAGAGGACGTTTATGGATGAAAAAGGAACATACAAATAAGATCGCAAAAATTGACTCATCTAAAGAGACAAATAAATATAATTCTTTCTAATCAATAATTCTTTCTTCTTCCTCTTCTTCTTTCCTGTGTCAAGGCGAGTGCGTCACACCTAGTTGTGCAGGTCATAGGTCAGTGTGTCCGCCTTGGGCATGCATTTGTTTAAGATAGACTTCCTCTAGCCAGATTCCATCCAAGATAACGAGCTCTATCTACCCTTGCCAGGGCAGTGGCTTTTGGTCTACTCATTGCAGATTTCCAACTGTCTTAGGATCTTTAACGTTCACAATCTGAACGCGGTACTTTCTGTTTTTCGCCTTTATCCGAGAAGATTGGATAAACGATCTCGCTACTCAAGAGATCTTGAGGACGTGTGATATCATTAGATACCAATGGTGTTGGAAAAACTAACAGCGATTAGGACGATGTGTGATATCAATCAATCAATCAATCAATCAGGTGCCGTCTCTACAATTAAGGTTGGCTGCAATGGATCCCCAACACTGTCTGTCTCTCGCCTTGACTGTACATTCCATTCTGTCAGCCTGATGTTCGCCCATCTCTTGATGTTAGCTTCCCACTTGTATCTTAGTCTATCTCTTGCTCGCTTGCCCTCAACCTTGTCTTACAGTATGATTTTTTTAAAATAAGAGTATCATGTCTTTTAACGTGGCCGAAATATTTCACTTGCCTCCTCTTTATTTATGTCATCAACTCTCTCTTCATTCCCAGTTTTTCTAGAACCTCTGCATTTGATTGTTTTTGTTTCCTTGAAATACAACATATTCGTCTGTATATCCACATCTCCAGGGCTTCTATGCGACTTTCTAGTTGCTTGTTCAATGTCCAGGCTTCCGCGCCATACAGTAGCGTTGAATATACATACCAGTTAACAATTCTCATTTTTAATGCGTTGTTAATCGCTCTAGATGTTAATACTGATTTCGTATCGTTGAAAGCATTTTTGGCCATTCCTATTCTCTTTTTGATTTATATTTCACTTCTGCCATCATCTGTTAATATGAAACTTGTTACTTGTTCTGGTATCTCACCGTTTACTGTGATGTTCATTGACGAGCTTTCCTTTTCACTGCTAATTATCATAGTTTTTGTTATTTGGATGTTAATGTCTAAGCCACATTCTGCACTGTGCCTGTTTACTTTTTCCACTAGGTCTTGCAACTCTTGCTCACTTTCTGCTGGTAGCACGGTATCGTCAGCATACCTAAGATTGTCCAGGCATTTAAACTTGTTTAAAAATTATTTTTGTGTATAGATTGAAGAGGCTTGGTGACAGTACACGTCCCTGCTGTACTTCATTTTTTTTTTAAAAATCTCTATAGGCAACGAATAGTTATTTCCGCATCTAATAGACGCCACTTGTTCCCAGTACAAGTTACTATAAGTCTGATGTCCTGTGATATTATAAGATATCAAAGATGTTGGAAAAACTAACAGCCCTGTGTTGGGACCGCACCCGCCACCTCCTGAACTTGACATACATGGATACTGCAACCTCTCAGCCACGCCCCCTCCCCCTGATTTTATATTCAATAGGCCACTGACCATGACCTCCACATAATGACGTCTGCAGACTATTGTTCACAATAACATGCTTTGTATTGCACATACCACGATTTGTATACACTACATTCTCCAGTTCACCCATTGTCAAAGCATGGTCAAAAATGTGAACTATCTACTTCTGATACGAATATCCAGTTCTCTAACAAAACATGTCCATGATAGCCAGCTATGTAATATATCACATAAACCATGTTTATTCTGTCTGTAGAATAAGTGAATGTTCTCCAATTATAGAGGTTTGTCCTAGGCAAACCCCAGCGATAATCTTCGCATTGTTGTGATTGCAAGAATGATTTAGAACCATTATTGTATTATCCCTGTTATTGTGTCGTTGCCTGAACTCAAACCCACACACATTATCAACAGTGTATGACCCTTATATGATTCTGCATCCACCTTGGGATAATTCCCAGGCGACAGTCGCCTAGCTATCGCTGTCTAAACTTTCTATTAATAATAAACCTTATCTTTAGACCGAGTGCCCTGCATGTTGGGGAAAGCCTAGATAAAATCCTTGCCATATTCACCTTCTTTGACTGATAAGACATATTGAGCAGACTACAATTTACCTGATACACACACCGGAACACTATCATGTTATATCGCGTATATGGCGGTACAATACGGGTTGAGATGTGTGTTGCGCCGGTCTGCACACAGCACATTCACGGTGATTACCGTAATTACACGGGCATGTTAAAGTTAGCTACGTGTCGTTTACCGGACGTGACCATCAACCCCAGCATTGTTTGCCTGTTTGTGATTGACTAGGTAATTGTTACGCTCTTATCCTTACGGCCACGCTGACATCTATACCCGCACGTACACACATGTCTACAATATAAGCACACGGATGTACACACATCGCAGTCTATCCGCAAACTACACGCACAGGCAAATATTCGTACACACATGTGTATGCCTACGAGAATATACGGCAACTGCCCTCTCCTACAGACACCTGATGTGGAGAGGCACTGGCGATCATGACACTCCACTCCTGACTGTCACATTCTGTGATAGGTGATCTGTTTATACCGGCTCTGTGGGGGAAGGCATTGCGGACGCAATTCGCAATTCCGCATACTCCGTTCGAAACACAGCTGCGAACGATTTGGCAGCACACCGCCTTGCGTTGATATTTTTACGCAATAGTATGAATTCCGGCCGTTCAGAAAGCAATGGCAAACTACCTAACGTAAGCTTGCTAAGAAATCACAAACAGCCAAAAATGCTGGGGTTGACTGATATGCAACTAACTATTATGGTTGAGACTCTCCGTGGCGAAGTGGTCAAGCCGTTTGACTCGGTGCTCCGAAGGTTGTTGGTTCGATTCCGGGCCGCGTCCTTCGGTTCACGAGTGAAATTTTTTGGAGACTCCTGTGAGTCGTCGCTAGAGCTACGGAGTTAGTGCTTTGTGCGACGCTTTCCGAGCTGCGGAAAGAGACCGAGCCATATCGGTTAAACCCGGTGCAATGAAGTCGACTTTTAACGACTTTTTAAAAACTGTTATGATTATTTATTTTTTCAATGCAGCTGTTTATGCTTCCTAAACATCTCTCCCCTTGTCTTCCGTTATTATTGTCTAGTATTTTCTCACATATGCAGCATATCTCTATTCCACTTCTATTGCTTATAAGTCTCATATATTTAAGCTGCATTTTCCTTATGCCCTCTCTGTGATGAAGGGTTTACGAAAGCAATTCGCAAAATCCCATACCGCGTTGGAAGCTCAGCTTACTGCCTTGAACTGGTTTCGATACAATGGTATTAGTGCCGATTGTTCAGAGAGCAATGACAAAGTACTGAACGTAAACTTGAAAAGAAATCACAAACAGTTAAAAATTGCTGGTGCTAGTTGCGAAGTCCTGCAAAGGATATGCAAATAGGTTTGTTTTTCCTTATGCAGCCTTCAACTCCCCAGCGTTCGTTTTATTCTCTGGGCATATACAACATACTTTCTCAACATACATTATCATCATACTTTCTCCACTTACATTATCAACATAAATTCTCAAAATACATTCACAACATACATTCTCAGCATATATTGTCAACATACATTCTCAGCATACTTTCTCAACATAATTTCTCAACATACATTTTCAGCATACATTCTCAACAAACTTTCTCAACATGCATTCTCAGCATAATTTCTCAACATACTTTTTCAATATAAGTCTCAACATACATTCTCAACATACTTTCCCAACATACATTCTCAACATACATTCTCAACATTATTTCTCAAAATACATTCTCAACAAACTTTTTCAACATACATAAGACATCGCCTATTTTAATGTTTTTATTCGGTATCTAAATATTGTTTATTTGTTTATCTGACAGTTCATCTGCCTATTTATTTGTTTATTGTTCAACTTTTCTGCTTATTTGTCTGTCTATCGGTCGGTCTGCCAGTCTGTCGTTCTCTATCTAGTGCTCTGTGTGTGTGCGTCTGTCTCCGTCTGCCTGCCCCATCCCCCTGTCTGTCTGTCTGTCTGTCTGTCTGTCTTTATCTGTCTGTATCTGTATACCTGCCAGCCTCCTTTCTGTCTGTCTGTCTGTCTGTCTGTCTGTCTGTCTGTCTGTCTCTGTCTCTCTCTCTCTCTCTCTCTCTCTCTCTCTCTCTCTCTCTCTCTCTCTCTCTCTGTCTGTCTGCCCACCATCTCTCTTTCGCCTTCTCGCTTTCTCTCTCCCTCTCTCTCCATGTCCCCTCTCTATAACTAGGTCCTCTAGAGGACATTGATCTCCTAATCCTCCCCACCATTGCTACTATAATACGACCCAGACACTTCTCCATCTCAGACAACACTCTCGACAGATGTCAGACAACCGCGCTGATAGATTATTACACAACAGGAATTAGCCCTACCACGTGATTGCGTCTAGTCCGATAAGCTTTAGCGCAGATAACAGTCAGACATGGGAAACACGTCACAAGATATTTCCCTAAAAACGTATACTCGTGATTTTGTACACACAGATTTACGCCCGCTGATTGCAGCCTCAATAGAGCAGTGACAAGCATGCTTGCTGGTCGGCCCAGTTCCAGTATGTTTAAATTCCCTCCAAAAGGAGTAGTTTACTTGTTAAATATCGACCTCTGCCCGCAGATACTAGACTCAGCCTAAAATGAGAACATGGAAATGTTCCGTTGGTGTGATATTTACCACATCATCCATCCAGTGACAGTTGGCCTATAACAATAGGGGGGCTAGCAACATATGATGAATGCATCACAAGTCGTGGGAAGAGTCCTTACCTGTACTTTGTACATATAATGATACAACTTTTTACATACACGCGTGCGCGCACACACACAAACACGCACACACACAATATATATATATATATATATATATATATATATATATATATATATATATATATATATATATATATATATATATTCTGAAACAGTAAAGAACAAATGTATCATTTTTCAATGTAGTTACCACTGCGTTCAATACATGTCCTCCAGCGCCGATAGAGTGCTTTGAGTCCTGTAGACAAATCGACTCTGGGTTACTACTTAATGTGCCTGATTCGGTCGTGAACAGTCTGTCACAGAAGTCACGCCGATTTGAAACATCCTACTCTACTCGTAAACTTGCTGGACTGACAGCGTGCATCACCATACTGGACCTTCATTCGCCGACGAATGTCTATAGGTCTCATTCCTTCACTTATTTAAAAAAAAACAAAAAAAAAAAACGGATAACAGAACTCTGCTCTTTGGTGCATGCCAAAAGTGGGGCCGCCATCTTTAAACCGTCTTTTTTGACGTCACCGTGTTCGTGTGAACCATGATGTCACGTACTCAACACTGTTGACATCTTTAACTACAATACTGACAGGTTAGATGACAATGATATGGTTATTGTAATGTCTATCATACTTGTAAGGTTTCAATGTGAAGCCCCTCGTGCACACACGCACGCACGCGCGCGCGCACACACACACACACACACACACACACACACACACACACAGACAATATCATAGACCCATACACACAATAATACTACTTCTTCTCATGTCTTCCGTTTCCAATATGGCGCTATATGGTTTGACGTTGTTAGAGAGGTAGTCTTCTGTCGTGGGCCCCAGCCGCAGCAACTGTTATCTGCGCCCATGCAGGGTTTCAATAAAGCTATGAATCATTCTCTTCTCCTGTCTCTTTCTGGCTCTGATGTCGGTTGTTATATCATCATCCAGTGCTTTGCGGCAGGCGTGGGCGATCGTGCCTCTACACAAATTACGATCTCCGAGGTCATGGATCAATTCGTGTGCTGACTCCTTTCCGTGCCATGACACAAGACTGTCAAGAATCTCCTGAACCTGTCTTCCTCTATCTATCTTTCCGCAAATCTTACCTGTTGTCACAACATGTTCCAGTTTTTGTCTTCTCATCACGTGGCCAAAAAACGATGATTGCCTCTTCCTGATGTTTGTGATAAGTTGTCTTTGTGACTCGGCTTCCCTTAAAACGTTCTGATTGCTTATTTTGGCTGTAATATACAACTGGTAATTCTTCTCCTTCTCCCACCCTTTACCTTCCATTGAGAATTTGAACACACAACTACCGGACAGTCAGGCAATTGTGCTAGCCATCTACATATACACGGTGTTATTCACGTGGTACTTCTAATGCCAGTGTTTCTCAACCGTCTCTTTTAACTGCACACAAAGATGTTCTCTATCGCCTCATGTCATGTGCCTGTCACCTCCTGCCGTGAGACACCATTTTCTGGCAGCTTGTTCTGTGTGTGACTTGACCTTATTGTAGCCTGAGTCTGAGGCCTAGGGCTAGTGAACGCAATTTTACAATCCCGACATACCGGGTTCAAAGTCAGCCACATGCCATTTGTCGTTACACAATGTGTAGAATATTGTTTTCATTTTCACCATTCTCTCCCCCCCCCCCCCCCCCCCCCCAAGTTTGTCCATTTTAATGCCCGGGTGATGTGATTATATACACATATAGTTCGGTGTTGAGAGGCAGGAGAAGTGCCTGGGGGTTCTTAGCAAAAGCTTATGGTCGACGTTTGGTGCAGGAGAGCCTGGCATATGATACCACAAGATCTAGCTTAAGAATGAAGGTGGAGGCGGTCAGAGCAGCTTTCCGCTGGATGGAGAATACGATACACATACACACATCGTGATTGTAACTGACCCAGAAAGCATGCTGAGTAGGGTGAGGACAGGCAAGCTTCGTGCCGAGTGGCTTACTTCGCTTCGGAAGTCACTGGTGACAAGCATCGTCTGGATCTTTTCGCCGGGGCAGGCTGGTGTGCTGGAGAATGAACAGGCGGACAGATTGGCTGGCTCTGCAAAACTTGTTGAAGTATTGATGCATGATAAGGCAGACGTGGTTGCGGGCCTTGTGGGAGCACGTGTACACCTGGGAGGAGCAAATGGATCACCATGATCTGACAAGAATGCGACAGCGAGGAGTGACGAGGGGATCTGGCCGACGATCGACGCTCAGAGGAAAGGCGAGACAAACATATAATCAGATTACTACTGGTACTATTAGTGTTGGCACTCTTCGCTGGCTGCTGAGGATGGGGACGGATAGCTTATGGGAATGCCCCGAATGCTGTGATGTCGGTTCCTAAATCAATCAACCAATCAATCAATCATTTGAAAGCAGACTGCTTTGCGTTGATGTTTGCTGTGGTATGAGTGTCGGTCGTTCAGAAAGCAGTGACAATGTAAAATTGCCTTTAAAATCACCAGCAATTAAAGATGTTGCGATTGATTGCGACGTCCTGTTAGCTGATTCGGCGCTAAGCAAAATGTAGGTTTGGACCACACATGGTACACAATGAAACGAACAAGTATTCTCATGTAAACTTCCATTCACTGAGCATTGAAATTGTGGACGATACCATGAATAAAACAAATAACAAGATGATCCTAATATGGCGATATATAGTCCTTCTATTCAAATGGGAAGTCACATAGTATATATTATCCTTCGGCGCTGAATAAGCTACAGGACAAGCAACTTTTTTAACCTCATTCGGACCCAGACTATTGTTATCCCTTCTCATTAAGGCATGTTACTATAGGGTGCATTTTTAATGACTGTATAGTGTTTGAAAATATTGCAGGTCCAAATTTTGTATTTACCTATTATGTTGCATGAACTTTATAGAGGGTGAATATAAAACTTGGTCCGGCAATATTTTCAAACACTCCACAGTCATAAAAAATACACCCTACAATATAAAGCCAAATGTGCACACAGACGTGGCTCTCTGTTCTATTAGACGGTGGGTGATTTTGATTAATGGATAATGGAATATGGAAACCTACGGTGTAAATGAAATATAAGTACCGGTCCTGCTGTATTCTAGTGTGCTAAGCTCTGGTTAAGGGTTGGCTTACTACAGAAAGCAATTATCCGGGCTGTATGTATTGCTGAATGATAAGTAGATAAAGTTAATAGCCACATTGCGTAACTTCGGCCTGTTTTCGTGTTTTTGTTGTTTCCTTTTCTTCTTCTTAAATTGTCTCTTCAGTCGGTGTTGATTGTTGTTATTATTTGTCTTTCTTTGCCCAGCTGTTTAACTTTTCACATTCATCGTTATTTATGTTCCTGTCCTACTCTTGCCTAAATATTCCCGCCTAAGGCTGATTTCAGCATTCTTCCTCTTCTGTTAATATGCGTGTGATTTCATTTCTCTTGTACTGTTTATATCTAATGTATTGCCTTCTCTGTCCACTGGTTGGGTGAAGGCAGCTGCGTTGGTTATCTCATAGTCCTTGCCTGTAGTCAGACATTGTGGGAAGCTGATCTTGTGTCGAGTCCATCGCCCGGGCCATCGAAATCTGTTGACAGTGGGATGTTTCTGATATTATCAACCCATCTGATTATAGATAATGTTATTAAATAATGGAAATACGGCAAAACAGATCAGTGTTATCTTATCATCATAACTTGTTTCTCTGCTGGGCAAAGATTTGGGAGTTAAGGAATGGGGGGCATTGGGCCTTTGATTATCGGAAAACGACTCCCAAGTGTCGTACTCATGTTACATGTCGTCCTCATCTCCCAAAATACCGACCAATGCGTGATGACGATGTAACTATAGTCGTGATATTGCTAATAGCTGTGATATCAATCAGGCAAGAGCTCGTGAGATCTTGGAAATATCATGAGAAATAAGTACACAGGTATTGATCGGCACTGATAGAAGTGAATGTCGATTTCTTGCTACACGCAAGCTAGATACTTGCTTGTCGGCGATCTGCTCACGGGTTTAAATTCGCACCGAGACGGGTACCCATGTCTCATTGAGTTAATAGCTTGTCCTTTGCAGAACTTCGCTCCCACAACAACCACCCTGAACACTTCTCGGTTATATACTCATGTCTATCCAGCCTAAAATAGGTACCAGGAAATGTCTTGGGAAAGTAAAGGCGACCGGCATGTGTTTGACCACGTCATCCTTGTGACGTTGACTGGTCTATACAAATATGTGTAAAGTACCATATGCTCAAATCCCTAAGACGTATACAGGAGCCCTCTTTTCTTGTTTTTCTCATAGGAGTGAATGAAGACACAGAGATGCGTGCACAGGCTAGACCAGTGGTTCTCAACCTTTTTGGCCCATGCATGCCTTCACCATAATGTTCAGAACGTCATTTCCCCTTTTCATATTTCCTCCCTATAAATTCTCCCCTGCCCCTGCACAGTATACGTAAAAATGGAAGCTACATTTAATAACGCATACTAGAACAAGTCTAGACGTCTATATAAAACGAGATTTGCCGGTCTACTTAAGTTATAAAACGAATTTCCGAAGGTCGAGAAGTACAGAACAGTAAAAAGTATGGAGAGAAAAACAATATCAAATAATCATTTCTTGTCTCAACGCGATCTTGAAATAATCTTAACCTTCCCCCTCCCCCCCCCCCCTCCCCATCAGAAACCCTAAAATTCCCCCTTGGGGGAATTTCCCCACCGGTTGAGAACCACAGCTCTAGACAATCTAACAGTTGAAAGTTATCTAGTTGTCCGTACAAGGATGTTCCTTTAGGGGAACATTGTCGTCATTAGGTAGGCGACAGATTTCAATCCCTACGGGCGTATAACCTTTGACGTTCATATTGACCCCCCTGATCTGTACTTCTTTCCTGCACCTCTACGAATGCAGATTAAAGCCTGTGAGTGTATTCCCCACGATTATATCAGCCAGCAGGAGGTTACCATGGCCGAAAGGATAAGAATGCACGCTCTTAAACTTCCGGTGTGATTGTAGCGAGGTGGCGGGTTCAACCCCCACACCAATCACTTGAACTAAAATGTTGATTTTTTGTCTTTGACCTGTGGACGTAAATTATAAGCACCTCAGAAGTCAAAGTGGGTTCAGCTGATGGCGATGGACACTGGTAATAGGTAGCGTTAATTCGCACGCAAGATACGTCTAGTGCACTAGAGGTGTTAGCACGTCTATGCACTACGCTTGCAGTGAGTATAATACTGATATAATTGGAATTTATAATAGCATTTGGGGGAAAGGAGGGGGGGGGGGGTCTTATCAACAAGGAGGACAAAATGATCTGGTGAATCAATTGTCACTGAACTTGTGTCTTTGATGCCGCGATAAACAGTTTGTTTATCCTGACAACATAACCGAGTCGGCCTGAGTCATACAACCGACTGTCACACGATACCAGAACCCCGCTTTTATGACAAACGTTATCGCCTTTGTGGCCGTATCAGCATATCGCCTTTGTGTTCACAGTATCAGCCCGATATGATGTCCAATCTTGTACAGTTATTGTTACATGAAATACGTCACAGATGAAACTTCCTTTAGTATCTCACGTCTTATGTTTCTCTCGCGTCCTCGGTAGTCTGTCTGTCTGTCTGTCTGTCTGTCTGTCTGTCTGAGTCTGCTTGTAAGCAAGGACCCCGTTTTTAAATAGTGTGTGTGTGTGTGTATGTGTGTGTGTGACACCTTTCTTTTAGATGTCCCGCGTCCGATACACCCATCTGGAGATCATCTGCCACATCCTGTACCCATCTTATCTGTGGCCTTCCTCTTTTTCCCTTCTCGGGCATACACCCCCTCCTCCCCATCATATATATATATATATATATATATATATATATATATATATATATATATATATATATATATATATATATATATATATATATATTGTAAATACGACAAATTTTCATTCCTTAACTCGCCACATATATTTTATATCCCATAGAGCGTTTGATGGGCCATAACGTCAGAATCATTTGAACATCTAGACTCTACACGCTACCCCGGCTCCCTTTCAGTGACATTTTTTTTCGGTCTCATTTTGTTTAGACCAATCTGAACTCGATGGATGGTGTAGTTAATATCACGCCTGGTGGCTTTATTTCCCATAAAACTTTCTAGTACCAGTGTAAGGCTGGATCGGCTTGGGGGCCCAGGACAATGAGCGTGGACTTGTTGCTCCGTGTGGTGACGACTCTCACAAATACACCCATCATAACCACACAGGACAATGAACGTGGACTTGTTGCTTCGTGTGGTGAAGACTCACAAATACACCCATCAAAACCACACAGGACAATGAACGTGGACTTGTTGCTTCGTTTGGTGACGACTCTCACAAATACACCCATCAAAACCACACAGGACAATGAACGTGGACTTGTTGCTCCGTTTGGTGACGGCTCTCATAAAGACATCATCACAACAAACCAGGACAATGAACGTGGACTTGCTGCTCCATTTGGTGACGGCTCTCATAAAGACATCATCACAACAAACCAGGACTATGAACGGGGACTTTCTGCTCCATTTTGTGTCGACTCTCATAAAGACATCCATCAAAACCACCCAGAACAATGAAAGCGGACTTGCTGCTCTATTTGGTGACGACTCTCGTAAAGACATACATCATAACCACCCAGGACAAAATGAGAGCACAGCTTCCACATGATACCTGGTTATCTGGCTAGAATTCCTCCAGTGACTAGAATATACACATAATTAATAGCCACATGCCAGCGACCTGAGCTATGATATTTATTTATTTCCATTCCTGCGATATTTGAGGCGGGGTTAACTTGCCGTTTTAATCAATTGAGGGGGCCTCCGCAGCGAATTGGTTAACCCATCCGCCTCGTTCTATGTAGGCCGTAGGTTCGTTTTCCGACATCGTCATTCGGTTCGCGAGTGAAATTTTGTATTGGACACCCCTGGGCGCCGAGGCCGGAGCTACGGAGTTCGTGCCAGTTGCAACGCTTTCGGCAAATGGTCAGCTGCTCTGCGGTCAGAGACTGTGTTAGATTGGGTGAAATGTATGCAATTAAATTAATCCTCTTGTATCGTAACCGGGTTTTAAACACTCTGTCTCCTGTTTTCCCAAGTTACTGTTCACGTCACATTGCCAGCGAGCAATACTGCTTCCTAAGATACCTTTAATAAAGCCGTTTTGACAGTAGAACAACGCTTTTCATTTCTGGCTTCCTTGTGTTAAGGTGTTTGCTTACTGATTTCCCATTTGATTGTTGAAAGTTTACCTGCGGTGATTGGTGTTTACCTATATCATTTGGTTGTGAATATCATCATCGTGTGCCATGCCGAAAAGTGTGGACGGTCATGGTTCGCATCCCACACGATCGCCGAATCTGGGATCAGGGCCGTGTTCTTATCCCTAATATGCCATATGGCCAAGCCATCCTGGTATTCATCTACCCGCCTGCCCATTGCTCATTTCCAGAAAGATTTGCTAGCTATCACTACGTTTAATAATTTATTTCTTCTCATAACGTGCCCAAACAAAATATCTTGACTATCTACGGTTAATTTCTGCACAGTTTTCATTTGTTTCTGTTAGGACAGTCTCATTTAAATGAAAATCCACATAATTTTATTATTATTATGAAAATACAGCACATGTTACTGTGTTGACTCACTAGAAGGTTCAGTTCATCGTGATAATTGTTGGAAAGGTGGTCTTCTTTAAACAGTATGCTGTGTATAGAACTACTAGCCTATTGCGTATATAAGTAGGCTGTTTATATTATATGCTTGTGCATGTCGGTCGTTTTCTTGTTATGTCCGCACATATTCTGAAGCAATACATTTATTTTGCACTAAAACCACCGGATCAGGTGACGCGACTTTTGATGACCTGAAGTCCTTATGAATTTGCAGATAAATTTTTTCCCCTTATCGCTTCTTTTCCAAGCTAGATATGTGGTGAACTTCTGTATATACTTCTGAATTGTTGTCTGTCTGACCGTGATTATTGTTTGTATTTTCTTTTTTTACTAGCGCTCATACTACACATGTTTCCATTGTGAATATTGTCAGTGGCAGTGAGTATGCATTGATAAATTGTTTACATGGCAGGTTATGGAGACAGTGTGTATACATGTTAATAGTATATATTGTCAGGTGGTACATACCATTTGTCACATGTTCTGCCACATTGTACATAGAGTACAAAACAGTGATGTTTTGCGCTGCACTATCAGTTATGCTGGTTTATGTGGTACAGTGGCTAATGCAGTACACACTAGGGTGTAAAACCCTGTGTCCAATCACCTCGAATGTTATAGATATCTGAGAAACATGGGATTATTGTATGAATGTGTCTGCATACAATGCAAAGGTTAAACTGTATTAAGAGCTCAAAACACACCATCTTCAATGATCATCATGTGCCGTGCCATCTGGCGTAGGCGTTCGTATTCTCCCACAGATCTCGGCCTCTTGTGTTCTGGATCAGCTCTGCTGATGATAGTCCTCGATGTCACCGTCTCAGTCCATCCAGCGGGATTTTTCTTGGTCTGCCTCTGCCTCTCTTCCTCTTGATCTTTCCAGTAGTCACGATGTTCTTCAATGCCTCTCTTCTCATCACTTAGTCGATCATAGAAAGCTGTTTATCTCTTTTCTATTGTTGTATCTACTCAACATCTGCAAACAAATTGTATGTGGTAACATACTGAAATGGATCATGGACAATTTCGAAATTACTAAATAAGAAAATCGGAGCTTTTCAACTTAAATGTTACTATTATTGCGTCGTCCCCAGTTCACGAACAAGAAAGGGCAGCAAGCGCTGATGAATGTAGCTGGACAATCAGGCGGGTGGTTGGCCTTGCTGAGATTCACCGCCACCGCTGCAGAAAGAAACACCCACGTCTATTGGGAAGGTAAGCACAAATTGGGCTAACACTGATTAATTAATTATCTTTTTCACTCCCAGTTCTGGGACTTCTACATTTGCTTTTTTGTTTGTTTCAATGAAATATGACATATTCTGCTGTATTTCCACATTTCCAGGGCTTCATACGACTAGTGTGTCCTTAGAACTTTACTTCGTTCTTTGACTCCTAGGATTGGCAATTAATATCGGTGAATGTATTTTGCATGTTATTTCATGGGCACCAAGATTTCCCTAGAAATTGATATTTCTGTATTGTATATAAGGACTCTCATTCTTAGAAGTCGGCGAGGCCGAACGAATAAGAGTGTTCGCTCTTAATCTTCCGGTACACTGATGGCGAGGTATAAAATGACACAAAGTAGTGCAGCTTTACATAACAGAGTTACGACACATACAGAACGTTGCGGCGGTTAGCCTTCATCAGCAAACAAACACATTCACAAACACAACATACAGTCAAGGAGAACTCCTGTGACTACATTAGAAGGTGATGACAGGACGAGAGGAACAAATGCATGGAAAAATGGAAGCAATGAAGAGAAAATGAGAATTGACAAAATGTTAATTGAAAAGAATGTTAGTCGAAGAAAATGTTTAATAGAAAAACTGTTTATAGAGAAAAAAACTGTATACTCACCTCACGTACGGACCTGTGAATGACTACGGAAATCTCGGGTGTATTTGTATAACGGTGCTGGATGTTACGGTACAGTGAGCACATAGAAAGAAGGGGGCGGGGTAGGAGGCGTGTAAAATTGACCACGGGCTCCTGAAGCGCGTTGTATGACTAGCAACCATACTGACTATTTCGTAGGTTACAATATACCCCATGTGGTAGGTCGCAGGCACTTTTCCTCTCTCTCTGTCTCTCTCTGTCTCTCTCTGTCTGTCTCTCTCTCTCGCTCTCCTCTCTCTCTCTCTCCCTCTCTCTCTTCTTGCATGTCCACATACACTAGCATTTTGTCTGTTGAAGTGTGTCTATGTAAGTACGCGTGTTCATGCACACCAGTCCACCCAGACCAACAACACAACTCGGTTAGATATATGGTACTAACCCCCATATGTTTATAGAACAAAGTGAACTCGGTTAGATATATGGTACTATCCCCCATATGTTTATAGAACAAAGTGAACTCGGTTAGATATATGGTACTACCCCCCATATGTTTATAGAACAAAGTGAACTCGGTTAGATATATGGTACTATCCCCCCATATGTTTATAGAACAAAGTGAACTCGGTGCGTGGTGTGATCGTTGTCACACCGGCCGCCTTTACTCCCAGAAAACGTGTCAGAGTAATCGATTATGATGTCTACCCCTCGATGGGGATGCGAACACATGACCGTCTGTTCGACAGGCTCGTCATTGTGCTAATCACAGTATGCGAACGAACACATTAGAAATTGACAGGGGGAAGCGGAGTTGTAGTTTCTGAGACACATGTTGCAAGTACCTTTCACTGCCAGAGTAACTTAGTTAATTAGTTAGTTAGTCGACAGATTATCCTCACTGCACATCGAACCATTCAGTCCATAAGTGCTGGGATCCCCTCCTCAGCAAATCCCGCAGCGTGTAGCAACTGACGACGCCAGTTCTGTGTTGGTTTATTAATGTTCTTTGGCTTCCTGCGTAGTGTTCATGTTTGGCCACGCCTCTTTTAACTTGATGTTCTTGCAGTCTGACCATGGTTGTAGATTCACAGTCACCACTTTGTTCTCGTAAACGACTTACTTCTCGTAGAGCATTCAGAATGTCTGCCTGGTCCATGGCTCGTCCGCCTTCCACAGTAGCCTTACCTGCAAGCTTGTCAGCCCGCTCATTTCCTTGTACACCCGCATGCGCTGGCACGAAAATGAAACTAATCTTTGCCATCTGAGACTGATCCAGAGACAGCAACCACTCTCTTCGGACCCACCCCATCTCTATCTTCCTGGGCATACTCATTGAGACATTAAGGACACATGCCCGAGTGAATGTCTGTGTCTCGAGCAATGTTATTTCTTTACTTACTGCCATGACTTCAATAGTCAGGCTACTTGTGGTCAAAGCAAACGCACCAGAATCTTCCTTCACAATTCTTCCTCAGTCCTGAGCCGTAAATGACAGCATCACCCTCTAAAGAATTCTCCAAGATCAGAGCCTGTACTTCCGCCTCCACAGCAGCCGGATTTTCTTAACTGCATTTCCTGTCTAGTTGGATGCAAACTGAAAAGGACGTACAGAAATCTGTTGGCATTTGTACCCACTCCTCTCCAGGTTCTAAGTCCTCAAGTGAACACACCTGCTGAGAATGTCTTCTGATTTACCTATCCACGACTTTCCTCTTTCCTCTTTTTAACCTGCTGCCCTTTACCTTCTTAATTTCTCTATGCAGTGGATGTTGTGTGTTTGCGTTGACTCTGAGGTAGGCAAATTTGTATTCTGTCCTCCATGGTTGGAAAATCAAGAAGGTCGCCCTGCATGGTGTATCTCTTGTACATCCAAGAATAATACGCATAGCTTTGTTCTGTATCCTTTCCAACCTTTCCATCTGCTTATGGCTGAGAGTCAGAATTGCCATCGCTTCCTCAAAAACAGAAAGGACCTGACCCTCGTAAAGAATCCATCGATGGCGCTGCTCACAGTTTGGTGCCACCATCACCGCATCGCAGCCAAACCCCTGCCAGAGTAACTGACAACCTGGAAGACGCCAATAAAAGTACATTATACACAACAATATGAAAAAGGCAAACATTCTACTTTGGTTATGTAACAAGAGCGGCATTTGGGAACATCATGAGAACTGGAAATATCGGCAATAGAAATGGCAGAGACAGACCGAGAGACATAATGTGGGATGGTAGAAGACGATGGCATGGATTGATTTCATAGATGAAATTGATATAGAACATCCCGGGTCAAGATCTATGGAGAGACATGAACTCCTATGCCATTTGGCACTTACTAAAGGGCTGTAAATATACTGATAGGCGTGAAGGACGATAGTACACCATGAATATCACAACTGTCTGAAAGATATGATTATATAATCCACATCATATAAAATGGCAAAAGTATCAGTTAAAAAAATATAAGCATTCATTATAAAAAAAAAATTACAGTAGAAACCACATAGAAATGGTATAGAAAACCTAATAACCTCAACCCAATCGAATAGTGAAAATCACAACTTATATCTGAACGTAGCAAAAACAAAGACAATTTATACAGATAAAACTACTATAGAGAAAGAAATATATGTTTATGAGGAAAAATTGGAGGTGGTCGAAAATTTTGAATATCTTGGGTCATTGATTACCAGCAATGTTGACACAATGAAAGAAGTTAAAAAAACGAATAGCATTTGCTCTTCAAAGACTAAAACAACTGAATACATTGTGGAGAGGGACAGATAGAACTAAAAAAATCAGATCTTTAAGAGTATGCATCTTTCCCATTGCAACATACGCCTGTGAAACCTGGACACTTACTAAACAAGCTGAACAGCGCATAAATGTCTTTGAATATAAATGTTCTAAACGGATTCTAAGAATGTCTTAGATAAAGAAAAGAACACATGCATCCATACTTCAAGAGCTGAATATTGAAGAAGGTTGGCTATTAAAGACGATAAAACTGAAAAATTGAAATATTTTGGTCACTTGAAACGTCACGAAAGAGAGGTATATGCCTAGGAAGAAAGGAAGAGGAAGGCCAAAGAGAAGATGGCTGCAGGATGTGGCGGATGATCTCCAGATGGGTGTATCGGACGCGGGACATCTTGCTTATGATCGAGAGGTTTTCTGGAAGGTTGTTATGGGAGCGAGGTTCTGCAAAATGACATGCTACTGAATGAATAAGAAACCACATATCCCAATTATAAACCAAATGGGTTTATCAGGATATTATTGATGTAAATACACCACAATACAATGATAATTACATCTGTAACTTGTAAACTTGTTACTATTCATCAGGTGGGCGAATATGGTGTGAGATTGTGGCTGACATAGACATAGGCACCGAACTCAGAGCTACATTCTCCTTCCAAAATGATGATGACAATGAAGAAGAAGTCGCCGATGAAGGAGCAAGCACAACAGAGATGAAAGGTTCAGAGGGATCGTCCAGTGAAGATACCAGTAGCGGGGTTCAACATTTGCAGCATCCTTACCAGCAACAAGCAGCTCCGGGTCACGGTAAGTTCTGTTGCAGTGGTTGATGCTTTCATCTTCGATCTTGCATCACTCTTTGTTATGTACCCCTTTAACTCAGAGGTACATCTGTCTGAGTTTAGCATGAATTTGTGTAAGGTTCTCTAGATAGATTATACCCAAGATAACAGCATATATTTGTATATGGCGTACTTTCTCTAGAAAGATTATACCCAAGATAACATCATACAATTGTATAGTGTGTACTTTCTCTAGATAGATTACACTCAAGATAACAACATAGATTAGTGTAAGGTATACTTTCTCTAGATAGATTATACCATTATACCCAAGGTAACGAGCTCGACGTACTCGTAGCTAGGCTCCATGCCCCCCCCCCCCCCCCCCCCCGTTATACCATGCCCATACTATTTCTAATGTCCAACTGCCTGAGAGTTTGTAATGTGCACAACTTGCACGACCAGCCTCCTTTTTCACCCTAACCTGAGAAGGTTAAGTGTGTGAACTAACTACCAACGAGACCAATGGAAAGTATATCAGTGGAGTCAATGGTTCTGTGTTGTGATTAAACCTAGCAACTGCTAAGCCAGAGGCGGATAGTGGTTTCATGTTCTGAAGACAAGTAACATACAAGCAGCACCCCAATGTGTCGGTTAAATGAGCAGTCAATGCACATAAAGAGCATAAAGAAATTCATAATGTAAGGTGAAGGACCCATCTTCACGCTGAGATTTGTATTGGTGTATGGTGCTGGCTCCCAATTTGTAAACCAATGGGAACTGGATGAACTCACATAGTATCACAGTTATACAGTTATATCGCCTGTTGTATCCACAAATAAGAGCAGCAGCCGAGAGAAGCATGAAGCTATGACCGATGTCCATGCAATGGAAATCTTCATTAGAGATATACTGATAAGTAATGGCGGAAAGTGGCTTGTAGCCATGCTGATATTATTCCAGAAAGGAAAGTTGCAGTGGTAGCAATAAAGTTATACACAATAACAAATAACTGGCGTGATAGCAATAAAGTTACACATAACAACAAATAACGAAGTCCAGAAATAAGCTAGGAATGAAAAGAGAATTACTAAACGAGATCAAAGTTCAACATCGGGTGCTCATCTGAAGGCAAGTTGCCCTGCTGAAAACCAGGTAATCGTTGGAGGGAAATGTTCAAGAGGAAGACAATGTTTAAATGGTAGGACAACATTGAATGATAGCTTGCAATGAGAACAGTATCACCAGAGACAAAGAGTGCTGGAAATCAACTGCAGACAACCTTCGATGTGAAGATGACAAGTGATCTTAAGTTTATCAATATGGTATACAAACTTTCCAACATACAGCCATTATTATGAAAATCATGGGTGTCTGGTTATGATAAAACATGCAACCGCCCGCCTCCAACTTGGAAATGCCACTTTATAAATATTCATTACCTGTTACTTTGTTGCACTAACGAATGTTTGAGAAGAGGTGCAAGTTTCTTCAACCTTTTAATAATCTCTTTTCAGCGTTTGTGTGTTATGCTTTAAATGGCCCAGTATGACTCATGAATTCACCATTTTTAGACAATTATTATAGATGTACTTTTTCTAGATATGTTCTATCCAAGATAACAACATAGACTTGTATAAGGTGTACTGTCTACAGGTAAATTCACTCCGCGCTAAGGAGATCGACGTACCCGTGGTTAGGCTCCCTGTCACCTCCCAATTATACCAAGTCAAAACTTTCTGATTTCCAATTGCCTTGAGATTGTTCAACGTGAACAACTTGCAAAAAAGGCCTTGAGTTCAAAGTGAGTGTAAACAAAATAAAAGAATGGGAGAATGCGGAGTTTGATTTTGGATAATTTTATATGTTTATAAATGTAAAATGATGTACTGTGTTTTACAGCTGCTCTAATTTACGGGTGCCCTTTCTGTGGAGTTCGATTCTCTAGTCCCCGGACCTTGCAAGGACATCTGAGTTTCTACTGCTCCAAGAAAACCTCTGATCAAAACGTTTCAATGGTACACAGGGAACGAGATAAGGGGAGTAACCTGAACAAACCCCAACAAGACGGTAAGACATTTTCAGGGTTGTCTATCTTTTCAATAACTACTCTATATATATGTTGGTGTGGTTTTACTCTAAATGTACTTTCAATACAGAACAAAGTATAAACGTTGACTTCTCGTTCTTGACTTGGGGATGTAAATTACAAGTACCTCAGAAGTCTGAGTGGGTTCGCCTGATGGTGAGGAACACTAATAATAGGGAAAGCTAATCCACGCGCAAAAATTACGCAACCACATGTATACAAAATTCAAGATTGGTGACTCAGCCATGTGCACATGTGGTTTGGCGTCGCAGACAGCAGAGCACATACTCCAGGATTGCCCAAACTACAACATATCCAGGCGAACCTTCTGGCCTAGAGAGACAGCAGTGGAAGATAAACTCTATGGACCGCTGAATGAACTAAAAAAAGACTGTTAGATTCATACAAGAGACAACATTGCAGTTATAAACATAATTTAGGCGAACGAAAGAAGAAAGAAGAAGAAGAAGTCAAGTGTATTTATAGTGGTGGCATGTGTAAGGAACTACGCTTCAGTTAAAAGTTTTTTTTAAAAAGTTAGTTGCATATGCTTTACAGGACGTTGCTGTCACCCCCAGCATTATTTGGGTGTTTGTGATTTCTTGGCAAATTTATGTTCAGTAGTTTGCCATTGCTGTCTGAACGACCGGTACTCGAACCTTTGTATGGGAAACTAACGCAAGGCGGTCTGCTTCCATATCTCCCGCAGCTGTGCTTCAAGCGCAGTATAGGAGATTACAAACTGCGCGGGTAACCCGTTCACCACAGAGGCGGCAGTTCAAAGTCAGCAAGCAACAGAAAAAAGCACACACAAAACAGTATGGGGAATATGGGCAATGACAATACTCAGTTTACATGATGATAGCCACATATCCTATAATAGGTGCGGACAGCGTAATGTCATGATGGAGGAACATGGGAAATGACAATACTCAGTTTACATGAAGATAGCCACATATCCTTTAATAGGTGCGGATAAAGTAATGTCATGATGGAGGAACATGGGAAATGACAATACTCAGTTTACATGAAGATAGCCACATATCCTATAATAGGTGCGGACAGCGTAATGTCATGATGGAGGAAGATGGGAAATGACAATACTCAGTTTACATGATGATAGCCACATATCCTATAATAGGTGCGGATAGCGTAATGTCATGATGGAGGAACATGGGACATGACAATACTCAGTTTACATGAAGATAGCCACACATCCTATAATAGGTGCGGATAGCGTAACGTCGTGATAGAGGAACAGGAAAACATGAATGTAAAAAACAATAATGATGAGTTAGTTGCACGAATTAATACTAAACTTTAGCTGTCTGGCTATATCCACAGTTAATCAAATATTTTCACCTACAGTAATTTACAACCAAGGTGTGAAGCTGGAACAGACAATAACGTGAACTATATAGTCAGAGCAAGATATTGTGTTGCTAACTAATGAACACAGATAACCAGGAGCCAGTGACAGGGTGGCTAGAAACGTCAGTTTTATAGACATTAATTCTCAGCTGCAGTAGGACAAAGTTGTTGTTATTTTTTTTTTTCTGGGACGAAACATGGCAGTAAATATATCAAACAAATCAAGAGGAGCCCGTAAACAGTATAAACCCTACTGGAGTAGTGAACTGCAACAGTTGCATAATGACGTGGAAGTGTGTAGAAGGCAAGCGGAAGCCAACCCCTGCCAAGAGCACCACAATAAATACCAGCACGCAAAAGTCAAATTTCAAAGGGCCCAGCTGCATGCTAGACGGAAAAGCTGGCAGGAGAAAACAGAGTCACTGAACTTCGAAAGAGACACAAGGAAGTTGTGGAAGCTAATAAAACAGCTTAACGATGAAGGTTCAAGGAGAAACTCAAAAATTGCACTACATAAAGACGGAAACATATTAACAGGAAAGCAAGCAGCTGACCATTTTGCGGACTCATTCGCACAAGATAACATTATCGAAATTAGTCCAGAGAAACAACAAGAGATTCGAGAGAAATGGCAACATACAGGACAGAAGGAAATAGTACATGAGGTTATGGAGGCACCTATCACAGTCAGTGAACTGGAGCTAGCAATATCAAAACTGAAAATGAGAAAGTCACTAGCAGCTGATGGTATCTCCAATGAAATGATCAAAAACCTAGGAACAGAGGCCAAAGCAAAGCTGTTACAGATCTTCAATAACTGGGTGCTGATGGGTCTGTAGTTATGGGACAAGCACCATACACCCAATATGCCTCACGGCCTGACAGTGATGGCTAGTCGCAGACTGTGTCTGTTTGTAAAGTCAAAGGTATTTATATATTGTTTAATTATCTATTAATAATAATTTCCTTTTAAGTATTGTGATGTGGTTTGCCCAGATTTTGAAATGTGCAGCCAAAGATTCATGATAATAAAGTCCAGCTGATAATGTATATTTTTCTAGGATGTTTACCAGGTCCCTCAGTGAAGCAAGAGCCTGAGTCCCAACTGGACAATGGATCCCAGACCTTGAAGCCGTCTGCCAGTGATTCCAACAGCCAGGGTGAATTAACTGAACAACAGAATTTACTAGCACAAGCAAAAGTAGGTCGGCCTGGACAAGTCTTCAAGTGCAAACACTGCTCATACAAAGCTGATAAACTCAGCAGCTTGAACCGCCACATGCGCATGCACAACAACGACAAGGTCAGAGTTACAAACTTTCCAGCTGATAACAGAGCATCGTGCAGCAAAACTGAACCGGCAGTTCACATAGTCAGGTCTCCCAACTCGGAGACATTCTGCAAGGAATGCAGAATTCAATTTTCAAATCTCCATACTTACAAGTGTCACAAGGAACACTATTGTGCACAGAGAAGAAAGACAGGTTTGACTGACCCATCAGCATTTGCTGCCATGTTTCATTCCCCATTTTCATTCCATGATGCTACAAAAGTGGGCATCCCTTCTGCTTTGCAGATGGCTGCTCTCACTCAAGGTGGCCTGATCTTGCCGGGAGCATCAGGTGACACAGCTAATCCAGGAATGACCGCTGTGTTACTTTCGGCACCAGTGTTAACAGCTAGCGGAATGGCCAACATAGCAATTTCCATGCCAACAATGCTACTGCCATCTGTGGTCACTGGTCAAGATGTTGTTGCAAACATGACCAGTCCTGTGACTAAAAGATCTCCGGACAAACAGCAGTCCCATTCATCTTCTTCTCAGACATCCTCACATGCCCTGCCATTGAAGCATTTTTTAAACCTGTCTGCGTCTGCTTCAGCTGACTACAAGCAAGCACTTCAAGAACTCCACAAATCAACAGAATTACTTTCTATGAATTTAGATCCCATGGAAGAGGACCACCCACTTGATTTAACAGTAACTAAAAGAGAAATAAAATCTGAAGCAGACAGTAATAATGAAGAAATCAAGCAAAACTCAAAAACTCAAAAAACACCTAAAAGTGATAGTTCATCTGATGCCAGAAAATTAGCTCACCAAGCTTCGTTACAGACTTTAACAGACCCTTACCAACAGAATAGAGATCTAAACGAGGATTCAAACTCTCCACCCTCGAGTCCTTTATGCCAAAATATGGCCACCAAAGAGACTAGTGATTTTAAACAAGGCACAATTTCTATAGGCACACACCTACAGCAAGTGCCAAGATCTGAGCATCTCACTGCTAACTCTATCATCAAAGTACTGCCACATCCATCCATACTTGTTCCTCAGTCAAGCTTTCTGACCATGCCACTAACATTATCACCCCCCGCTAAGCTTGCCACACCTGCTTCCCCTTCAGGAACTGCCACCAGCATTAGCAAGTGTGCTGACTGTAATATTGTGTTCTACAAGCACGACAATTATTTAATCCACAAGAAACACTACTGTTCAGGTAAACGGCGTTTAGGCATTCAGCCTGCACCTATCATAGACAATACTGTCCTTGCTGTTAGCAGCGACGTGAAGCCACAAGTTCAACAATCACAGTCACCACCAACACAGTCTCCACCACTGAGACTCAAGAAAGATCAAGACAGAGAATATCTGAGCTCAGGAGAATCCCATCAGGATTCAAGCTTGTCACTTCCCAAGCATTCCAGTGAAATAAAATATAAATTCTATTGCGTTCCATGTAGAATCAAATTCAGCAATTCAAGTATATTAGAAGCACACAAAGAATACTATTGTCCTGCTGGCAAAGACAGTGAGCAGTCGGTTATTGTCCAGACAACATCCTCAGAAGCTGTTTCCATGCCTTCCCCTAAAGATGAACAAGACCATGAATCACCAGATTCGCCTCAAGATGAGTTCACGTGTTCTAGGTGTAGTAGTATCTTTGTTTCTGCCAGGCTTCTCCGCTTGCATGTTTGTGACGGCGGGTTTCCCTGCCCTCACTGTGACCATGTGTCCATCACAGAGAATAGGCTCACTGAACACCTCAAAGTTCATGCACCAACTAAAGCTTACAGGTGCACAATTTGTGGTTACCGGGGCAACACTGCCCGTGGGATGCGAATGCATGGCAAAACACACATTGATGAAGGACTTGATTTCACGGATGAGAACATGCTGGCATACCATGAACCTGCTCTGATTCCTGTTGTCCACAGCCCATACCCAGGATCTGCAACAGATTCAGAACTGTTGAGATTAAAAAATGAGCCATACAAGCGACGACGATCTAGAAAAGCTTACGAAAAATTTGATTACCCACTTCCAAAAGTTGACGTTCCTCAGATCTGTCCACTGTGTGGTCAAAACTTTGCCAATTCTGATTCTTTGGCTTCACATTTTAAAGTACATGAGATAACTGCATCCCAGTACTTGGTAGGACTTGTTAAATGTATTCACTGTGGCTATATAGGAAAGTCACCAGAAAATCTTCGTGCTCACGTGGCAACACACCACACAAATGGTCATAGAAGTAAAAGGCCACGCTTATCTTCTCCTGACAATGAGGAGCAGAGTCACCGTAGAGAAGGTAGCAGTCCTGAAGTGTGGTCATCTCAAAGGAAGACAGGAAATGCACAGAATGAAAGGCATTCTCTATTTGAAGATGACAATAATTTACCTTCAGAAATGTCTAAAATTCATTTTAAGGGTGTTGGTACTAACTTAACAAGTACCAGACATGATGACAGTAAACAAGAGTCCATTTCACACCACAATGTGACAGTTAAATCAGAACCAATGGATGAAAGTAAGCATGATCATGAACCATCTGTTAAACTCAATCACTTTTTGCAAACACCTAACCAGAGCCCAGACATTTGTTTGAGCAGTGATTCTGACAACAGAAAACAATCCGGTGCTTCCCCCTCAAGTTGTCCAAGGGCTAATGCAGACTCTCCTGGCAACTGTTTACAAGATGAACAACAGTCCTCATATCTGGTCCATGACAACAGAGGGCAACAAGATTCAGACGCTAGCCAGACTGAGACAGAACCTGGAGAAATTCAGACTGGCCATGTTAAGCTGGAGCCACATTATGATGATGATGTAACAGACAACCAAGGGCAGATCTGTTCTGATGCTGATGCAGATTCTAAAGCAGATATACAACATAAAAAACACACCAAGATCAAAAGCCAATCAAATGAAACAACCAAAAATGCAGATCTGAAAAGAAGAAGTCCAGGTGTTTCACATATAAACAAATCAGAACTCACTCCACCAAAGTTAAGCCTCAGCACACCAAATTTTTTGGAGAGCTCCCCACCACATAGCAATCACAGCCCAGTGACATCAAACAACAGCCTGAGGCTCAACTCATCTTCATCCTTATCACTTCCAGCAGTAGATACTCATGTGACTACAACTTCCTTGGCTGCCATTTTCCCTCCCAGCCCTGTTCAGACTCATTCCATTTCCTTCCCTTGTGCTACACCTCAGATAGCTCTTCCATACCTGTTTTTGCCCCCTTTGCAGCCAGGATCTTCAGTCCCAGCGCCATGTTCTCCAAACATCAGAGATGACAGAAGTGGTGGAACACGTTACTGTCAGAACTGTGATATCTCTTTCTCAAAGCAAGCCACATACTTGGCTCATAAAAAATACTACTGCACAGCACAGCCAAGAGGGGAGGTCCAGTCATCAGCCAAAGCATAAAATTACAATATATTTATTGATATCTCACCTACTCCTGAATTAGTTTTACATAATGTTCACTGATAACTGACCTACTCATGTATTAATTCCACAGTATGTTCCTTGATAACTCTCTTCACATACTCCTGTATTAGTTCTACATAATGTTCACTGATAACTCACCTACTCATGTATTAGTTCTACAGAATGTTCACTGATAACTCACCTACTCTTGTATTAATTCCACAGTATGTTCCTTGATAACTCTCTTCACATACTCCTGTATTAGTTCTACATAATATTCACTGATAACTCACCTACTCATGTATTAGTTCTACAGAATGTTCACTGATAACTCACCTACTCTTGTATTAATTCCACAGTATGTTCCTTGATAACTCTCTTCACATACTCCTGTATTAGTTCTACATAATATTCACTGATAACTCACCTACTCATGTATTAGTTCTACAGAATGTTCACTGATAACTCACCTACTCTTGTATTAATTCCACAGTATGTTCCTTGATAACTCTCTTCACATACTCCTGTTTTAGTTCTACATAATGTTCATTGATAACTCACCCATAATGATACTGAAAGGAATAATACAACAAGAATAAGAAACAGAATTGATAAGCTCGACATGATCACAAGTGGCAAAATATAATGAAGTATCAAACAACCAAGGGCAGATCTGTTCTGATGCTGATGAAGATTCTACAGCAGATATACAACATTAAAAAAACACACCAGGATCAAAAGTCAATCAAATGAAACAATCAAAAATGCAGATCTGAAAAGAAGAAGTCCGTGTGCTGTTTCACATACAGCCAATCCAGAATTTACTTCGCCAAAGTCAAATCTCAGCACATAAAATATTGTTGAGAGGTCCTCACCACATGACATGGCAATCACAGCCCGCGATGTCATGCACCAGCTTTAGACTCCATCCATCATGTGTCATGCTGATAAGCGTGGGCGGTCATGTTTTGCCATCTCACTTGATCACCAGATTCGTGGATCAGCTCCGTGTTTCTGTCTCGACCATGCCACGTGACCAAACCATCCAGGTATTTATTTCTCGTCTTCCCCTTGGTCTCTTCCCCTCAATCTTGCCAGTTGTCACCAAGTTCTACAATCCATTTCTTCTCATAACATGCTCAAACAATTTTGACTGTCTACGTCTAATGTCTCTAATCAGTTTACGATCTTCATTTGTTTCTTCAAGGACTTGTTCATTGGTTTTTCTGTCTGTCCATGGTATTTTTTTTTTTTTTTGCATTTTCCTCAGAAACCACATTTCCACAGCCCTCAGATGTTTTTCAGCTTGACTGCTCATTGTCCACGCTTCACATTTAAACAAAAGTACAGGTTCTATGTAGCACTTCAACATTCTTTTTCTAGTTTCAATTGATATCTTTTTATTGGTCAGTATGTTTTTCATCTTGCAAAAGGCTACCTTCGCAATGGCAATTCTTGTTCTAATCTCTTCAATGCATCTCCCATCAGATAACTGTTCCGAGATAACTGTACCGATTAACTTGCTTAAGAATATGCCCATTTATGCTTTAGACTATGCCTGGTATATTGTCAGAGAACGTTACTACAGAATGTTCGTTGGTAATTTACCTATATTGGTCATGCACTTGCATTTATTAAATGTTAATAGCAGTAGACATTTGTGATACACACTGTTTGAAAAATGTTCTCATAACATCTGTGCATGGATTTTTAAAATGTAAATTATGTAGATCGTAATTCACTGTTGTATGATTGACACTCTTGTAGCAATTACTGTTATATACACACTTTTCTCAAAGAGACTAAGTCACAAAGACAACTTATCACAAACACCAGAAAGAGACATTCACCATTTGTTGACCACATTATGATAAGACACACACAAAATACTAGATCTTAGTTTCACAATTGGAAAATTTGTGGAAAGAGAGGTAGAAGAATATAGTGAGTAAAAATTACTGACAACTCTGTGTCTTGACATGGACGAATGGCAGAGCATGAACCGAAATTGGCTGTTGGAGATTGCAAGATGTAGAGAAGCATAACTGCATATATATATATATATATATATATATATATATATATATATATATATATATATATATATATATATATATATATATATATATATATATATATAATGTTTGTTATTATATATCTTTTTTCTCCCATCATAAGAGAGAGAGAGAGAGAGAGAGAGAGAGAGAGAGAGAGAGAGAGAGAGAGAGATTGGAGATGGTGAAAGGAAGAGTGAAGCACAGAGAGAGGGAATGAACAAATTGTGCCAGGTACATGACACACTTTTTCCATGCCATTTACTAATGTGATCAATGCTTACCTGGCCGTCTGTGTACAAAATCTCAACTGTTTTATGCACTGCTTGTGTTGTGTTTATAAACGTGGAATGTATTTGCACTTGTCCTGCTCTATTTTCTTTGTGTTGATATTTATGTGACAAAATGCAAATCTACTGTTGTCCCAACATGAAATCAACACAATCTGTTAACCTTCTAAGAAACCAAAGGTGATCTTGAAATCAAAGATGACAAAGCTGCCACAGATCATAAGATCAAGCAGTATAAGTTATCTTTGTCACGTTCCAGAATTTGTACTTTTTATGCATGTACATACATATTTAGTTACAGAATATTGCCAGTTGTCATTGGTTGTGAATTTTTGTCTTTCTACGTTTTTTCTCTTAGTTGAAAGGTTGTCTATATAAATGTAAATGTAGTAAGCAATTAGTTTTTTTTTTTTTTATTTAGAAAATAATCAAACCAAAACAAATTAATATGATAAAATTATCAAAAATTGAAGAATCGTGTATATATGGAACAAAAGAAAAAGAAAAAGCGTATCATGCGTCAGTCATGCTGGCAGGTGGGTGGACATGTGTGTGTGTGTGTGCGTGCGTGCGCGTGTGTGTGTATATCATTTCTAAGTATCTGCTTTAAGTGAATTAGAACATTTGTGATGAGAAATGAGGCTGACTATTGCCGAGCTAATGCTGGAATCCAGACAGACAACATATGACTACGAAACTCAGTGAATGAAAAACCACACAGATACATTCAAACTATTTGATCAAACTCTTTATCAGTTAAACAAGAAAGTCAGGAACAAAAACAATAAAACAGGAATACTTAGTGGTCTTTGATGAACTCACAAATTCATTAGATTATAAAAGTTGTCTTGCTTTGTTTGTTGTTGTCTTGTCTTTCTTGTACTTTGATCAAAACGTTAATCTGTATCTGTGTTGTTCATTTTATTGAGCATCCTAGTAATGTTTTATGTTTGTTAAGATTCTAAAACATTTGTATTTTCAATAATGAAGTCACAAACAATATATTTCACAATGTTGCCTGACATATTTCACTTTATCTCGTATAGTGCATGCTACAGAACAAACGGTTGAACTTTGTTCCTGTTGTATGCCCCTGATGAGAGACAGCAAATCATTTTAGGCAATAAATTGTGCAATATATTGTTTGTGCCTTCATTATTCCCAATCATAATTTGAAAATAGTGTTTTGAATTTGAATTTTGATTTCATAAAGGTCTCTCACATCAGGATACACAGGTTGTAATTCCCAGTAAGACAAATTATTTGATATCTGTGAGAGGAAATATACGAAATCCTGGCCTGTTGCACTGCATCATGATAGATGAAGCCAGCAGGTTTTTAATCCTTAATCCATAACATAAACACCTGGAATATTACAAAATATCATTACGACAGATTTTGTTAACAGTAAATTTGAATTAGACATCTTTGTTTTGTTTGGATACCGTAAC
This sequence comes from Cepaea nemoralis, assembly GCA_014155875.1. Lineage (NCBI taxonomy): Eukaryota > Metazoa > Mollusca > Gastropoda > Stylommatophora > Helicidae > Cepaea > Cepaea nemoralis. The sequence continues at coordinate 812,510 of JACEFZ010000856.1, forward strand.
ACTGTCAGCCATAGTCCACTTTCAGACTGTAATGTTAATTTTAACTCATTATTTCCCAGGGACCTCTTCCTACATAGAACACGGTTCACAGTTTAACATTGTTAACAAGTTTGCATCAAGTGGTTACATCAATTCACTGTGTCATAGTTATTACTTTTAACTCCTGCTGCAGATAGTAATCATAGAGTATATTTACATATAGTATGTATTGTGTATATACATATAGTATGTATGAAGTATATATGCATATAGCATGTATGCAGAATATATATGAGGGGACTTCAAATCAAGACCTTAAAAGTGTGATAGACATTTCAATAACTATGTCATTGTCTTGTAACCTGTCAGTATTGTTGTTAACGATGTCATGGATGTTAAGCATGTGAAATCATGGTGCAGATGAACACAGTGATGCCATATGGGCAGTTTAAAATTGCCACCCCACTTTTGACATGCATCCAAGAGGAACAGCGTTCTGTTTGATCAGTGAAGGATGAAACCTATAGAAATTCATCAGCGAATAAAGGTCCAATATGGTGACGCATGCCTCTCAGTCCAGCAAGTGTATGCGTAACATAGGAAGTTTCAAAACAGCATTACTTCTGTGACAGACTGTTCATGCCCAGGTCGGACACACCAAGTAGTGAGCCCAGAGATGTGTTTTCTACAGGAATCCAAGCTCTTTATCGGTGCTGGAGGACTTGCGTTGAACACATTGGGGACTACATCACAAATTATACATCTGTTCTTTACTTTTACAGAATATATTCAACCAACAACAACAAAATAACATTTAAGATTTTAATTTGAAGACCTCTCGTACATAGAGTAGTTGTTGCCTATTTCAGTCAGAATGAAGTAAACTAAATTAGTGGTAATTGTTTTCCTTGTGACTGAGTAGATCAGAACAATATTTACAGCTTGTGTGCTTATGGTGTACACACATTTGGTTCCTCACTGTGGCTATGAAGTTCATGTCCTGTGTTGAGAATCTATGCAAGGAGACTGGGGGATTATGGGGATATCTGAGCGTGTAATGAATGTGTTCTCTTTCCAACCCAGCAACAGCCAAACTGCACGAGGACATTTTCACATGTAACACATCCTTTTGTAACTTTGGAAGTAGGTTATAGATAACTTAAGTGACTATTGCCATCACTGTGTTTTCTAGCAAAAGAATTGTAATCCATTTCATTATGTTGTTTAGATCATTATATGGAACTGAATCTCGTGTCCAGCTTGCTGCCACTGAAAGCATTTATTTATTGTCTTCCTCTTATCGTCAAGCGGATACATTTTGTGTTTATTGTATCTAGCTGTGCAAGTTTGCATTAGTTTCTTTACAATTTAATTATATCTGCCATCCTAGCCATGATTTATAGAGCAAAATACCACTTTGCTATAAAATGTAGTGTGGATTATCACAACTGCTGTAATTTGTAGTGTACAATACTGCCCTAGCTATACCTTTAGGTATAATATACTGCCTTTGAGATCACATGTGTGAATATTTTAAAACATATTGTGAGGAAGAACACTGAAATACATTCACTGAAAAATAATATCTTATGTTGAATAGAAAGAGGTGTGCATGAGAGGGTATGTTGTCCCCTCTAGCTCAACGGGTGCTTGGTTAAAAGTCTAGCAAAGTACTGTTTACAAGAACCGTCAGTGTGTAATTATATCTGGTTTTTGGATAGGGAGATAAATGCCTAGTCTTCTCAAATAAGGGTGAAAAAACAGGATGCTCCATGTGCCAGTCATGCACATTTAAAAACTTCATGACAGTTGAAAATCGTAAAGAGTAGGACATATGTCAGCCCTGGCAAACATGTTGCTAGGAAAACCACCCCACAGGTTAGAGCCCATTACGTTGGATGGAACTTGTCTAGAGGAAGCACACCTTACCTTGGATGGAACTTGTCTAGAGGAAGCACACCTTACCTTGGATGGAACTTTGTCTAGAGGAAGCAGACCTTACCTTGGATGGAACTTGTCTAGAGGAAGCAGACCTTACCTTGGATGGAACTTGTCTAGAGGAAGCACACCTTACCTTGGATGGAACTTGTCTAGAGGAAGCACACCTTACCTTGGATGGAACTTGTCTAGAGGAAGCAGACCTTACCTTGGATGGAACTTGTCTAGAGGAAGCACACTTTACCTTGGATAGAACTTGTCTAGAGGAAGTACACCTTACCTGGGATAGAACTTGTCTAGAGGAAGCACACCTTCCTTTGGAAGGAACATGTCTAGAGGAAGCACACCTTACCTTGGATGGAACTTGTCTAGAGGAAGCACACCTTACCTTGGATGGAACTTGTCTAGAGGAAGAACACCTTACCGTGGATAGAACTTGTCTAGAGGAAGCACACCTTACCTGGGATAGAACTTGTCTAGAGGAAGCACACCTTACCTTAGATAGAACTTGTCTAGAGGAAGCACACCTTACCTTAGATAGAACTTGTCTAGAGGAAGCACACATTAAGGAAGCACACCTTACCTTGGATATAACTTGTCTAGAGGAAGCACACCTTACCTTAGATAGAACTTGTCTAGAGGAAGCACACCTTGCCTTAGATAGAACTTGTCTAGAGGAAGCAGACCTTACCTTAGATAGAACTTGTCTAGAGGGAGCAGACCTTACCTTAGATAGAACTTGTCTAGAGGAAGCACACCTTACCTTAGATAGAACTTGTCTAGAGGAAGCACACATTACCTTAGATGGAACTTATCTAGAGGAAGCACACCTTACCTTGGATAAAACTTGTCTAGAGGAAGCACACCTTACCTTAGATAGAACTTGTCTAGAGGAAGCACACATTAAGGAAGCACACCTTACCTTGGATATAACTTGTCTAGAGGAAGCACACCTTACCTTAGATAGAACTTGTCTAGAGGAAGCACACATTACCTTAGATAGAACTTGTCTAGAGGAAGCACACCTTACCTGGGATAGAACTTGTCTAGAGGAAGCACACCTTACCTTGGATGGAACTTGTCTAGAGGAAGCAGACCTTACCTTGGATGGAACTTGTCTAGAGGAAGCACACCTTACCTTGGATGGAACTTGTCTAGAGGAAGCACACCTTACCTTAGATAGAACTTGTCTAGAGGGAGCAGACCTTACCTTAGATAGAACTTGTCTAGAGGAAGCACACCTTACCTTAGATAGAACTTGTCTAGAGGAAGCACACATTACCTTAGATGGAACTTATCTAGAGGAAGCACACCTTACCTTGGATAAAACTTGTCTAGAGGAAGCACACCTTACCTTGGATGGAACTTGTCTAGAGGAAGCACACATTACCTTGGATGGAACTTGTCTAGAGGAAGCACACCTTACCTTGGATAGAACATGTCTAGAGGAAGCACACATTACCTTGGATGGAACTTGTCTAGGGGAAGCACACCTTACCTTGGATAGAACATGTCTAGAGGAAGCACACCATACCTTGGATAGAACTTGTCTAGAGGAAGCACACCTTACCTTAGATAGAACTTGTCTAGAGGAAGCACACCTTACCTGGGATAGAACTTGTCTAGAGGAAGCACACCTTACCTTGGATGGAACTTGTCTAGAGGAAGCAGACCTTACCTTGGATGGAACTTGTCTAGAGGAAGCACACCTTACCTTGGATGGAACTTGTCTAGAGGAAGCACACCTTACCTTAGATAGAACTTGTCTAGAGGAAGCACACCTTACCTGGGATAGAACTTGTCTAGAGGAAGCACACCTTACCTTGGATGGAACTTGTCTAGAGGAAGCAGACCGTACCTTGGATGGAACTTGTCTAGAGGAAGCACACCTTACCTTGGATGGAACTTGTCTAGAGGAAGCACGCCTTACCTTAGATAGAACTTGTCTAGAGGAAGCACACCTTACCTTGGATGGAACTTGTCTAGAGGAAGCACGCCTTACCTTGGATAGAACTTGTCTAGAGGAAGCACACCTTACCTTGGATAGAACATGTCTAGAGGAAGCACACCTTACCTTGGATGGAACTTGTCTAGAGGAAGCACACGTTACCTTGGATGGAACTTGTCTAGAGGAAGCACACTTAGCTTAGATAGAACTTGTCTAGAGGAAGCACACCTTACCTTGGATGGAACTTGTCTAGAGGAAGCACACCTTACCTTGGATGGAACTTGTCTAGAGGAAGCACGCCTTACCTTGGATAGAACATGTCTAGAGGAAGCACACTTACCTTAGATAGAACTTGTCTAGAGGAAGCACACCTTACCTTGGATGGAACTTGTCTAGAGGAAGCAGACCTTACCTTGGATGGTCCTATCTAGAGGAAGCAGACCTTACCTTGGATGGTCCTATCTGGAGGAAGCAGACCTTACCTTGGATGGTCCTATCTAGAGGAAGCACACCTTACCTTGGATAGAACTTGTCTAGAGGAAGCACACCTTACCTTGTATGGTCCTATCTAGAGGAAGCAGACCTTACCTTGGATAGAACTTGTCTAGAGGAAGCACACCTTACCTTGTATGGTCCTATCTAGAGGAAGCAGACCTTACCTTGTATGGTCCTATCTAGAGGAAGCACACCTTACCTTGGATAGAACTTGTCTAGAGGAAGCACACCTTACCTTGGATGGTCCTATCTAGAGGAAGCAGACCTTACCTTGGATGGTCCTATCTAGAGGAAGCACACCTTACCTTGGATGGTCCTATCTAGAGGAAGCACACCTTACCTTGTATGGTCCTATCTAGAGGAAGCACACCTCACCTTGGATGGTCCTATCTAGAGGAAGCACACCTTATCTTGGATGGTCCTATCTAGAGGAAGCACACCTTACCTTGGATGGTCCTATCTAGAGGAAGCACACCTTACCTTGGATGGTCCTATCTAGAGGAAGCACACCTTACCTTGGATGGTCCTATCTAGAGGAAGCACATCTTACCTTGTATGGTCCTATCTAGAGGAAGCACACCTCACCTTGGATAGATATGATAACATTAGAAGGATGATACCATTAGACAGATGATATGATCAGAAAGATGATAAGATTAGAAGGATGATAAGATTAGAAGGATGATAAAATTAGAAGGATGATAACATTAGAAGGATGATAACATTACTCATTATATTTAATCTGATTGTGCCTGTTATGTAATGTGAAGCTGTCGTGTAACACGAAGCTGTTATGTAACTTGGACCTGTATAAAGCTGTTATGTAGTTTTTACAACATGTTGTCATAATATGAGCCACTAGTATTTTTATGTTTAGTCTGTCATAAACTAGAACTGTCATTGTTATGCTATCTTCCTGTACCAAAGAACTTATCATACATTAAACATATTTTATCCCAGCCTGTTGTTATTATAATTGATCCAATCTGTCGGAGGAGGAGCAAATGGATCACCATAGTCTGGTAAGAATGAGACAGCGAGGTGTGACGAAGGGATCTGGCCGACGATCGACGCTCAGAGGAAAGGCGAGACGGACATATAATCAGATTTCTACTGGAACTATTAGTGTTGGAACTCTTCGCTGGCTGCTGAGGATGGGGACGGAGTGCTTATGGGAATGTCCCGAATGCTGTGATGTCGGTTCCTAAATCAATCAATCAATCAATCAATCCATTCTGTCCTAGCGAGACATGAAAATGTCGGGGATGAACACCACAGCCTGAGAGCAAAATGCTTCTGAATGTAACACAAGGAGAATCACTGTAAGGAATCGTCTTGAATTTGGAGAAAGGAGACCACTTCGTAAACCAGGCTCTGTGACTTAACAGATTCAATTTAAAACTAAAAGTAGGTTTGGACCAAACAAAACTAGATGGCGGAATATGGGAAGAAGGGGTTTGTCACATTTATGACTTAAAAGTTGTTAAAATGGTAGCAGACATGTGGTGTTATATATCAAATTAAAGGTGGTTGTAAAGGGAAAACTGCCGTATTCATGTTTTAACTATAGTTTGATTTATAAGCTCATGGATGTTACTTGAATTTTGAATAAGGTGATTTATCATCCCATGGAACTTAATCAGTTACGGCTATCTGCGAATAGGTTGCATCAACCGATAGTCACATATGATTGAAAGAGGCCATTATTATTAATTGTCTGTTCAAGTCAACACTTTAGCTCATTCTGCCTTATACACTATTTTCATTTCAGCCTACTCTTTAGCACAGTGGTTCTCAAACTTTTTTGGCCCATGCACCCCTTCACCATATGTTCAGAATGTCATTCCCCTTCCTTTTGTATTTCCTCTATGTAAATCCCCCCCCCCCCACCTACAAAGTATACGCAAGTATATATACGTAAAGTATACGTTTAATAACACATACTAGAACAGGTCTAGACGTCTACATAAATAGTGATTTGCGGGTCTACGTACGTTATAAAATGAATTTCAGAAGGGCGAGAAGTACAGAACCGTAAAGTATGGATGGAAAAACATTATCAAGTAATCGGATCTTGTGTTAACGCAATCTTGAAATAATCTTAATTTCCCCCCCCCCCCCCAATCGCTTAAAAAATCGGGGGGGGGGGGAGATTCCCCACCGGTTGAGAACCATTGCTTTAGCATGTATTACCATGGCACAATTGGCAAACAAGGAATAGTAAAACTGTAACTAACCATGCATGTTACAAGGGGGGATCATCATTTACACAGATGGGTCGGGCGGTCGATCGATGTGTGAGAAGTTCATGGGCATTTACGACTCAGGCTCGAGAGAGAATCGTGAAGGGAGATTCTGGGGCTTTTGCCTTGACCACAAGTAGTCTGACTATGGAACTCATGGCAGTAAGTAAACCAATAACATGGATCGAGACACAGACCTTCACTCGGGCATGTTTCCTTAGTGACTCAATGAACATGCTTAGGAAAATAGAATGGGATGGGTCCAGAGACAGTGGTTATTGACTCTGGAGGAGTCACGGCAGGCAAAGATTAGTTTGTTTCGTGCAAGTGCATGCGGGTGTACAAGGAAATGAGCAGGCTGACAGGCCTGCAAGTAAGGCTACTGTGGAGGGCGGACGAACTATGGACCAGGCTGATATACTGAATGCTCTACAAGAAGCACGTCATTTGCGTGAAGCAATTGATGACTGTAAATCTATAACCATGGTAAGGCTGCGAGAACACCAAGTTAAAAGAGGCGTGGCCAAACAAGAACACTACACAGGAAGCCAAAGAAGATTAATACATCAACACAGAACTAGTGTCGTTAGCCGCTACGTGCTGCTGGATCTACTGAGGAGGGAATCCAAGCATTTAAGGACTGAATGGCTGCAATGAGGAATGGAGCCATGAGGATGATCTGTCAACTAACTAACACACCCAACATGTTCCCTGTAATCAACATGTAGCGCTAGTTCAGTGTGTATTTCATGTCCCTTCAGTCTGCACACTGTTGTCTCATTGTATATGTCATTACAAAAAGTCTTAACCTGATCGCTTGCATTGTTGAAGATTTGTCTATGAGAAAACTGCCCAATAAAGATGCTCTAGACGCCAACCGATCTGCCCTCACAATGCATGGACTACCTCATGTCCATGGCAATATATCAGTCATAGTTTCCTCAGATAATGACATCTAAGACATTGTATTAGTGTGTGTGTGTGTGTGTGTGTGTGTGTGTGTGTGTGTGTGCGCGCGCACACACACTCACTCACACACACTCTTTTACAATGGCAACAATTAAAAACATGCTAATGTTTTGTGTTCAGTAAAAACACCAATTTATCTCAGACAATGGTGAAATAATGGAATGTTTCCTGCACATATCAAATTCCATTAACAATTGGAAAGTGTAGGCCAAATTAACTGCTGTGCATACTACATCTTAAAAGCTAGATAAATTACCAGCGACATAAAACTATAGCTACTTGATGATGTCATGGGCACAGCCATGTGGATCTGTTGCTCCTGTAAGAACATCAAGGCATAGACAACGATCAGTGGTCATGTTTTGGAAAAGTCACAGCAATTATCAGTGGCAGTTGTTAGTTACTATGGGAAAGAAACCTGGTTGTGCTCGTAAATTGTTACTAGGGAAACTAACCTGGTTGCACATATAAGTTGTTACTATGGAGTAGTAATTTGGTTGTATATGTAAGTTGTTACTTCAGAGAAGTAATTTGTTGCACATGTAAGTTATTACTATGAGGAAGTAGCCGGACTGTACATGTCTTACAATGACTTCATTGGCAAGCAAGGAATTGTTGGAATAAGTAGGGATAAATTGGCTATGTATGTAAGTTGTTACTAAAGAGAAGTAATTTGGTTATACAGGCACGTTATTACAATAGAGAAGTTATTTGGTTGCACGTGTAAGCTATTGCTATGGTGTACACATAAGTTTTTACAATGGGGAATTAAACAGGTTGTACATGTAAATTGTTACTGTGGGGAAGTAACCTGGTTTTATGTGTAAGTTTTTACAATGGTAAAGTAATTTAGTTGTACGCATACGTTTTTACAATGGGGAACTAACCAGGTTGAACATGTACATTGTTACTATGGGGAAGTAGCTTGGTTGTACATGTAAGGTGTTACTACGAGCAAGTAACCTGGTTGTTGTTATTATGAGAAAAAAAAACCTGGTTGAACATGGAAGTTGTGATCGCTTTAAGCTCTTGAACACTTGATGTCACCAGTGATATGAACATGCTTGTGTCCCCCGTCAATATGTTTTGCGTATACCTTTTGTTTCAATCACTCTTTCATACATGATAATCAGCTTACAAATCTCGGCTTCCAATGTTCCCATACCATGCCTTTGAACACATGTCACCATATCGATGTTCACTTCACGTTTGCCCTGTTGTTCAACCTTCCTTTGGACATTGGTGATCACTTGTACATGAATGTTGATGTTTGTAAAGATAAAATCAGTTTTGAAATTTACACGAGTTTTGGCGTCTTACTTCATTTATTAACCTCGCTTTATCTACTAAACATAGCAGTAGATCGATTGCAGTTCTTTATGAAGTGTTTCTGTTGCTGCTTTCTAAATAAAAAAGCTTGAGAATGCAATATAAGAATATATTTATCGGGCCTAATGTTACAACTGTGTGTAGGTCACAGTGGTGTGTATGTTTGTGTATAAGCTCTAGCCTACAGATCTGGCTTGTCACAATGGTCTGTATGTTTGTGTATAAGCTATAGCCTACAGATATGACTTGTCACAGTGGTCTGTATGTTTGTGTATAAGCTCTAGCCTACAGATATGGCTTGTCACAGTGGTCTGTATGTTTGTGTATAAGCTATTGCCTGTAGATATGTCTTATCACAGTGGTCTGTATGTTTGTGTATAAGTTATTGCCTACAGATATGTCTTATCACAGTGTTCTGTATGTTTGTATATAAGCTCTAACCCACAGATATATCTTGTCGCAGTGGTTTTTGTGTTTGTGTATAAGCTATATACTACAGATATGTCTTATCACAGTGGTCTGTATGTTTGTGTATAAGCTCTAGCCTACAGATATGGCTTGTCACAGTGGTGTGTGTGTTTGTGTATAAGCTATAGTCTACAGATATGGCTTGTCAAGCTATGTTGTATCAGAATATTTGGTATAAAGCAGTCCAAGGACTTGTGAAAAGTTTCTCAGTATAAAGATATGTAAGAATTTCCCAGCCTGGAGAATTGTGTAAAGTTCTCAGCACAGCGGCTTGTATGACGTTTCCCAGTTCAAAGACTTGTATGAAGTGTCTTATCCAAGACTTGTATGAAGTTTCTTTGTCCAAAGGCTTGTATGAAGTTTCTTTGTCCAAATACTTGTATGAAGTTTCTTTGTCCAAAGGCTTGTATGAAGTTTCTTTGTCCAAATACTTGTATGAAGTTTCTTTGTCCAAATACTTGTATGAAGTTTCTTTGTACAAAACTTGTATGAAGTTTCTTTGTCCAAATACTTGTATGAAGTTTCTTTGTCCAAATACTTGTATGAAGTTTCTTTGTACAAAACTTGTATGAAGTTTCTTTGTCCAAATACTTGTATGAAGTTTCTTTGTCCAAATACTTGTATGAAGTTTCTTTGTACAAATACTTGCATGACGTTTCTTTGTCCAAATACTTGTATGAAGTTTCTTTGTCCTAAGACTTGTATGAATCCAGCAACTAATTCAGGATAATGCTCGCTCAGGTGATGTGATTATCTACACAGATGGGTCGGTGTTGAGAGGTAGGAGAAGTGCCTGGGAGTTCTTAGCAAAAGCCAATGGTCGACGTTTGGTGCAGGAGAGCCTGGCATATGATACCACAACATCTAGCTTAAGAATGGAGGTGGAGGCGGTCAGTGCAGCCTTCCGCTGGATGGAGAATACGATACACACACATCGTGATTGTAACTGACTCAGAAAGCATGCTGAGTAGGGTGAAGACAGGCAAGCTTCGTGCAGAGTGGCTTGCTTCGCTTCGGAAGTCACGGGTGACAAGCATCGTCTGGATCTTTTCTCCGGGGGCATGCTGGTGTGCTGGGGAATGAACAGGCGGACAGATTGGCTGGCTCGGCAAAACTTGATGGAGTATTGATGCATGACAAAGCAGATGTGGTTGCGACCTTGTGGGAGCATGTGTACATCTCGGAGGAGCAAATGGATCACCATGGTCTGGCAAGAATGGGACAGCGAGGGGTGACGAAGGGATCTGGCCGACGATCAACGCTCAGAGGAAAGGCGAGACGGACATATAATCAGATTGCTACTGGTACTATTAGTGTTGGAACTCTTCGCTGGCTGCTGAGGATGGGGACGCAGCGCTTATGGGAATGCCCCGAATGCTGTGATGTCGGTTCCTAAATCAATCAATCAATCAATCAATCAATCAAGACTTGTATGAAGTTTCTTTGTCCAAAGGCTTGTATGAAGTGTCTTATCCAAGACTTGCATGAAGTGTCTTTGTCCAAAGGCTTGTATGAAGTTTCTTTGTCCAAAGGCTTGTATGAAGTTTGTCAGGTCAAATACGTGTATGACGTTTCTCATTCTGAAAACTATATGACGTTTCTAAGCTTAAATATGTGTATGAAGTTTCTCAGCCTAAAGACCTGTGTGAAGTTTCTCAGTATTTTCCACCTCCACTAATCAGCAGATATACATTCAAAGTGAAGAATAAGATAAGGTTGTATTTTGTACTCCTGTGTACTAAAAGCACACGCAGAAAAGATTTAAAGCAAAAGCATGGCTTAAATACAACTTGTGTGGATGACCAATTGACGACTTCATTTATGCAGATGATACAATCTTGTTTCCAGAGTGCTTGCAATGAATACGTAAACAAGATCTCCGAGAAGTAAAAAAAATATTATGTGAATCTTGATGGACATATCAGAAAGCAGAAAACTATTATGATTAGTAAGACAATTGAAAAGCCAAATTTTACAATAGAAATATTTGAACAACAATCTCTAACGAATTCATACATTTCTTATAGCTTGGTCAAAAGACATGATGGTTGGTATATGTTAAACAGAAAAAAATAGAATAGAATCGGTATGAGAAGTTCTAAAAACACACAGCTTAAAACACACAGACAAGTGCTGTGTATATCCTTCTTTGTCAGATGGTGTAGCGCATGGAACCCAAACAAGAAGCTGGAAGAAAGAATTAATGATGTTTTATGATGTCTAAACCTGTCATGTTGTGTCCTATAATATAATATAATACAGGATGTATTTTTAATGACTGTGCAGTGTTTGAAAATATTGCCGGTCCAATTTACCTATTAAGTTACAGGAACTTTACAGAGGGTGAATACAAAACTTGGACCGACAATATTTTCAAACACAACACAAACACAACTCAACATAACACCACATAAAATAACACAACACAATATAATCATAATAACTGGAATAACAGGAGCTATGCAGTTCTTCAAAAGATGAAGGCATCTGGAAACAACATAGGTTTGTGGAAAGTGGTAGAGGCAGACGAGAGAAATCATGCTTGATGGATTGAGACGGTGGCATGTAGGAATATCATCATCAGAGATGTTCCAGAACACAAAGGGCAGTGAGCAACTGGGGTTAGAATTAAATTGTAAAAAGACTCAGGTTATGGTCGTCAGTAGGAAGGAAGAAGTGCCACAATGTAATATACAAGTAAATGGAAATATTCTTCAACAAGTGAATCGGTACAATTATCTTGGAACAGTTATAACATCTGATGGGAGATGCCTTGAAGAGATTAGAATAAGAATCGCCATGGCGAAAGTAGCCTTTAGCAAGATGAAAAACATTCTGACCAATAAGAAGATGTCAATTGAAACGAGAAAAAGAGTGTTGAGGGGATACATAGAGCCTGTTCTTTTGTATGGATGTGAAACTTGGACAATGAGCAGTCAAGCTGAAAAGCATCTGATGGCTGCAGAAATGTGGTTTCTGAGGAAAATGCAAAGAATACCATGGACAGACAGAAAAACCAATGACCAAGTACTACAGAAGACAAATGAACATCGTAAACTGATTAGAGAAATTAGACGTAGACAGTCAACATTTTTTGGACATGTTATGAGAAGAAATGGATTGGAGAACTTAGTGACAACTGGCAAGATCGAGGGGAACAGACCAAGAGGAAGACCGAGAGGAAAATATCTGGATGGCTTAGCCACATGGCATGGACGAGACAGGAACACTGAGCTGATCCACGACACTGGTGATCGAGTGAAATGGCGAGTCATGACCGCCCACGCTTTCCGGCATGGCACATGATATATATATATCCCGGCCCGGCTTCGCCCAGACTCTGGTGGGGAGCATCTCATTTAATTCATATAAGTAGTCATATAAGTTCTCGTTCCCGTTACCGACTATCTGTCTGTCTGTCTGTCTGTCTGTCTATCTGTCTGTCTGTCTGTCTGTCTGACCCGGCCCGTCTTCGCCCAGACCCTGATGGGGAGCATCTCATTTAATTCATATAAGTAGTCATATAAGTTCCCGTTCCCACTATCTATCTGTCTGTCTGTCTGACCCGGCCCGGCATCGCCCAACTCCTGGTGGGGAGCATCTCATTTAATTCATATAAGTAGTCATATAAGTTCCCGTTCCCGACTGTCTGTCTGTCTGTCTGTCTGTCTGTCTGTCTGTCTGTCTGTCTGTCTGTCTGTCTGTCTGTCTGTCTGTCTGTCTGTCTGTCTGTCTGTCTGTCTATCTGTCTGTCTGACCCGGCCCAGCCCATGGCGGAGAGCATCTCATTTAAATTATATAAGTAGTCATATAAGATCCCGTTCCCGACTATCTGTCTGACTGTCTGTCTGTCTTGGGTAAATGTAGGAGGGAGGAGGAAGAGGGAGGTGGAGGAGGGAAGAGGAGGGAGGAGGAGGGAGGAGACAGGAGGAGTAGGGAGGAATAGGAGGGAGGAGGAGGGATTAGGAGGAGGAGGGAGGAGTAGGGTGACGGAGGAGGGAGGAGGAAGAGGGAGGAGGAGGGAGAAGGAGGGAGGAGGAGACCGCAGGAGGAGAAGGGAGCAGGAGGAGGAGAGGGAGGAGGAGGGAGAGGGAGGAGGAGGGAGGAGGAGGAGAGAGTAGGAGGAGGGAGGAGGCGGAGGGAGAAGGAAGAGGGAGGAGGAAGAGGGAGAAGGAGGAGAAGGAGGGGGAGGAGGAGGAATGTGAAGGGAGGAGGAGGGAGGAGGTAGAGGGAGGAGGAGGAGGAGGGAGGTGGAGAGAGGAGGAGGAAGAGGGAGGAGGAGGAATGTGAAGTGAGGAGGGGGAGGAGGTAGAGGGAGGAGGGAGGAGGAGGAGATGGAGGGAGGAGGAGGGAGGAGGAGGAGGGAGGAGGAGGAGGGAGGAGGCGGAGAGGGAGGAGGAGGAAGGAGGAGGGAGGAGGAGGGAGGAAGAAGGAGGAGGAGGGAGGAGGAGTGATGAGGAGGAGGAGGAGGAGGAGGGAGGAGGAGCGAGGAGGAGGAGGGATGAGGAGGAGGGAGGAGGAGGAAGAGGGAGGAGGAGGAATGTGAAGGGAGGAGGAGGGAGGAGGTAGAGGGAGGAGGAGGGAGGAGGAGTGAGGAGGAGGAGAGGGAGGAGGAGGAAGGAGGAGGGGGAGGAGGGAGGAGGAGGAGGAGGAGGGTGGAAGAAGGAGGAGGAGGGAGAAGGAGGGATGAGGAGGAGGAGGGAGGAGGAGGAAGAGGGAGGAGGAGGAATGTGAAGGGAGGAGGAGGGAGGAGGAGAAGGGAGGAGGAGGGATGAGGAGGAGGGAGGAGGAGGAAGAGGGAGGAGGAGGAATGTGAAGGGAGGAGGAGGGAGGAGGTAGAGGGAGGAGGAGGGAGGAGGAGAAGAGGAGGATAGGGAGGAGGAGGAAGGAGGAGGGGGAGGAGGGAGGAGGAGGAGGAGGGAGAAGGAGGGATAGGGAGGAGGGGGAGGGAAAGAGGAAGAGGTAGTGGAAGAGTGGTGAGGAGGAGGGAGGAGGATGTAGCGGAGGAGCGCGGGAGGACACGGCGAGAGGGCAGGAGTGCGCGAGGATGGAGGCGTAGCAGGCAGACGAAGCGCGCGAGGAGGAGCCGAGGCAGACGAGCAGCAGAGCGAGGCATGGCGACTGGGAGAGGTAGGGAGACGGGACGGCGGAGGAGAGGCGGCGGGCAGCGGTCAGCGGCTAGCAGCTGCAGGCGCCTAGGAGGCGACGGCAGCGTGACTCCTGGCAGCTGTGGCAGCCGAGGCCGACGGGTATGTGCAGCGCGGAGAGCGGGAGCCTAGGAGGACGCCCGCAAGGAGACAGGAGGTGAGGAGATAGAGAGAGGAGGCAGATCGGCGCGGAGGCGGCAGACGGTCGCAGACAGACGGGCGGATGGCGGCAGCGCAGGAGCGGGCGACTAGGCGGGGCGGCACCGGATAGGGCGAGGAAGCGACGGCGGCGGCGTGAGGAGGACCCGCGGTAGCGAGCGGAGGAACAGACGCGTGGAGGCGGGCGGCGCGTAGCCACGGAGACGAGCGAGGCTAGCCACTGACGGAGGAAGCGGATGCGAAGGGCACGCAGCGAGAGGGTGGCGTGGAGTGGGAGGAGTCTGCAGGCGGGCTGGCAGGACGCGGAGCCCCGCGGCGCAGAGCTGAAGACAGCGGGGAGACTCGGAGCAAGGGAGGATGACTAGCGGGCAGCAGGAGAGGCCGGAGGAGGAGACGGAGGGGCAGGGTCCCCGCGTCTTTATTACGGCAGCGATGCCAGGGCGAGGGAGGGGTGTCATAGGCGGTGTCGTGTCCTCCTTTAGAAGTGTGCGTTCTGGAGTGAGGAGATTTCCGACACGCCACATTATACATTATTATTTTTGGGGGGTTATAGTCATAATTTTTTGTTTTTTTTTTTCCCCCTCAATATTCCTCTGGAGAAAATCCGACGGTATCCCGCTTCCGTCGCCCCCCCCGTCCAAAAACACATGGTTAACTCACAAAGACTTTCCGATCGGTCCTCTAATATAAAAAAAACCACAAACACTGGGCAACGCTTTTCCATAGCACGATCTCAACAGCTGTCGTAAGTACAGCTATTTAAATTTTATATAAAAAAATAAATTGCCCCTACCTTCTCAATACTTCCCCCAAAAACAGAAACAGAACAAAAAAAAAAACTCAGGCAACACGCTAATAATTAACCAGGCCAACATATAACACTTCAACACAACAGAAAAACAATTAACAAAAAAACAGAAGCACGTACTCTTGCTCTCTAGAAAAACAAAAAAAATTAATAAAGATTAATTTCATTAAATAGCAAGAAAAAGTGTAACGGGATATGAGACGTGTAATGCGAAGAAAATGGTGTGACGTGTTCTATAAAGTGTGTGTAGAAGGAAGGGATTAGTTAGCCTCTGGTTCTCTCAGTAAAAAGCTCTGAGCAGGCAAAACACATCGAGACATCACTCTCTCAGTCAGCTGATCACAGCAAGATAGACAATCACACAAAAACAAAGATACAAAATGATAAAAAGAAGCACGTTACGTCAGAACAAGTACGTCTCACCCGTTGCCGGAACCATCTTGCCGGATAATGCTTTGCCTCTGTAGACCTCTGGTAATCCAATTTCATGAACATCCGAAATAGACACCGGTGGTATTAAGAGTTAATCAGGGACCGGTTGCACCCTACACAATGTCCGTTCCTAATGTTCCTAAACAAACTGCACAAGTCTTTTGCAGTGTACGCAGTTAGTTAGTTAGTTAGTTAGTCGACAGATCATCCTCGTTGCACATCGAACCATTCAGTCCATAAGTGCTAATTACTAATGTTAATTGTTACTGTACTAACACTAGGTACTCTTAGCCGGTTCTCGGTTCGTTACTACTGTCTGATGCTGTGTGGTGCATCAGTATGCATCACTCTCTTTGATGAAACAAATTTCCTTCTAGCGTAAGTTACGTTTCTGTATGCAACTTTATTGACTCTTGAACTGGTGTTCTTCAGAATGGGTTTTTTAATTCTTTCCCAAAACTTGTAGAGTTTCCTTGGATCTGGTAGGGAACCTAGGATAGAAACAACACATCTGGTGATAGTACTAGTCACTGATCCTTTTGGCTGAGTGTAAGCCTATCACCTTGCTTAATGATCTTTAGCTAACTAGACTTAGTCATAGAGCAGATTAGCTACCCACCTAGAGTCGAATCAGGCTATGACAAAGAAAAATCAGCAACCAGAATGCGGAACCCCGCCCAACAGGGACACCTACGGGAAGATCCCAATTATCCTTCATTACTCAACTAGTAAAGCTTATCAACACTTCACTAATCTATTCTAGCTAACAGAGCCAAGTATCACTTCACTACTCTAGCTAGTTTCCACTAACAGTGCTAATCATCACACTATAGTTTAACAAGGCCACAGTCTATAGTAATTATAACGAATATATTATAATAAGTTATACCTTAAATGGCACTACTGCAGTCCTATAAATCATATCTACATCTGCCATATAGGCACGTGTAAAATTAAGTCACTAATTAACACACGGTAGATATTATTTCCACTGGCACTGCAGTGCCCTGCACTCTGTCTAGAGCATTATTCAAGTCCACCCTAGTTGATCTCAACTCGAGTTTATATGGCAAACTACCAAAGTTGTCCACGTGACGTTATCCTTTACTCCCCCACACAGGTGGCACAGTGGCAAATCATCCCCTGTCAAGAACTATTTTCCTGGCTTAAATCCTGTCAAAGTTGTCAGTAATTGCCTAGATTCTCAAAACAAGCCAGCTAGTTTCTGTAAACTCCCAACAAAGAGTTTCGATACCAAGCTGCCAATCATCTTGATGTTCCGGAAACCAAGAATTGACAGATGCACTGTTTTCCGTGCTAGGTACTTCCGTTTTACATCTGCCCCTGTGATCTCCCGGCTTCCATCTGCATTCAAATGTTGACAAACTTGTCAATCTTCTGTTCTGTGGTGACAATACATGTGATTCCAACTGTTAATGAACTGCCAACTCTGTGTATCCATTCCTACTCACTCACCACCAAATGTGTATATGGGCTGACACGATGTAACCTGTACAGCTGTGTTTACTCTGTTAGTACAAATAGATGTCGCTGGTCGATCGTCCGCTTAATCCGAAAATCCTCTGTAATAATCAACCGGATAAACACACGGTTTCATTTTGTGACAGGAGGAGGGAAGATGAGGGAGGAGGGGGGAGGAGGCGGAGGGAGTAGGAGGGAGGAGGATGGAGGAGGAGGGGAGAGGAAGAGGGACAAGGAAGAGGGAGAAGGAGGAGGGAGGAGGGAGAGGGATGAGAGGGAGGAGGAAGAGGAGAAGGGTGGAGGGAGGAGGTAGAGGGAGGAGAAGAGAGGGGGAGAGAGTTCGCCATTCCGAATTCATACTCGTCTAGTTCTTCCCTTCTACACGACTGTAGATAACTTCCTTACACATAAAAAGATGAATTGTTATTGATATTGCCGTGGCATGGAGGAATATCAGCAGCAGAGTTGATCCAAAAAACCAAAGACTGAGATCTACGGAGAGCCATGAACGCCTACGCCAGCCGGCACGGCACTTGATGATGATGATTGCCGTGTGACGATTCTGTGTCGTCACGTCATTTTCTTCCCTTTCCCTAGCGTTTTGGTTCGGGGATTCTTTCATCATCATATATTTACGTACGTATTTTGGGAGGGGGAGGAAGGAGGAGGAGGAAGAAGAAAAAAAAACTATGACAGTTGACAGCTCTGGAATGAAAGGAAGGCGTGTAGAAAATTTCATCTCAATCGGATGGGCCGTTCGCGAACAAATAAAGGACATACATATTTACATATTTACATATTTACATACATACACTTTGTTTTATATATATATATATATATATATATATATATATATATATATATATATATATATATATATATATATATATATATATATATATATATATATATATATATATATACTTGTCTGAGGAATCTTGACGTAACAGAACCTCCATTCTCACATAAAATATCACAGCTTTTAAAACCTATGCCATGACTTCAGTATGAAATAACACTTCTCGTCAGGTGTGCCTCTTTCAGCAAACAGTCCATTCAGAGTCCACATTCTTCAACTAAAGTATGAAGCGAGTATGTAATAGCCGAACAAACATCATCAGAATGTTGTCTTTATGAGAGTTGTTCTGAATCCTACAAGACATGCAGCCGTGGGCGCCACGCACTGTTTGCTGTTCAGTAATCCGAGTGTAATAATATTGTGGTTAAATGCATAGGCAAATACTTGCTAAAAATGTTGTCACATAGCTTTTATAGCCAGACACCTATTCAAACGTCCTCTTTGTGCACAATTGTGCAATCCTTTTATCCCCAGCTTGCCTCTAGTCACGTTTACCAAAGTTAGATACACGCTTCGAAATAATTAACTGCATGATTTATCTTCCACAAATTCCTCTTTACCTGTAGGCACCCTTATAATATTCACTTGCCAGTCATTGTAACATGACCTTAAGTTAATCCTCAAGGGGTGCCATGATTTAATACACAGCATACTTTTTTTTTTTTTTTGAATCAACTGGTATACGATGATCTCAGAAAATATATTTCAAGACAAACGATACCGATGGCAGGGACGTATTAAATGCATATCCACTCAGAGCTCAGAGGGAGGTGGGGATAGTTAGCATTCCGGTGACAGGGACGTGTTAGATGTGTATCCACCCAGAAGGAGGTGGGGGTAGTTAGCATTCCGGTGACAGGGACGTGTTAGATGTGTATCCACCCAGAGGTAGGTGGCGGTAGTTAGCATTCCAGTGACAGGGACGTGTTAGATGTGTATCCACCCAGATGGAGGTGGGGGTAGTTAGCATTCCGGTGACAGGGACGTGTTAGATGTGTATCCACCCAGTGGGAGGTGGGGATAGTAAGCATTCCGGTGACAGGGACGTGTTAGATGTGTATCCACCCAGTGGGAGGTGGGGATAGTTAGCATTCCGGTGACAGGGACGTGTTAGATGTGTATCCACCCAGAGGGAGGTGGGGGTAGTTAGCATTCCGGTGACAGGGACGTGTTAGATGTGTATCCACCCAGAGGGAGGTGGGGGTAGTTAGCATTCCGGTGACAGGGACGTGTTAGATGTGTATCCACCCAGAGGGAGGTGGGGATAGTTAGCATTCCGGTGACAGGGACGTGTTAGATGTATATCCACCCAGAGGGAGGTGGGGATAGTTAGCATCCATACACTCCAACAATAGCGAAGAGAGACGAGACGCTCATAAGTATGTCCGAAGTGCAGTGACGTCGTTTCTGTTAAACAATATCCAATAACTGGACAAGACAATTGTATCTTAGCCTGGTCGTAATCATCCAGCTAACTGCATCATTCAAGGTCATGTTAATTTCCCATCACTCTCATCATATCCCGCGGAACAATTTCTCGATATCTTCCTATTTCTCCTGCCTCACGTGCCATTATGGCCCAGAGTGTCCCCAATGTCCTGTGTTCATTCTCGCTCTGCTTGACCCATGCCGTTTCTCACAGGAAACCAAGCCATGTAATGTTGTTTGGCGTTCATAGAAATAGAAAAAAAAAATGAAGTAGAGACTAGGTGCGTTAAAGCCTTTACAGAACGTTTGCAGTCAACACTAACATTTTTTGCTGTTGTTGATGTCTTGACAAGTTTGCGTTCAGTAGTTTGCCATTGCTTTCTGAACGTCCGACACCCATAACATTTCGTTTAAAAAAAAAAACAGCACAACGCGGTCTGCTACCAAATCGCGCACAGATGTATTTAGAAAGCGGGTATGCGGGATCTCGAACCGCGTCCGTAACGCCTTCGCCACGGCGACAAGCATTATACACATAAACATTGAAGGCTATAGTTGCCGACCGGGATCCGAACCTCTTACCTTCAAATGACAACAGCGCCTCGCTGCAGGAAGAAGTGTACTTCGACACACGACCAACTAGACACCCATACAAAGGTGTCTTCATTAGCCAGGTCTATCATCCGCATGAATCCACAACTATGTCGTATGGAAAGAATTCGTATCGAACCATTGGATTCCCCAATTGATATTTCTGTATAATACGTGTACAACGTTGGAACCGACCAATCATTTCTCTTGTTTAAATGTTCGTTAGTATACTGGGCACAGCATTGCTGTTCAATGTGTTTGTTATGTGACCTTTGCTTGTTTACTACAAAATTCTCATACCTATGGTGCTGTTTCAATATATCATCATCATCATCATCATCATCATCATCATCATCATCATCATCATCATCATCATCATCATCATCATCATCATCATCATCATCATCATGTGCCAATCCGATATGCGTATGCGGTCAGGGTTTGCCGTCTCACACGATCTTAAAGTCTTGGATCAGGTCTTTGTTTTTGTCCTGATTCTGTCACGTGCCCACACCATCGATGTATTTATCTCTTTAACTTTCCCATTGCTACGCCAGTAAGTTTTCTAGTTTATTTGTGTTCGTAACATGCTTCAAAATCTTGACTGTCCTCGAACATGATATTTTTAGTATTTTCTTCAGAAACTACTGCTATTAGATGTTTCTCAGCTTGATAATTTATTGTCCATATTTCACATGCATACAACAGTATGGGTTTTATATAGCACTCCAAGACTCGTTTTCTCACTTCGTTTCGACAGCTTTATGTTGGTGAACATGCTTCAAATCTTCCATACGGCTATTACAGCCATTGCGATTTTTGTTCTAATCTCTGCAAGGCATCTTCCGTCAGATTTTATGGCTGTTCCGAGGTAGTTAACCAGAATAACACGTTTCACGATTTTCCTAGTTGGAAGAATGTTGCAATGTGGTTTTATTTCTTCTTGGAGGTAAACAACATTCATGTTTTCTTACAATTCAATTTTAACCCAGCTGCTCACTGTACAATAACCGCATCTAACTAAACGCCGCAGTTACTATCCATTGTCTGCAATCAATAATGAATCATCTGCATTATCTTACAGTGCTCATGTTATGGCCTCAGATGACGATTCCTCTCATATCCTCTAAATTTCTCATAATATTGTCACAATATAGACAAGAAGTCCGTGAACATCACACAATCCTGGCGACACACCTCTCTTGATTAACTGGGAAGTCTGTGAACATCACACAATCCTGGCGACACACCAATCTCTTGATTAACTGGGAAGTCTGTGAACATCACACAATCCTGGCGACACACCAATCTCTTGATTAACTGGGAAGTCTGTGAGCATCACACAATCCTGGCGACACACCAATCTCTTGATTAACTGGGAAGTCTGTGAACATCACACAATCCTGGCGACACACCAATCTCTTGATTAACTGGGAAGTCTGTGAACATCACACAATCCTGGCGACACACCTCTCTTGATTAACTGGGAAGTCTGTGAACATCACACAATCCTGGCGACACACCAATCTCTTGATTAACTGGGAAGTCTGTGAACATCACACAATCCTGGCGACACACCAATCTCTTGATTAACTGGGAAGTCTGTGAACATCACACAATCCTGGCGACACACTTCTCTTGATTAACTGGGAAGTCCGTGAACATCACACAATCCTGGCGACACACCTCTCTTGATTAACTGGGAAGTCTGTGAACATCACACAATCCTGGCGACACACCTCTCTTGATTAACTGGGAAGTCCGTGAACATCACACAATCCTGGCGACACACCTCTCTTGATTAACTGGGAAGTCTGTGAGCATCACACAATCCTGGCGACACACCAATCTCTTGATTAACTGGGAAGTCTGTGAGCATCACACAATCCTGGCGACACACCTCTCTTGATTAACTGGGAAGTCTGTGAGCATCACACAATCCTGGCGACACACCTCTCTTGATTAACTGGGAAGTCTGTGAGCATCACACAATCCTGGCGACACACCTCTCTTGATTAACTGGTATCAATTTATCCCATTATTAATTGTTATGGCAACTAGGTGTTTCCAATATATGTTTTATACAAGCGTGAGGTCTTTCCCATAATTTGGAGATATCCAAGCATCTGTAAAATGTCGACGTGTCTAAATATATCGAGGGCCTTTGTGTTATCAATGAAGATGTTGTGTGGGTCTTTGTTTACTTCTGTCGAAAGCTCTATTAAAGTTTTCAGCAAATACAAATCATTTTCTGTACATTTCCCTTCTATAAACGCACATTCCCCCCCCCCCCCATTTTTATATGTTTTATTTCACGCCTTCTGAATTGTTATGACTGATCGTATTGTCTCCAATTAGGTTCTACCTCATTCTCTTCTCTATTATGTGTATTATCAGGGCTCTGTCGTGACTTTGTAAATTTCTCCACAATACTCCTCCCATCTTTCTAGTACCTCTTTGTTTTATGATAAGTGGTTGCCATTTCTATCATTTATTACATGTAGCAAACATAATGAATATTATATTTTAGAGCAGTAAGTCACAGCATTGAAGTAGTGGCCGATTGATCGTATTCTCTTTATAATGAATAGATGAAGAGAATAATAAGGGACTTGGAATGCATGTACGTTTTATGAAGCTTTCTCACTTGTTAACAATATTTTGAAAGCAAGTAATATGGGTTTTCTGGAAGTGTCGGAGACAGATGGACAGCTGCTAGCTATATACGAGGAGATTACATAATTATAAACTCATTTCGAGATCGTCTCCAGCACCAAATAGGAAGTTTAGTAAAACAAAACATATCAT
The DNA here is from genome assembly GCA_014155875.1 of Cepaea nemoralis. Taxonomy (NCBI): domain Eukaryota; kingdom Metazoa; phylum Mollusca; class Gastropoda; order Stylommatophora; family Helicidae; genus Cepaea; species Cepaea nemoralis. The sequence continues at coordinate 835,593 of JACEFZ010000856.1, forward strand.
TGGCACCTTGCCGTCTTGACAGACGATAGTTTGTGCTTTAAAAAGGCATAATAACTTTTAACTATGGCGGTAGCGAATATGACTGATAAGGTCAATTCGCGCTGTAAATGTCCGTTCATAGTGGGTGCATCTGAACACGTAGTCATTTCCACCATCACGCACCATCTTACGTCTCACACGCTCGGTGTGTGGCTTATCTGCAATAATTTTCTCCTTTGTCTTTATTCCATTTCTAATCTTTGCCCTCCATGCTACACGTTCAGCGGCGACTTGCTCCCACTGTGCATTATCAATGCCTGTATCAATCATGTCCCACTTACACACATCTTTGTATCTTAGTAGAGGCTGACCCTAAGATCTCTTACCCATCTGTAATTCACCAAAAAAGATGTCCTATGGTATTCTACCATCATTCATCCTCCTAAGATGTCCTATCCATCTACGTCTACGAAGACTAAGCATGGAATAAACCGTCACACAACCTGATCTTTCCAATACTTCAGTATTTGTGATTTTGTCTTGCCACTTAATACCAAGAATTCTTCGCAGATACTGCATATGAAAGCTGTTTAAACGTTTCTCTTGGTGTGAGTAAGCTGTCCAGGTTTCACTGCCATAAAAAAGAGTACTAAGGACACAGGCTTGATAGACAAGGACTTTTGTTTTGGCGGTAAGCTTCCTGTTCTCCCAGACTCTTTTTCTTAACCTGTTCATTGTTGCTGCCTCACAATCCGGATGTTGATTTCTGATCTAGGGAAAATTTGCTATTTACCACTGATCCTAGATATGTAAAATGGTCTACAATCTCTACTTTGGCGTCGTCAATAAAGATTGATGGTACCCTATGTGCACCTTGTGACATAATCTGTGTCTTCTTTTTTGGGCAGCCAATCTTCTTTAGTGCCTTGAACAGACACTCACGACTGACTAAATCAAATGCCTTTGTGAGGTCGATGAAGGCAATAAACAGTGCTTGATTCTGTTAAAGGCATTTTTCTTGCATTTGTAGCAATGAGAATATCATATCAATGGTAGACCGGTTCTGTCGAAAGCCACAATGTGATTCGGGGTAGACTTGATCTCCTAGGACTTGAAGTCTGCGAAAAACAATTCTGGCAAATACTTTTCCAACAATACACACAAGTGAGAGAGATACCCCTATAGTTGTTGCAGTGGCTCCGATCACCCTTGTTCTTGTACAGTGTTATGATACTTGAATCTTTGAAATCCTGTGGGACTTGTCCTTCTCGCCAGCATAGCACTATTAGTTTGTGGATCTGCAGAGTGAGTGTGTCTTGCCCACTCCTGATAACCTCTATTGGAATCCCATCCTTACCTGGAGTCTTGCCAGATGCAAGTTCATTTATAGCACACTTAACTTCTGTTATGGTGGGAAGTATGTCCAGGTGGTCAAGAGTTGGTAGAGCCTCTATGGCGTTGAGGGCATCATACGCTAGTTTGGTTTCACTTGAGTAAAGCTCCAAATAGTGCTCTACCCATCTGTCCATCTGCTGTTTCTTATCAGTTATGATTTCTCCAGTCAAGGTTTTCAATGGTGCACTTCTTTTGATCATTGGACCACAGGCTTTCTTTATTCCTTCATACATGCTTCTGATGTTTCCCTTATCACTTGCGATTTGAATGGACTCACATAACTTGATCCAATAATCATTTGCACACTGCCTGGCAGCCTTTTGCACATCCTTCCTAGTTTGCTTTAGCTCACTCAGAGTGTTACGCGTCGGTCTTTCTTTGTTTCGTATGAGAGCTATCTTCTTCTTATCAACCAAGGGCTGCAGAGTCTGGCTGTTTGCCGCAAGCCAGTCCTGCCTCTTATGATCCACAGTGCCGTAAACCCCTACGGCAGTTTTATAAAGAGTTTCCTTAAGCTGACCCCACTTTTCACTTACTGTACAATTTTCTGGTGTATCAGTGAAAGCGTCTTCAAGTTGCTGTTGAAACTGAAAGCACTTTTCAGGATCGCGAGTGTTAATAATATTAATCCTGGGGCTAGATTTGTGTTTAGCTGTGTAGATTCTCTTTGGTCTCAGTCTAACCCTTGCAACAATCAAAGAATGATCCGTATCACAGTCAGCACTGTGGTAACTTCGAGTCAATGATATATGGTTCAGATGTTGTCTCCGTGTGATGATGAAGTCCAGCTGGTGCCAATGGCCGGATCTTGGATGTTTCCATGTGACCTTATGCAGCTCTTTTGTTTTAAAAAAGGAGTTTGTAATACATAGGTCATTTCTGGTGCAATGCTCCAGCAGCCTTTGCCCATTTTCATTCATGCGACCGATGTTGTATTTTCCAAGGCACACTGGCCATGAACTCGAGTCCTTGCCCACACGAGCATTGAAATCACCGAGCATATAAATGTAGTCAGATTTTGGAACTGCCTTGATCACGGAGTCTAACTCCTCATAGAACGAATCCTTCACATCATCAGAGGAATCGAGTGTCGGTGCATATGCAGTAATAATGGTGGCAAAACCACAAGAGGTTGCCAAGCGCAGGGATAATAGTCTTTCATTTCCTCCTGCTGGAATTTCAATCATTCCCAGTAGCGAATTCTTCACTGCAAAGCCCACACCGTGTTGCCTTTTTTCTGCCTGCCCTCTACCCTTCCAAAAAAGGTGTAATTGTTTTCCCTGAGTGACCCTTCCTCCGCTAGGCGAATCTCCTGCAGGCCAGCAATATCAATGTTAAGACGATTGAGTTCGGCATCAATTACAGTCGTTTTTCTCACATCGTCAATATTGGTCAAGTCAGTGGAAAATCCTGGACAAATGGTTCTCACGTTCCAGGTTGCAAGCCGTAGCTTGAGGTTTCTATTTTTCTTTTTATTAGTACCTGGTGCATTGGTTTTACAGCCTGCGATTCAGATTTTGTCCTAGCCCCAAGCACCCATTGAAGCAGGCAGGCTGTGGCGGATCAGCACCCAATTGGCCGGGGGCTGCCCAGCTTGAGGCGGGCGGTAGCTGAATAGTGATACCTGTAGGTGTCACCCACCGTCAGAGGCAACGCGTGGCGCCCCTTGTCTACGCCAATTGACAGGGACTTATAACCCGTAACAGTTGCCTCTCGCTTTGATTCCGAGACCAGTTAAGACCAGGGATGGAGTTATTGCCTCTCCATAGCACAAAGCCTGGGCTAAAATATAGAGATCATGTGTTGCCCATGCAGCATGATCCCTCTCTCGGCCTGCCTAGTTCACTCTAGAGGAAAGGTAACACCTCTACATTTGGAACAAGACAAGCTGCAGAAGCTGCCGGATCAGCAAAGCAATGCTCTAACTGTCCGCCTGTCGGAGCTTCGATCCTAGACCAGCCGCCAACCAAGGCTTAGGGCCTGGTCTGCCCTGCCATGACATGACATTTTGTCTTTAGGTTGCATTTCCTCGCACCAGAGTAAGGCTTATACCCTCCCAATTGCGCTCTTCCACCCGAAGCCGTTGGAACAATGTGGGGTGTCGGGTTTGGTAAACGCCGCCCAACGTTCGGCGCTAACAGAAAGCAGGTAGTACCGTCTACTGTTATACGGTAGCTCAGTCATATCTGACTAAGACCTGACAGAAAAACGAAACATATAGAAAGAATCAAACTACACGAAAGTAAGACAAACCCATTTAAAATAGTTATATTACAGACATGTGCTCAAACAACTATTGACAATGATTAGCAGTTCGAAGAACACTATGAAGACTAGAAACAAACACTCACAGTTATAAACTTCAACTGATGTTTCAATATCATAGAAGACGCAAACGTAAACGTAGGAAGAGAGACATATAAGCAGATTGCAGAAAAACATGGCACTGGAACCGGAAACAAAAGAGGTGTAAAATGTATGTGAAGAGAATCACCTGATATCAGGAACACGGTTTCCAACTCTGATTTAGAAAACAATTTTCGTTGAACCTCCATTGAAATAGGAAGCGAAACCAATTGAAATAGATATTGATAAAGAATAGATTTAAAAGCCGCTGTAACAATGTCCAGACATACACAGGCGCCGATGTAAAGTCATATCACAATATGTGGACAGACACCATCACCAAAATCACACGACATGGACTGTATGAAGCCGTAAGGAAATGGGGGTGTGCTTCTAGAGCAAATATGATAATTTAAAATACAAAGTAAAGGATACTTTTACATGCATTAAGTCGCATTGGTCATATGACGCAATACCCATAGTTGAATAGACCAATCAGCACTCGAGGGGTGATGTGGTTAATATCACGTCAGCCGCCATTACGTTCAAGGACATTTTCTGGTACCCATTTATCGGTAAATCAGGTTGGAACCCGGGTCAATTAAATCAAACATATGCGCCTCGTTCGGGAAACGAATACATGACCACCGGACCGGCAAGCAAGTGCACTAGACACTGCGCCACTGCGGCTAACTGCAACATACATCTAGGCCAGCCCATTGATTCCTTCTGTGTGCGAGAAGCTGACATAATTTCCAGAATCTACTGAACATAGAATTTCCTAGCGAATCATAAACAGCCGAGAGGGGCTGTGGGGTGACTACAACGTCCTGGAAAGGACCAGACATTTTTTTTTTTAAAACCCAGAATCAGGAAGAAAGATTTTGTGGCTACAACAACTCCTACTTCAATGTTTTTCTTCAGTGTTTACAGTATTCAGACATTATTGTCTTTGTTCTCTGATCGTCTACTTAGTTTATATTTTATCTCACTTTTGGCTTCAGTAATGTACTCATATTTATATTTACCTACCCACCACGATCCTCCCCTCTTCATACCTGCAGACGTTCCTTTGAAGCTGCAAGAAGAAGCATAATTCTGGTGTAAGAAAATATCTCGGGGCCTACAAAGATCACATTTGCGCAGTTTGTTTGACGTGTGACGTCATACGGCGGGTATCCATGTCCCCTAGGTATCCGGCTGACATTCTTAACGCACAATATCAAGTTGACAGTTAAACAGCCGGCAGAAGCCAAGCACGTTTGTGCAGGAACTATCTCACCAAGTGTTGACTCCCACATTACCGTAGCAGATGCAGAAACTTTTGAATGGCGCAGAAACTTTCATTTAAATCTTTGCTTTCACATACTGTTAATAACTTAGAATATTCCGCGCTTTCTACAAAGGCTAGCGTTTCTTCTACTTCTTCTTTTTCTTAACATTCATGCTTTGTGGCGTCGGCGATCATGTTTGTCCTCAGCGTTATGTCTCTTGTGCTGCGATTAATTTTGATACCGACGTTCCCCCATGCCATGATGTCAAACTCTCCAGTATCTTCTCTCTTGCGTGAAAGGGAATGGGTGATATGTGAGTTCTGTAAAAATGTTATGGAAAATTCTAGGAAGAACTAACCAGTTACATTTAGGAGGATTATTCTATTAGCAGGATAAGCCTATAGTCTATCATCCTTGGTAGTTATCAAGATCTAAAAATCCTTTTTCTTGTCAATTAAAGTGCCGCCTTTCATTTCTGCCCTTATAGGTCAACCGTCAGTTAGGCCGAGTGAAAGAATGGCTAACGGGGTTTCAACATTCTCTACTATTAGCTTTCTTGGGCTCTTTCGGATCCTGAAGCTTGTAAGGGGTGGACAAACGCAAGAAATAACTCGAAATCTAACTCTACGGGCAAATAGGAATCGTTTGACTCCTGTCTCGGGGATTTTAGTGAAATTCATCCTCTCATCATCCTGTGGCGTACCATAACCCGGAGTTTACCATCTACCCTGTTTCCTTGAGTTACTTTGGTATCTACTGTAATTAGTTTGAATATATTCTTCTATGAGGACAGGTTCTGAGAGAAGGATGAATTACTATCACTGTTACGATACTATGTAGGATTTCTAGCAAAGACCAATTGCCCTTTGTCTTATAACATTCTCGGAAAACTATCTCTTGTCAAGACGAATGGGGTCTGGTCGTGGCAGATAGTCTGTTGATCTGTTATTTTCCTGAGAAATTTACTAACCTGATGCAGTGTTATTGAAAATGTCAAGTGGAAGTTTGAAATCAATCGTCATTTGCATACTTGCATCCTGTTGCTTCAGGCAAGTGGAGACATACACTGTGACTCTGTTTCTGGTTAAATTCAGAGTTCAACATCCACAAAGATTCACTTACAACATTCAACTTAATGCATCACCTCGTGATGACAGCCGCATCCAGAGCCATCAATGTTAGATCAGACACATACTTTACAATGACCATTTCACCTGTGATCTTTACAGTTCTTTCTACACTCGCGTATTTATTCCTGTTAAAACTGCATTGTTATAATTTTCACCAAGTCTTTTGTTAATTAGCTGAACGAGTGGGAATTTGTTTCTCACGTGGTCTATCAGAAGTCTGGCTCGTATCTTGATGCATGTGTCTGTTTACACTATCTTGTTATTCCACTCGTCTCTAATCAATGTGCAACATTCCCCCAGCTCTTGGCATTGTGTAACAGTTTATCAAAGAGAGTAACGGATAGATAAAAACAATTGTCTTACTATCAGGGAGGAGATAACAGGATCACTTGGGATACTGTTAAATATCACCTGGTCTAGATGCAAGCCTGGTCGTTTAGCAGAGCCGGTTGCATGCTAAGTCGTGACTAGTACAGGGCTCGACCTTGGCGGTTATCATGGGCTCGCCCCATTCCTTAACAGAGCATTGAAATCTCCCTCTATTATGTAACTATTATCAGATGTCTCCAGCAGCTCTTCAGAAATTCCGATTTGTTTTTTCGTGTGCAGAAGATGTACATGCATACATATGTTATTCATACTCTGTTCTCTGTTCTTCATAGTTGCTTGGATACCTTTACTATTCAACGCCCTTATTGTTGAGATAATCCATATTGACTCATCAGTGAGGCAGCTCAACTTTTGCAATTACTGTCTGTCCTCATCTGGTCCCGGCCGTTTCCATAACAAACGAAGACATGGCACAAGTTAGAATCTGTTTCTTCAACTAGCCTTCTACACCATGAGGACACAGATGTAGACTACTTCCTGCATGATTAGTTCTCGCCGACTAGCACTGCCACAATTCCAGTAACCGGGATGTGAGTTCCCCGTTGCAAGTTAGTCACTTTTTCTTTGTGCTTTCTTACTTTACTGTTCTTTATTGTTCCTGTCTCCTTCGCTCACACCTCCGTCGCCTTTTACTTTGATCTATTGTGTCTCTGTCTCCTTTTCTCGTCTCTCTGTCGCCTTTTATAGCCAGGATGTCTTGTATCGTCTCCTGAAGTTGTCGATGACAGTGCACTTACTCCGTCGCTCCCTGCCATGTTTGGTAAAACTATAATCTTCCATATTGTGTCTGCAGTTATGCAATGGAAGCACATTCTCTGCGGTAGGGACGCAATTACAGGGAAGAAGCAATGGATGTCCCACTGGGAGTCCCTCCATCTGGTGCAGCCTCGTATGATAACCAGACAATCAACTTTAGCGACAAAACACAAATCACTAGCACACTTGAGCTGAGTACCACATTATCCGTGGTTAAATGTTTGCCGTTTGAGCCTTAATGTGCTCTCAGAAGAAATCTTAGTGAAAATCAGGATTTGTTGACTCGTCTATGGGCCAAGCAGACACTGCAGGAATACTTACTCATCCAAACGTTGCAGTAAGGTTGCATTATCTATTGTCTTGAGTTTGACTCCTGCAGACTCTTGAGGTCTAATTTTATACCGTCAGATAATCACTGTTCGTCAGAACCTTGATAGGATGAACGGGAACCTCTCTCGGCCTGCCTAGTATACTCCAGAGGAAAGGTAACATCAATACTTATGGAACAAGACAAGCTGCAGAAGCTGCCTGATCAGCGAAGCAAAGTTCTAACTGTCCGCATCTTGCAGCTTCGATCCTAGACAAGTTACAGATCAATGCTCGGGCCTGGTTTGCCCTGCCATGACATTCAGGTTTTAGGATGCATTTTATCGCACCAGGATGAGACATATACCAGGCCACCATATAATAAATATGAGTGTTAATTCCCTTCCTCGTCGCCTTTCCTTTCTGTATCTTTCTAAAAAAATTCTCAAAATTATTTGGTATCCATTTGATGACATCCTAGAACTGTACTTGCTCAGTAAACAAACCGTGCCTACTGCTAGGGGTTGAAACAGGGCCACCGTATTGTGATGTAGCTAAAGATAATCATGCCCAAGTGATTACATAACGGATTATAAGAGCAGAAAGGAAGGTAGCGGCAGAAGATTACTCGAGTGTTGACTCCTCCATGTACAATCACCAGAGAATACTTTCGGTTGATATAACACGAATGTTTCGTGGTTTCTGTGGGCTCCGAAGATACGAAAACATCGGGCGCTTGTTTGATTTTCGTGGCCGCGCACGTCTATGTGGTATGTAAGGTTGCGTTAACTGATGTCTTGTTTGCCATTTCTTCTACCACGTCTGGAAACAGGACACTCTTCATTGTATACTACTCTTCATCTGTAGTAGTACACTTCAAATTTTAGTAGTCACCGTCACTTACTGTCCGTCTGTCCGTCCGTCCGTCAGTCCGTCCGTTCGCACTTACGTTCGTCCGCCCGTCCGTCCGTCCGTCCACCCGTTTGTCCGTCCGCCCACCAATGTATGTTGCCCATATATTTTTGTTACTGTGCAGGACCTATTGAATATGGTGAAGACTTGGTGTCTTTACATGCAGGACAAACTGGTAAGTGTGTTGACTCACCCAGCAGCAGTCGAAGGGTATGGATGCTGACTGTCTTGCTGTGCGAGGGTTATCCGTACTATGGAGGTGTCACCATATATAGTCACTGAGACCATTCTTGTACTGGATTCCCTTTCCAGAAGTCACAATTAAGAAGACAAAACAATAAATCTGCCAACATGCACTAAACTGAAATTATGTCCCAACTGTCCTCTTCAATATCCAAACGATAGCTGCCTCTCGAGTCAACACATCAGCTCTCTTGTTTACGTGCTGCTCTGCATGATCAGGACAATAGATGCACACAAGTTTGCGACGATTATTTCATGTTCTATTTATATCAGTTTCTTGTGACTTTGCCGTCCATTACGAAATATGGTAGCTTACCTATGGACAAGAGACAGGTGGTCGTTCGCCTGTGGGAACAGGTGGAGAAGGTGGGGGAACAGATTGAGAACCCGTGTGTGGAAAGAATGAGATTGGTAGGGGTTCTGGAAGAATCTCAGACCTGAGAGGGAAGATCAGGAGAACTTTCAATCAGATAGCGGTGGGAACGATTAGTGGAGTGAATCTTCGCTGGCTGTTGAACGAGGGGACAGAGCTCGTATAGGAATGTCCTAAGTGCAGTGATGTCGGTTCTTAGCTCAAATCAACTCAACTCTATAAGACATGGGTTGAGGGTCAGGGACTCTAAACTTCTTAATTACTGAAGAATGAGTAAGCCGTCCCAGTACAGCTGACGACATCTCTGTTCTCAAACTAGAGATAGATTATTCTCCATGTTATGTCTGTATTATCACTATCTCCATCTGTTGCTACCATAAGCAATAGATAATGCAATTGTTCTTCTTGCATACACATACATTCTTGCAATTCTTTACAATAATTTCATTGTAGCAGAGATAGACAAACCATACAATTAACGTTGCATTTTGACACAGAACAGATAAACATAAAAGGAATGTTTGCTGCTTTACTAAGTCAAACGGGCGCATTAACATAGTTGAGAGGTATCTACACTGATAATACCATGAGCGCTGTCGGACGAGGGTTCGAGGCCTATGGTCGTCGGGGGAAATGACCGGCCACCTATTCCTTCGTGCATCCAGGCCTACAAGATGTGATCTGCCTGTCACATCACAGGGCCATAGCTAAGTTCCTATTTCGGGACATAACTGATTTTTTTTTTAAAAACGATGTCTAGGGTCCACAGTCACATGTTAAAACCGGTTCTATATAACGTACAATAGTAAATTCCTTAAAGACATGGGCTTGTTGAATAAGATGTTCTTCTATTCATAAAACGCAGTTTTTGCTTGCCCTACGCTATTGTTTGTCTCTGTGATACATCCTACATCTAACGTTACTCATGTTCCTAGAAAGTTTAATTTCTGTACTTTCCCCAAATGAATACCATTGGGTTTTACTGTACATTAACGAATGATTCGTTTTATTGATACTATCATTACTTCAGTTGTCCTATTATTCAAACCGTATCCTCATTTTTCACATTCTGTATCTATTGCTTATTGTGGTTTCTTCTGACTTAGTGGTATCAAGACGGTGTCATCAGCACAATGTAAGTTATTTATGTTAGACTACCAGTCGTGAACAACAACAATTGTAAATAACCTATATTGGAGCTTGGTAATATTCAGTATCACCCTGGCATGAGGCTGTCTCTATCTTATGGACATATCTTATATCTGGTGACACAAATATATATATATGCTTAGTGATCCTGTCTGTCAAATATATGTTTGTTATTCAACTAATAGACGACCGCAGCAAATATGTGTTTAGTGAGCCCATAAATGGATGACGGAAGAAGTCTTAAAACTCATGGAAATAAGAAGAAATAACAGAAATAACAAGGAAAAATATGAAGAGATTCACAGGAAAATTAGAAAGCTATGCAAAGAGGCAAAAGAAACGTGGCTAAAGAAAAACTGCAAGGAAATATTGAAAGCCAACACAACACCCGGAATACCAAATAAATGCACAAACAAATTAATGACATCACTAACAAAAGAACACACATCAACGCGTTGCCTAAACACCAAAGATGGCAAAAACATAAAAGAAAACGATCAGATTGTACATGCGTGGTCAGATTATGTGAAAGACCTTTATGATGATACAAGAGAAGAACAATATGATCATCAGAATAATAAGGAAGGACCATCAATACTGAAGATGGAAGTTCAGAATGCTTTAAACCATATGAAAACTGGCATGACCCCGGGTACAGATAACATCACAATAGAAATGATAAATGCCTTAGAAGTATATGGAATAAACCAAGTCAACAGACTGCTGAACTGAAACCAATGTATGATATTGGAGATATACCTCCTGAATTGTGTAATTTTATATTTATTGCAATCCCAAAGACATCAGGAGCCCTGGACTGTGATCAACATCGAACAATTAGTATAATGAGCCACATCACGAAGATTTTGCTGAGAATTATCATGCAAAGAGTTAGGAAGAAAATACAACCCGAAATAGGAGTAGAACAATGTGGGTTTGTAGAAGGCAAGGGTACAGTAAATGCTGTGTATATACTGAGAACAGTAATTGAACGTTCTATAGAAGTAAACAAAGATCTGTATCTTTGCTTTATTGACTACACAAAGGATTTCGATAAAGTGAGACATATCGACATGATAAGGATACTTGAAGATCTACAAATTGATGGAAAAGACCTTAGACTTGTAGAAAACATATATTGGAAACAACAAACTGCCATTAGAATTGATAATTATGTAGGTCAATATCGGCCTATTAAAAGAGGTGTGAGACAGGGATGTGTAATGTCTCCAGATCTTTTTTCCCTGTGCAGTGAAAATATGTTAGAAATATAGAATATATGGAAGGAATCAACATAGGGGGACGATACATCAATAACATTAGATATGCAGATGATACTGTCTTGATTGCAGACAATGAACAGGACCTGCAACATTTAGTAGATGCAGTTGTTGCACACAGTGAACAACTAAGGTTAGAATTGAATAGTAAGAAGACACAGCTTATGGTCGTCACAATGTGATATACGAGTAAATAGGAATTGATTGATTGATTGATTGATTGATCTAGGAACCGACATCACAGCATTCGGGACATTCCCATAAGCGCTCCGTCCCCATCCTCAGCAATCAGCGAAGAGTTCCAACACTAATAGTTCCAGTAGCAATCTGATTATATGTCCGTCTCGCCTTTCCTCTGAGCGTCGAGCGTAAATAGGAATATTCTTAAACAAGTGAATCGGTACAGTTATCTCGGAACAGTCATAACATCTGATGGGAGATGCCTTGAAGAGATTAGAACAAGAATTGCCATTGCAAAGGTAACCTTTTGCAAGATGAAAAACATACTGACCAATAAGAAGATATCAAATGAAACGAGAAAAAGAGTGTTGAAGTGCTACATAGAACCTGTACTTTTGTATGTATGTGTAGCGTTGACAATGAGCAGTCAAGCTGAAAAACATCTGATGGCTGTGGAAATGTGGTTTCTGAGGAAACTGCAAAGAATGCCATGGACAAACAGAAAAACCAATGAACAAGTCCTACAAGAAACAAATGAAGATCGTAAAGTGATCAGAGACATTAGACGTAGATAGTCAAAATTTTGTGGGCATGTTATGAGAAGAAATGAATTGGAGAACCTGTGACAACTGGCAAGATCGAAGGGAACAGACCAAGGGGAAGACCGAGAAGTAAATACCTTGATGGCTTGGCCACGTGGCATGGTCGAGACAGGAACACGGAGCTGATCCACGACTTTGCCGATCGAGTGAGATGGCAAAACATAACGGCCTACGCTTATCGGCATGGCACATGATGGGTGGATCCTATACTGTCAGATATATGTTTGCTATTGAACTAGCAGACAACGACGGCAGCACGTCAGTTTCTGTCTCTTGTTTGACACGCCTAACATGCACTGGCCCCCTCTGTGGCGAAGGGTTTACGAATGCAAATCACAATCCCGCATACCGCGATCGAAACACAGCTGCGGACGATTTGGAAGCAGACCGCTTTGCGTTGGTTTCCATACAATGGTATGAGTGTCGATCGTCCAGAAAGCAATGGCAAACTACTGAAAGTAAACTTGCCAAAGAATCACAAACAACCAAAACATCCTGAAGTTGACTGCTACGTCCAGTAAAGGATACGAAACTAACTAAAGGAGCACTGGGCATATGGGGCTAGAACATATTTTGATAAACTCAGTGGGTGATGTGACCAGTATCACTCAGTAGGGGATGTGACAGGTATCACTCAGTGGTTTATGTGACAGGTATCACTCAGTGGTTGATGTGACAGGTATCACTCAGTGGTTGATGTGACTGTCATCACTCAGTTGATGATGTGACAGGTATCACTCAGTGGTTGATGTGACTGGTATCACTCAGTGGTTGATGTGACAGGTATCACTCAGTAGGGGATGTGACTGGTATCACTCAGTGGATGATGTGACAGGTATCACTCAGTGGTTTATGTGACTGGTATCACTCAGTGGTTGATGTGACTTGTATCACTCAGTGATTGGTGTGACAGGTATCACTCAGTGGGGGATGTGACTGGTATCACTCAATGGGTGATGTTACTGGCATCACTCAGTGGTTGATGTGACAGGTATCACGCAGTGATTGATGTGACAGGTATCACTCAGTGGGGGATGTGACAGGTATCACTCAGTGGATGATGTGACAGGTATCACTCAGTGGTTGATGTGACAGGTATCACTCAGTGGGGGATGTGACAAGTATCACTCAGTGGATGATGTGACAGGTATCACTCAGTGGTTGATGTGACAGGTATCACTCAGTGGGTGATGTGACCGGTATCACTCAGTGGTTGATGTGACTGTTATCACTCAGTGGGGGATGTGACTGTTATCACTCAGTGGGGGATGTGACGGTATCAGACCGATCGCCTTTACTACCCAATTCATGTCCTGGTACCAATGCCAGGCTGGGTCAACCAGGTCAATTTTAAAAAGCCGCCCTGATTTAGTTGGAACCCAAGCCCACCAGTAATGCAGGGGAGCGCCTAGCCGCTACGTTACCGCGGTTCCTCTAGACACAACAGAATACGTATATATTCTAGATACATATTTTCATATTATTGTCGACAGCGGTTCATTGAAGTCACATAGGGATAAGTCATTGCACACGTTGTTGTAAAACAACATTAACACAAATGTCATGGACAACTATAACGCTGTGAATCTTCTGTGCACTATATTTGTGCCTGCGCTGTGGCCAATGAGTTAGAACGGCATTCGCAATCCCGCATACCGCATTCGAGACACAGCTGCGGGAGATCTTGGAGCAGGCCGCCTCATGCTAGCTTTCATGCAATGGTATAAATACCGGTAATTCAGAAAGCAATGGTAAAATACTGAACGTAAACTTACCAAGAAATCACAAACAGTCACAACATACTTGGGTTGTCTGCGACGTCCTGTAAAGGATATGCAACTAAACAAAAATATACTATTGACAAATTCTAGTAATAAACTACCTCTGTACTCACTACACAGGTGTTTTGTTATACGTTTTGTTCAGCATCTCATGCACACAATTTACTCGCACAAGTGCGCAAACACACATACATACAGACAGACACATACACACTCACACACGCACTGTCGAATCTCACACTCTTGTATAATCATCATCAACATGTGCTATGCCGATAAACGTAGTCAGACATATTTCGCAATCTCACGCGATCACTAAAGTCGTGGATCAGTCCAGGTGTTCTTATCTCGACCATACCACATGGTCATGCCATCCAGATATTTACGTCTCTGTCTTCCCCTTGTTCTCTTCCCCTCGATCTTGCCAGTTGTCATCAAGTTCTCCAATTTATTTCTTCTCATAACGTGACCAAAAAACTGTGACTGTCTACGTCTAATTTCTCTAATCAGTCTACGGTTTTCAATTGTTTCTTGTAGGACTTGGTCATTGGTTTTTCTACCTGCCTATGGTATTCTTTGCATTTTCCTCCGAAATCACAGCCATCAGATGTTTTTCAGCTTGTCTGCTCATTATGTGGTTAATTAAGCACTAGTTAATACACACATAGCCAATACGTGGCCACACACGAGGGGGCCGAGTGGTCTCGAGGTACGGTGTCCGTCTCGAGTGCTGGAGGTCCCGGGTACAAGCCCTGGTGAGTGTCATGATTTTTTGACGTGGACTTGTAGTAACAAAATTTCCCCTGGTCTCTGGGTAATGAGATCGGACGCCCGTATGTATTGTTGCGCACGTAAACAATCCCTTGGCAGTTGGAAATCGAAAAAGAGTAGCCTAACGGCGCTGCCCAGGCGAAATTTCGAGTTAAAAATCTACCCAAAGTATTTCAGGATCCTCGCCTGTTGTACGGAGTTCGTGCACTGAGCCTAGATTCTCCGGACTCATGCTTGAGTTAGGAGTAGAACGGGGCAAGTTTGGGTTACACATGTGCCGTGATGTTAATCCGTCGACTCAACTAAACTAAACCAAACTAAACTAAACTTGTGACACACATGCTTGCTTTAAGTCTAACATTGTCTGTTAAAATAATATGCGCTATAATTGTTAAAGATTTTATTTTATATACGATTTGTTAAAGAAATGAAAGTATGATCACAAACTGAAATAGGTGTGCAACACCTACAGTTTAGATACTTGGCACTTCCTCGTCGTCTCTCCAACTAGAAAGCACATCTTCTCGTGTACACTCGATGTTGAAATGAGTATAGTTTCTGTTTTTCTTCTTTCCCTCTGTATGCCCCATTGGGACATAGACCCTCACCTAACTCACTTCATCCCTTGCAGCTCCACCAACCCATCTCTTGTTCCTCTTGTACCTTGCGGTGTCGAGGTGAAGTATAAACAGCGGGAGAGTGCCCTTTTCTGAGCTTCACGTATCGAGATTCCCATGGACGCTGATATTCCATCTGTCCATCTAAGCCCTTCCCATTTTATTAATTTCTGTTTCTACTTCTTTTCTCCAAGTTTTGTGAGGTCTTCCTCTATTTCCTTTGCCTGTGCATTCCAGACAAAGGCCTTTCTACTTCCACAATTTGCAGGTTATCTTAATGTATGTCCTGTATGGCGCCAGCGACATTTCTCAACCGCATGGCTCACTGGTATTTGTCTAGTTCTCTCCACGAGTTCCACATTCGTGATTATGCCATACCAGTTTACTCCTATTTTACACAACCACGAATTAGTGAATGTTTGTTTTTCATTTTTAATCGTTTTCGTTGTTCACCTTGTTTCCGATACATATGCTTGTGCTATTTAACGTTATAATTGTTATTACTTATATGCGTATAATTCGCATGCGAGTTTCAGCGGACATAAATTATACGAAATGTACACATGATTTGTCGATGTGTGTGTGTGTGTGTGTTTGCGTGTGTGTGTGTGTGTATATATATATATATATATATATATATATATATATGTGTGTGTGTGTGTATGTGTGTGAGTGTGTGTGTGTGTGTGTGTGTGTGTGTGTGTGTGTGTGTGTGTGTGTGTGTGTGTGTGTGCGTGCGTGCGTGCGTGTGAAAAGGAATGAGGACATCCTGAAAATAACCAATATGGTCGGCCTAAAACCAAATATTTGCCAGCACCCCTTTCTTACGTATGTCCGTTTGTTAACCCACGAGGCGTATTAAGAATAATCAAATATATTTCAGGAGCGTAGGGGGATGTGTCAGAGCTGAGAAAATGTGTGTATGTGCGTATGTGCGTGCGCGTTTGTATGGCGGGTGTGTGACACACATAATTGGGATAGAATATATAACTACACTCCACCCAGATGATAGACCAGCTCCCCTGAGACATCATCAGCAGCTTGTGGGGGGAACTTTGGCTTTGTTTGTTTAAAGATTGAACCATCCAAATCGGCCATGGTATAGAAACTACCACATTGAAATAGTAGAGCACGCAGGGTGTGTAGGTATTGACAATGGAGATGGCAAGCGAGGTTTGAAAGAAACTGTTAAACTTACGTTGTAGGAGTAAGTGGGCTGGTACTGCCGAGAGAGGAAACACCCCGTACATCACACTGACTCGGTTGTGTAAAAGAAGAGACACAAGGATGTAACCTCAAAGAGTGACAACTTCAAGAAAGCATGTGGCGAGAAAAGTTTGTAGATGTGAACTTTGAACAAGACTCTGTTTTAGCAGTGAAAGTTGTGTTTGTGAAAGACAAAAGGGATTTTTTCTGATATGTATTAGTTTCCGTGTAGCAATGTTTGAATTGGTTTATTTAAATGGAAATGATTAATGGGGAAAAAATAGATAAAACTATTTTATGTCTTGTCCGTAAAAATGGCAGGTCAATATTGACACTGTCTTAGAAGAGGGTCAACAACTTTCGGAGTACGGCGGGACCTGCTGTTTAAGGCTTTAATAAGTGGCATGGCTAGATATTTTTAGAATAATTGTGGTTCACTGACCTTTGCAAATCGCTAACTTAGCCGATTTTCTTGATGCCGTGTTTGATTCAGTATTTCAAATTTCAATAAGAAGAAAATACCAACATGTTCAAGTGGAAATTCGTCCATTTGCTCTTGATTGTTACACTTAATTGTGTGAGTGAGTGAATGAGTGTGGTGTGTGTCTCTCTCTCTCTCTCTCTCTCTCTCTCTCTCTCTCTCTCTCACTCTCTCTCTCTCTCTCTCTCTCTGTATGTGTGTGTATGTGTGTGTGTGTGTGTGTGTGTGGGGGGGGGGGGTGTTAAGTATTCAATGCACCTCAGTATTTCCAGGTCTAGCTTATGATCTCTTGTCCCCCACGAGTTTTCTCTAATATTTCTGTTGTATGCAAGTGTCGGTCATGTCCACATTTTATTGGAATGACTGATTTAGTTAAATTGTTTGGCTTTCTCTCGCTTTGAACTCATGCATATTCCATACACGTGCTACAAGCTCTTGTCCATTGGACTGATTTGTGAGTGTGGATTAGCTTTCCCTATTACCAGAGTCCCTCGTGGGTTCAGGCGAGCCCCCTTCGACTTCTAAGGTACTTGTAATTTACGTCCCCAAATCAAGGTCGGGAAGTCAACATTTTAGCCCAACTGACCGGTGTAGGGATTGAAACCGCTACCTGGCCATCAGTAAACAGGAAGCTTAAGAGCGAGCGTTCGTATCCATTCGGCCACGCTGACCTCATTGAAACTATATGATGACATACATTGGTTAGCCCAGAATATTAAAACATTGTCACCACGACACACTAATACAGTATATATTTACTCACAGTTTCATCGTTTAGCCTCAAAAGCTCACCCGCCATCTCAGTCATATGTAAGACAAAATCTGTTGTTGGCCACTATTTTGTTGTCTCAAAATTACTGCCAACTCCCCTATCAAACATACTAGAAATAATTCTACCTAACTAACTACGGATGAGTTTATTCTCTATTATATAACTTTTACAATAAAATTGTACCTTGAGACATACATGCAATCAGTTATCAAAATAGCAGACGAGTCACATGTGTCTGAAGCTTGCCAGCACATAACGAAACACAACGCTAATATAAACATAGAAGCCACAAACAGTATATTGCACGATTTATTGCCTGGCAACTCGTCAGGTGAATACTGCGGAGTTATACTTCATAAGAAGTGAATAAATGAATAATACTTCAGCCGACATAATTAAAACTATGCTAATATTAGCTACGATGAAAGTTCCTATTTCAATGTTGAACATGTTATGTGTTTATTTCCTGAAATACTAATTGGTGGTGTTGTTATTTTTAAACAGAGCGGTATGACTCTTAAGAAATTCAGCAAAATACCGGATTATGTCTGTTCACAGCAAGTCAAAATTGTCATAAAACTACCCGATCAACAAGACCTTGTGTTGTGTGAAACACACAACTTTGCTTGCACACTTACCTGTGATAATCGAAACCAGAAGTTGCATATATGAAATTACTGAAGTATGCAGTATTTAAAAGCCAGCCTGGTTGTTCACATTGTGGTTATAGTTCTCAAATGGAGGTGCGTGTCCCCCCAGACCACCAAGGACCCGTTAGTGACCAGTGCAAGAACTATTGCCGATCTTCGGTATGTCCTGGGACCAGGTTATAACTTATTTGTTGCTGGGTACTGGCGGTATCTGATTGCATCTTGTGATAACCTCGCTTTAAGAATGGCTGAAGATGTGAGCTCTAGACGACTAGAAACATGTAAGTATCTGTACACTCGTTTGTTTACACAGCTAATACAAACATAACCGACTGCCAGTAAATATGCTTTAAAAAACATTAAAGGACTAATGTCCAACAAGGTGGCCTTCTGCAAAATAGAAAACATACTTACTAACAAACAGTTGTCAATGGCAGTAATAAAAAGAGCGTTGAAGTGCTATATAGAACCCATATTGTTATATGCATGTTAAACATGGCTGATAAACATCTAATGGCAGTGGAAATTTGGGTTTTGAGAAACATGCAAAGGGACGGACAGAAAATCAAATGAGACAGTCCTTCAGGAGACAAATGAAAAACAGAGATTGATTAGTTAAGATTTGTTGGACATGTTATGAGGTAAAATGGACTTGAAAATTTAGTAACAACTGGCAAGCTTGATGGGAAGAGAGCAAGAGGAAGACAAAGGGATAAATCCCTTGATGCTTTGTCAGCATTTCATGGTCCAAACAAGAACACTGACCTGATTCGAGACTCTGGTGACCATATGAGATGGCGAACCATCACTGCCCACATCTACCAGCATGGCACTTGCTGATGATGATGTCCAACAGGGCATTGGGTTGGAGTCTGTTGACAATGATCAACCTAAATCCTGTGAAGAAAGCATGACCTACCCAGGCCTGACAATGGCCAACCCAGGCTTGATCCTAGCCAACCCAGGCTTGATCCTGACCAACCCAGGCCTGACCCTGGCCACCCCAGGCCTGATCCCAGCCAGCCAGCCTTTATTTGCCGTGCTGCATCGTAACCTGGTTACAATTCTCATATCTCTCTCCACAGATGTGAAGTTTCAGCACCGATCTTACACACACACAGTTGCTTTATGAGCTTGGTGAAGGGAAGGAGAGCTCTACAGCATAGTTCTCGCAGAGATGGGTCTTTATTATCCAGATGAGAGACATTGTCTGCTCCAACTTCACTCCCATAGATGCAAGCCCCTTATGGGGGATGAGACCACCTGAAGCCAAATACATGGAACTTCAGAGATAAAACTCAAGTCTGGAGGTCAGCATGGCCGAATGGATAAGAACGCGTGTTCTTAAACATCCGGTGTGTTGATGCCGAGGTAAGGGGTTCAACCCCTATACCGAACAATTTGACTAAAATGTTGACTTCTCGTCCTTTACTTTGGGACGTAAATTACAAGTACCTCTGAAGTCGGAGTGGATTCACCTTATGGCGAGGGACACTGGCAATTGGGAAAATAAATCCGCACTCACAATTCAGTCCAGTGCTGCTAGAAGTAGTGTGTGCGGACTACGTTTGAGTTCAAAGCGTGCAAGCGCAAAAAAAAAGTCTTCATGAGAATTGGAACGCAACGAGCCACCGAAACAACTAACCAACCAATCAACCACCCAACCAACCACCCAAACATCCAACCAACCAACCAACCACCAAACCAACCACCAACCAACCACCCAAACATCCAACCAACCAACCAACCAACCAACCACCCAACCAACCAACCACCCAACAACCATCCAACCACCCAACCAACCACCCAAACATCCAACCAACCAACCAACCAACCACCCAACCAACCAACCACCCAACAACCATCCAACCAACCACCCAACCAACCACCCAAACATCCAAACATCCAACCAACCAACCAACCACCCAACCAACCACCCAACATCCAACCAACCATCCAACCAACCAACCAGCCACCCAACCAACCACCCAAGCAACCATCCAAACATCCAACCAACCAACCAACCACCCAACCACCACCAACCAACCAACCAACCACCCAATCAACCACCCAACCACCCAACCAACTACCCAACCACCCAACCAACCACCCAAACATCCAAACATCCAACCAACCAACCAACCACCCAACCAACCACCCAACCAACCACCCAACCAACCACCCAACCAACCACCCAAACATCCAAACATCCAACCAACCAACCAACCACCCAACCAACCACCCAAACATCCAACCAACCATCCAACCAACCAACCAGCCACCCAACCAACCACCCAGCAACCATCCAAACATCCAACCAACCAACCAACCACCCAACCAACCACCCAACCAACCAACCAACCACCCAATCAACCACCCAACCACCCAACCAACTACCCAACCACCCAACCAACCACCCAAACATCCAAACATCCAACCAACCACCCAACCAATCACCCAAACATCCAACCAACCAACCAACCACCCAACCAACCGCCCAAACATCTAACCAACCAACCAACCACTCATCCAATCACCCAACCACCCAAACATCCAACCAACCACCCAACCACCCAAACATCCAACCAAGAATAAACGTGAAGAGAAAACACTGAAGCTAATATAAATGTATAGCAGGACTAACCAAGACGGATTCTTTCTCCGTGTTCCTTTATAATCTGGCTTGCACACAATTCAGCAGATAGGTGAGAGAAGTAGAAAGGGTGTCTTTGATGTCCTGTGTCCACTGATGTCTTGCTGATCTTTCTAAAGCACCGAACATGACATATGCCATAGTATTATAGATCCCAAGGCTTGCTACTGGTTAGATACAAAACAATGCATACACACGCAACGCTGGCAATTCTATCAACATTTAAAAAAAAACCCAACTTGAGTGTTGATCGTTAAACTTGAATTAATTTAAAAACAACGTAAAAGTAGAGCTTTAGTTTGCAGTTAGTGCATGCAACCTGTAGGTAACAGACTTAAGCACGTTTACAAAGGCGGGATGACTCAATGGCTAATCTAAAGGGTAAATTAGGGAGAAATGTTTGGGCACAGACTGTCAAAATACCTGGAATGCATCGCACACCCTCTTAATGGAATCAGTAATGTCTCTAGACATCAAAGGTGCTGAAATACTCAATTAATCACATAGATTTAAAAGTTATCAATTTGCCAGTAAAGAGTTTATCACCATATCTAATGGCTTGTCACTATGCAGAACTTGGTTCCCATAGCAGTCTTTAGAAATGTCTCTCTATCATAAGCTAGATGCCCTGCTTCTTCACTGTCATGTGTAAATGAGCTATCATATCTTGAATCCATTTACGATTTGGTTTTCCTTCTCTCTGCTTCCCCGGTACACCTCCGCCTATAATACTCTTTTCCGAACATGTAAGTCTTTCTATATACCAAAAAAATTTAATTTCAGTTTTATTTATCTGAAAAACTTATTTGTCTCATTATTGAGTTTTGTTGGGTAGAGCTGTTTGTTATCTTTATCGTCCACTGACTTTTCAATCCGCTTCTGTAATATTTATATTCGAATGCAAAGCTGTGTTTTTCAGTAGATTTGTTACATGTCCAAGTTGACACCCGTATGTTGCCACAAGAAACGTGCTTTCTTTTAACGCTCTGACTTGTGTTGTTCAATCCGTTCCAATCCGTGCACATTTTAATTACTGTAGTCTTTCCAGAGCCGGCTTCGTGGCTTAGAGGTTATGACTTTTCTCCGTAATCTCGTATACTCTCGTAGGTAACGTGATGACGGTGAGAATCAGCAGTGGTTCGAATCGCATCGGTAACTTACAGGGTATGTGAGCCGGCCGCTTAGAAAGCAATGGCAAACTACTGAGCGTAATCTTGCCAAGAAATCAACAAACAACTGAAAGATGCTGGTGTTGACAGCGATGTCCTGTAAAGGATATGCAACACACAAAAAAGTCTTTACAGACAAATGTTATCTTCAATAAATGTTAATTTCAATTTGTTCCGAAATGTTACCTTCGACAGGCCTGAGATGTGATAGGTTCGTCACCATCAAGAACCTTCTCTCGCTGTCTTCCTCTATTTCACTTTCCCCACATCTTTCCAAGTATCGCAATATGTTCTAGCACAGTGGTTCTCAACCTTTTTTGGCCCGTGCCCCCCTTCACCATATTTTCAGAACGTCATCGATGTAGAACATTGGCACCGGCTCCCAGTTCGACCCAGTCTAAAATGAGTCCAAGAAAATGTCTGAGTGATACTGACCTTCCTATCAAAAATTTGGCCCGTGCCCCCTTCACCGTGTTTTCAGAACGTAATCCCCCCCCCCCCTTTTCATATTTCCCATGTAAAAATCCCCCCACCCCTACACAGTATACGTAAAAATGGAAGGTAAATTTAATAGCATATACTAAAACAAGTATAGATATCCACATAAAACATGATTTGTGGGTCTATTTACTTTATAAAATGAATTTTAGAAGGATGAGACGTACATAACTGTAAAGTATGAAGGGAAAAACAATATCAAGTAATCGGTTCTTGTATTAACGCAATCTTGAAATGGTCTTCATTCCCCCCCCCCCCCCCCCCCCCCCCCCACCGGCTGAGAACCACTGTTCTAGCCCCTATCGTCTCATAATGTAGCCAAAGAGATGACCACCTCTAACTGAAGTTTGTGATCACTTGATTTAATTTCTTAGCCTTTATCAAACCAATGTCAAGAAGATTACTAATTTTGGCTGTCGAATTAATTCCCAGTGTTCTTCTGTAAAACAACATTGTTGAAGCATCTAATTATTTCTTTGCCAGTTGACTAATTGCCCAGGATTTACAGCCACATGCTTAAATGGTTGTATGCATGAATTCTTTTTCCAACTTTCATGACAAGGATTTACTGCATAGGTTGTACTTTATTTTACAAAATACTGTGTTTTGTCTGTCCTATTCTGTTATGTTTTTCCGTGATACATCTTCTATCTGATGCCATGCCTGTATCTAGATATTTTAATTTTTACACTTTGCAGAAAATCAACACCATTTACATTAACTGTATGTTTAGTCATGATATGTTTCTTTTATATTAACATTACTTATGTCTCTTTAATTAGAGAAAAATTCAAGAAATTAGACGTAGACAGTCACAATTTTTTGGACATGTTATGAGAAGAAATGAATTGGAGAACTTGGTGACAACTGGCAAGAATGAAGGGAACAGACCAAGGGGAAGACCGAGAAGTAAATACCTGGATGGCTTGGCCACATGGCATGGTCGAGACAGGAACACTGAGCTGATCCATGACTATAGTGATCGAGTGAAATGGCGAGTCATGACCGCACACTCTTTTCGGCATGGCACATGATTGATTGATTGACGTCTCTCTGTCACTCAAGCTGATTGCGAATTCATGGTTGCCAAAACATGCTCCAGAACTAGAACCGTATGAACTCCAGAACTCAAACTTAAGAACACCAGAACCTTAAGAAGGAGAGGAATACTAAGAAGATCTGTTGTAGGAAATACGTTCGTCAGTGTTTCACTTAGACGCGATAACGTAGTAGCTAGACACTCGCCTGCCCGCGTGCTGATGCTGTGTTCGATTCCGCATCGAATCGATGTAGAACATTGGCACCGGCTCCCAGTTCGACCCAGTCTAAAATGAGTCCAAGAAAATGTCTGAGTGATACTGACCACATCACCCCCCCCCCACCCCCCCTCCCCCAGCAGCCCGCGATTGTCGTTTAGATAATACAAGTATGGGTCTTGCAGTATATGTACAGTAGGGGGAATACGGCGTCCACAAGAGTCCTTCGGTGACTTGCTCTTTATGTCCCCAGACTGCCTGATTGTGAACAGATGTCCCACGCTGTACATCACACAGTCCTGCATGGTCCAGATCTCCGTGTTCGCCATAACGCTGGCTTGCTGCTCAGGTAAATAAATACGTGAACATCGTAGCTGTACATCATTAATCAGATATTACAACGCTACGACAAAAGTTTTTTTTTCTTTTGGTTGCCAAACAATTTACACCTGATTTTGCATAACTGAGGCCTGCTAAATCCAAATATGACATTTTTGGGCAGTAGCAGCTCTAGTTTTAGAGATACAGGCATTTGTGTATTTCATCATCATCATCATCATCATCATCATCATCATCATCATCATCATCATCATCATCATCATCATCATCATCATCATCATCATCTTCCACTTTTGCCGTCAAGCGCCGTAGGAAGGAATAATTTGCGTTCCAGCGCCCGGTGGGCGGCACTGGATAGTGTCATTCCATGTGGTTGTACAATGTCCTTGATGTCGTCAATCCATTTTCTTCCTTGGAAGTCCTCTTGGTCTTGTCGCAGATGAGCTTAGATGTAAGGCCAGTGATGGTAGTTGTTGGTGTTGCATTCTAACGACATGGCCAAACCACTTGATCTTCTGCCTTTCAATAAATGTGGCACAAGGTGTTGATCCCACAGTCTGTCTGATAACAGCATTTCTTACTCGGTCTCGGATTGTTAGGTTTGCAGCTCTCCTCAGTCATCTCATCTCGCAAGAGTTGATTTTGCGAAGGTGTGATTTGGATAAAGTCCAGGTTTCTTCTTCTTCTTCGTTCATCCGGAGTTTTTTTTTTTTCGGATGTGATTGCGTTGTGCCTGTTTACAGCAGAGCTGCGTTCTTGCGCCGTTAGGCCGACACATCCGACTTCTGCGGGCATTTGTTGACCGGGTTAACCTTCCCGGGGAAGTCCAGGTTTGAGATTGGTAGCATAGGTTTATTATCTGTCGTTTTACGGACATGGGTATATGTGGACGTTTCAGTAAGGGTGATAGTTGATATGTAAGTGTACTAGCTTTTTGACATGTGATTTCGATATCTCTGTCCAATCTGCCATCTTCTGTGATCATACTTCCAAGATATTTGAATTCTTTAACTGGTTTCAGAGTTGTGTTATTTATCTGTATACTTAATGGGCCCGGCAATCTGCTAATTTGCATTACTTCGGTTTTGGCCGTGTTTATACTCATTTTGTATCTGCTGCAGGTTAAACTCAGATTATTAATATGATATTGTTGTCTGCCCTCATCTTTGTAAAACAGGCACTGATCGTCTGCAAATAGAAGTTCATTTATTTCCTGTGGATCAGTTGTTTCATCTGGAGTAAAGAGTTCTAAATTTTCTGAATCTGTTCTGTCAAGACTTGCTTCTTTGGATATTCTGTCCATGTAGACATTAAATAGCAGAGGAGAGAGCACACATCCCTGTCTCACTCCTGTATTGACTGTGAACATATCTGATATTCCTTCTTGTGTTCTTACTGCACTTCGGCTCGAGTGGTACATGGCTATGATGTTTTCTAGCAATTGCCCTTGTATCCCATAGTCTTCAAGGATGGTCCATAATTTGTATCTGTCTACTCTATCGAAAGCCTTTTCCTGATCTACAAACACAATGTTCTGCTGGTCACTATATTCGATAGTTTTTTCACATATTTGTCTAAGTGTAAATAGTGCATCAGTGCAACTTTTACCTTTCCGAAAACCGAATTGTACTTTGCTAAACTGTTGTTCAACTATGGGTCTAGCTCCTTTGTTCCAATAGTTGTGCATACATTTTCCCTATATGGCTCAGGAGTGATATACCTCTGTATGTTTCACATCCTCTCATATTGCCTTTCTTTTTCTACATTGGTACTATTATTGGGTGTTGCCAATCATCTGGGACTTTTCTTTCTTCCCATGCTATATTGAAAAGTCTTGTTAGCCATTTAACTCCTCTTTTCCCACAGGCCCTGAATAGCTTCTGTGGTTATTCCATCTGGACCAGGTGATTTGTTTTTAGGACTCTTCTGTATAATTGCTTTGACTTCTGCAGGTATAAAATTTGGTTCTTATTGTCCATGACTTTTATTCACAAAAGTTAGATTTTCCATGTTATATGTGGGATTAAGTAGTTCTCGAAAGTATTCTGCCCACCTTGCTAGTCTTATTTGTGTATTTAATTAATAATATTACAGTATTTTCAATATAAGAAAAAAGTAAATCGCAGACAGACACTCTCACTGACCAATTCACCTCATCCTACACACATTAATGAATATAGTAGCAGGCGCGTTAGCTCAGTTGGTAGTGAGCTGATGTTATGGGCACGGCCTGACGAGAGTTCGACTACTGGTCTCGTCGCCTACTAAGCGAGGACAGTATTTGCTACGTATACCTCGGCGCATTCAAGCTTACACAGCTGATTGCTCAAGCACACCACAGACCCAGAGCGGGACACATTTATCACATCAAGCCAGTCTTGGTGACATAGTGGTTGGTTGTATTTGCTGACCACGACAGCAACGCGGTTGTAATTTCGTGTGTGGAAAGGCATGTTTAACCAGACTATTATGGGTTTAGGATTGATCCAGCCTCATACAATTAGTACAAGATAATTACTGAGAATTTTCTGGGAATTCAGGCGGCCAAGGCGGGGACTGACATGTGAATTACTAAACAGCGCATAGAATATGTACAGTCCTAACACTTCACACCAGAACGAGAGTATATTTCCGCGGGACTACATGAAAGCAATGGCAAATTACTGAACGTAAAATTGCGAAGAGATCTCAATAGCAAAAATTGATGGTGTTGACTGCGACGTCCTGTAAAGGATATGCAACTAACCTTGTGAGGAGCGACTGGCCGAATGTCTAAGAATGCCGGATTCTCCTTCCGGAGACCCGGGTTCGAATCCTCGGTAAAGTGTGGATTTTATTTTCTATATGAGATAAAAAGAAAACCGTAACCTGCACAGTTCACGGCGACTGCACTAGCCAGGCGGCCTTAATTTCTCAGGCTCAAGATCCCCTGTCCTACACAGCAAGGTATTATAGGCAGCAGATGGCAGTTTTGACAGTACCTTGTGTACACATATGAACCGTCACTCACTAGCATATTTGATATTCACACGCACTCTCACCCGTGTGTTAGAGGGGCACTTAAGGGAAGCAAGTAGTAGTTTCACTGTAACCAACTATGCATGTCGTGAGAGGCGACCTAGGAGGGTTGGCTTGGGGCTGGCTATCACATCCCGACTACAATTGCAACTGCATAATCCAACCAACCACATCGTTTATTGACAACCTATGCTCCATTCGGGGATAAAGAATAGAGGAAGAAGGCACACGCAGAATGTTCCTCAAATGCCACAACATTCTGCATAGAATTAAAACTCATCATCATCATCATCATCATCATCATCATCATCATCATCATCATCATCATCATCATCATCATCATCATCATCATCATCATCATCATGTGCCATGCCGATAAGTGTATGCCGTCATTTTTCTCCATCTCACACGATCACTAGAGTCGTGAATCAGCTCCGTGTTCTTGTCTCGTCCATGCCACGTGACCAAGCCATTCAGACATTAACTTCTCTGTCTTCCCTTTGTTCTATTCCCCTCAATCCGGCCAGTTGTCACTAATTTCTCTAATTCATTTCTTCTTATAGCGTGTCCATAAATTTCTGACCGTCTACTCATTTCTCTAATTAGTTTACGGTTCTCATTTGCTTCTTGTAGGACTTACTCATTGGTTTTTCTGTCTGTCCATGGCATTCTTTGCATTTTCTTCAGAAACCACATCTCATTTGTCCATTACCCCTAACATGTTCCACCTCATAATCGAAGTTATAATTATCGCCTATCCCTGCAGCTGATTAATAATCCTGTAACCAAACCAGGTGGTTAGCCGGTCCCTGTGGCTAAGGGCTTGCGAACGCGGTATTTGAGCCCGTATACCCGGGTTCGAAACACAGCGGTGTTGGTTTTTTCGAAAAAAAGGTATAGGAGCCGGTCGTTTAGAAAGCAATGGCAAACTCCTTAACGTAAAATTTGCCCAGGAATCACGAACAGCGAAAATGCTGGGGTTGACTGCTACGTCCTGTGAAGGAAATGCAACTTAATTTTTTTTAAAACCAAATCAGCCATATTTAGGACATTAATTGTAAAGGGATCATTGCCCATAGGAAGTAATGGCTTAATGACATAAAGAACATCCACCAACTATTGCAAGTTACAAGAGTTCATTGCCACTGCACAACTGCGGCTCTCCAGTTGTACGCTTTAGCTGAGTTTATTGAACAAATATTCATGTGTAAAAATATAAATGTTTCTTACAGAACCCAGCAACCCCGGCGACCAAAAGACGACGAACACTACATTCAGTTTGGTGGATCGTAAGTTTAAGTTTTATATTTTGTCCCAGTATCATGTGGCTTAGAGGTTATGACTTTTCTCCGTAATCTTGTATACTCTCGTCGGTAACGTGATGACGGTGAGAATCAGCAGTGGTTCGAATCGCATCGGTAACTTACGGGGTATGTGAGCCGGCCGCTCAGAAAGCAATGGCAAACTACTGAGCGTAATCTTGCCAAGAAATCAACATACAGCTGAAAGATGCTGGTGTTTACAGCGATGTCTTGTAAAGGATATGCAAAAAAATAAATAAATAATTTTAGGTCTCTCTGGTCTATGGGTTACACGACTTTCTCCGTAATCCTGTATACTCTCGTAACGCGACGTGACGTGCGCGAGAAATGGTAGCGGTTCTCTCAGCGTCGGTAACTTACGGAGTATGTGAGCCGGTTGCTCAGAAAGCAGTGGCAAACTACTGAGCGAAATCTTGCTTAGAAATCAACAATCAGCTGAACGATGCTGATGTTGACAGCGATGTCCTGTAAAGGATATGAGAGAGAGAAAATCATTTTAGACACATTTATATTCAGTAGAATATGCATGCTTACTGGCGTTCTTCTTTATTTCTGTTTCATATGTACTCAGTTTAAAGTTGAACAAGGTGTTTGGTATGCCGTCAAGGTATACTATAGCTACGTGTACTTTATACTGAATTGTATTATTATTTTGATAGCCTCCCCAGAATCTGGGTATATGTATTTGATTCTAAATAAAAACTATTCAGTAAATGGCCCTTGTAAATGCCTTGAGGGTTTTGGGTAGATAATCCTAGCCTCATATCTTTACAACCCAGTGGATGATAGATGGGTGATGGCATTTGATTGTACCCACTGATTCAATAGTTAATGTCGTTGTATGCCATTTGGAGCGTGTAATACTTATTTGTTATACAAACATGATTTTGCAGCAGACCGCCTTGTCTTGGTTTTTTATAAAATGGTATGAGTACTCGTCGTTCAGAAAGCAATGGCAAACTACTGAACGTAAACTTGTCAAGAAATCACAAACAGCCAAAACGTGGCTGGGTTGACTGCGACGTCCTGTAAAGGATATGCAATTAACTAATACTTGTGGCCAACAGACCCTCAATTGTGAGCCGTGAGCCAACAACATTTCGAAGCATAATCATCATCAAGTGCCTTACCGGCTGGCGTGGGCGATGACGCTCTCCACAAATTGTGATCTCCGACGGCATGGATCAATTCATGAATTACCTTCCTTCAGTGCCATTATACGAGAATGTCAAGAATTGTCTCACGCTGTCTTCCTCTATCTTTCTTTTCACAAATCATTCCGGTTGTTTGGCTGTGCAATAAATTTTCAGCAATCTTCTATAAAACCACGTCTCCAAGGCTTCTGTGGATTTTTTTCGCCTCTTTACTAATTGTCCAGGATTCGCAGACGTATGTTAAAACTAGTTCTAAGTAACATGCAAGAACTCTTTTTCTAAACATACATATTTACACACTTCACATACATCGCCAGAGTGTTGATAATATGTCTTTTTTTTTGTTTTTAAATCATCTTTTAAAATAATGTTGATGATACCATGTCCTTGCTTATTCTATCTTGCTTTGTGTAGACAACGGGTGTTATTGTTATTGGCGTTTGAGCACACCACACTTAGATGATCAGTTTGGTTTTCTATGTGCCATTGAATCAAATCATGTACGATACGCCCGAAGGCTTGTTCTTGAGAGATGTTTTACATAATTTTCTGAATGTAACTGTCTGGTAATCTCGGTCACGCATTTTGCCGAATTTCTCCATAACTGAAGTTATCTTGGAGCATCCACTTCTTTTGATTCCATTGACCCCTAGCTCTAGATAAGGAGAGGGAAGCGATTTGGGCTTACCATGGTTGCTTGGAGACTCTGCGCATGTAGAGGTTAAAGCCGTGAAACAACAGGGCACCCTTTTAAACGTTACATGATGGTATCACTTCATAACGTAGAAGCGGATTCAAGTCAATTGCCAATTCTGTAAGCATTTCTATGCACAATTTATTTTTGCATATCCTTTACAGGACATCGCTGTCAACATCAGCTTCTTTCAGCTGATTGTTGATTTCTTGACAAGATTACGCTCAGTAGTTTGCCATTGCTTTCTGAGCGGACGGCTCACATACCCCGTAAGTTACTGTCGCGATTCGAAAGACTGCTGATTCTCACCGTCGTCACGTTACCTACGAGAGTATACGAGATTACGGAGAAAAGTCGCTAACCTCTAGGCCAGGAAGCCGGCACGGGGCTGATAGCCCTAGTGAAAAACTAAGGAAGGATCCAGACTAAAAGCCAACGACGAGACTGCTTGAGAAGCTCAGGGTAGAAGTGGAGCGACACAGGAAATGACGTCTAGCCATTCAGTCTGAATACGTATATGAAAACTGTGAACATGTCACTGAGCAATAAATCTAGGTTTGTGACCGCCCCTAGAACAGTTCTTGGAAAATACACGTGTTGTTTCCCTTTACTTCCACATCCGCATACAAGATGCATATGCTATACATATTCCGGTCTGCGTTTAACAGTTAGCTGCATATCCTTTACAGGAAGTCGCAGTCAATCCCAGCACTTTTTTGGCTGTTTGTGATGTCTTGGCAAGTTTACTTTCTTTCCATTCTTTTTGCCATTCTTTCTGAAAGATCAGCGCTCATACCGTTTTATAAAAAAACTAACGCAAGGCGGTCTGCTGCCAGATCGGCCGCAGCTGTGTTTCACACGCAGTTTGCGGGATTACGAGCTGCGCCTGTAACTCCCTTCGCCACAGAGTCGTCTGGATAGTCAGTCTACATTTTAGAATCTTCAAAGGCAACTAGAAATCATCATCATCATCGGTTCCAAATGTTGCTGTTTGTAGCCGGGGCGCAGTGTTTGGGTGAGCGCCCAACATTGCTTAAATACCCCAATGGCTCGTGAATACATAACCTCTGCATCAAAAGTCCAACTCCTGGCCTTCACGTGGCGGAACTGTTTTTACTAACAGGAGAGGACCGACGGCGAGTTTCTGGCGCTGAAAAATAACCAGTATGCTCTAGATGTGTATGCACGTACATGCAGGCGCAAACACGTGTGTGCGCGCGTACACATCTAAACTCGAGTGAGACCACAGTCTGCTCTAGCAAAGGAAAGGTGCTGAAGACGGAGGCAACCAGCCAGAAGGCGCACCACAGAAAACAGGATGCCACGCAATTACGCAAAATGGAATATGTCGAATACTGCTAAATGTTATGGTGCTCGCCCTGCTTTGGACCCCCAGGCAGGTGCATTGCCGAGCCCTATGTCTCGAAAGGGTCCAACCCCAACTACTGGAGGTCCTTCTAAGATGTCCTGTGGAGCCAGGGGACATGAGAATAGAACGGCTGGCCATACTAAACAAAGAATTAAAATAATGCACTGGAAAAAGAAAAAAAATTAGAAAACATCCTGGACCAAGAATAAGTAAGCGTATGTTGCTTGCAAGAAACTCACCTCAACGAAAATATAGCCTTCAAAATCAGAGGCTACCAGTGTTACCGATCTGACCGAACGGACAGGCGAAAAGGTGGGATACTAACCCTTGTAAACAATAACATCACTGCTTCCCAAATCGAAGTCTACATTGAAGGGGCTGAGTATCAGACACTTAAACTTAAACAAGGCAATACAGACCTACATCTGATCAATTACTACTGTCCAAGTGACCGCCCACAGGCACTGGACACACTACCATTAACAGAAAAAAATGATTGTGTGTGGCGATTTCAACAGCCACTCGCAAAGCTGGGGCTATGATCACATGGACCAGAGAGGAGAGAGACTGGAAGACTGGCAGGATGAGAATAGATTCATCTTGATTAACAAGCCGTCCTGACCCACATACTTTCTACTCGAGAACTCATGGCACACTACAACTACACCTGACCTGGCTTTTCATTCACCAAACCTGGAGTGGAACATTATACGAATTGTTGGGAAACAACTTGGTGGCAGTGACCATCGGCCAGACTTTCTAACTGTAGAAAATGAGCTTGTAGGTGAAAGCAGCACCCTCTCGAGGTGGAACTACAAGAAAGCAGACTGGGCAATGTACAAGAATCGCACCAGCATACTGGTTAGAAACCTGAACACTGAGAAAGACATAAATAAAATAGTTGAAGAGTTTGGGAAATGCATAATACAGGCGGCGCAAGAAACAGTACCAAGAGGAGCCCGTAAACAATATAAACCCTACTGGAGTAGTGAACTGGAACAGTTGCATAATGACGTGGAAGTGTGTAGAAAGCAAGCCGAGGCCACACCCAGCCAAGAGCACCACAATAAATTCCAGCACGCAAAAGCAAAATTTCAAAGCGCCAAGCTGCAAGCTAGATGGAAAAGCTGGCAGGAGAAAACGGAGCCTCTGAACTTTGAAAGAGACACAAGGAAATTGTGGAAGCTAATAAAACAACTTAACGATGAGGGCACAGGGAGAAACTCAAAAATTGCACTACATAAAGATGGAAACAACAAGAAAGCAAGCAGCTGACCATTTTGCGGACCTATTCGCACAAGATAACAATATCAAAATTAATTCAGAGAAACAACAAGAGATTCGAGAGAAACGGCAACATTCAGGACAGAAGGAAATAGTACATGAAGTTCTGGTGGCACCCATCACAATCAGCGAACTGGAGCTAGCCATATGAAAACTGAAAATGAGAAAGTCATCAGGAACTGAAGGTATCTCCAATGAAATGATCAGGAACCTAGGAACAGAGGCCAAAACAAAGCCGTTGCAGATTTTCAATAACAGTTGGACCTTAGTCAGCGTTCCACAAGCCTGGAGAGAATCAATCATGATACCCCTCCTAAAATCAAAGAAAGATAGTTCCATTGTCTCTAACTACAGACCAATTTAGCTTCACCAGCTGTCTCTGCAAAACACTGGAGCGCATCATCAATCACAGACTGCAGTGGTACATTGAAAGTAAAAACATCCTTGTGTCACAGCAGACTGGCTTAGGCCGTGCTACTCTACGGAAGATCAGACAACCTACCTCTCTCAAGGAATTGAGGATGCATTCCAAGAGAAGAAGTTGATGCTTGCGGCATGGATGGATCTGAAGAAAGCCTTTGACAAAGTCTGGAAAGAAGGTCTGATGAAGAAACTGAGAAACTGCAAAGTCAGTGAAAGAATGTACAAATGGGTGAAAGCATACTTGCACAACAGAAGAGCCCGAGTACAGATAGACAGACTCAAGAGCAAGAAAATACTACTGCGTCACGGTGTTCCCCAGGGCGGAGTCTTGTCCTCCACACTTTTTCATCAATGATCTCGTTGCTAATCTACCGTATGGACTTAAAGCGGCAATCTACGCCGATGACCTGGTTGTATGGAGCACAAATGAACATGCATCAGTGGCCACCAGATTGCTACAAAGAGCTGTAGATACATTTGTTGCATGGGCAAATAGATGGTGTGTCAGCATAAACACTGACAAGTGCAGCACCACCCTGTTTACCCTCTCTCAAAAACAAAAGGTAGGGATCATCAAGATAAATGGAACACCCCTAAGAGAAGATAAAGAACCATCATACCTTGGAGTAACATTTGAAGGCAGGCTGACATGGAGAAAGCACATCAACAAAGCAGTAGCAAAAACCAGAAGGAAAATAGCCATCCTGAGAAAGCTAAGTGGAACCACATGGGGAGCCAGTGGGAAAATACTTAGCAAAGTTTATCAACACATACGACCACACCTGGAATACGGGTCAACTGCGTGGTGCTCGGCATCAAAAACCACACTACAAGAGCTGGACAATGTGCAAAATCAAGCACTTAGAGTCACCACAGGAGGGATGAGATCAACTCCTATAGTGTAAATGGGGGAGAAAACAAGCACTGAGAGATCGCAGAGATACGAAAACGCTAATACAAGCAGAAAATTTCCCAAGCTTGCCAGGCCAACCTATGAAGAACAGATTTGAAAACCTAGCTATGGGGCGGTTGAAAAGAAGTAGTTTTATTCACCTGGCCAAACGACTCTGCAGAGAAACCACCGATCTGCCCACAGTTGGTATCCCCCTGACAACTATTCCAGAGCGAACTCCATGGAAAGATGAACATATACTATCATTACAGATCCAGACAAAAGTTAGAGGAATATTTGAGAAGGAAGAATAGAACAGTATGCAGCGCAGAACAGCCACTCTCAGCTTCCTTGATGAAGAATACCCACAGGACCTCTGGATCCGACCCTACGCAGATGGGTCAGCACAAAATGCTGTTCGATTTGGAGGAGCGGGAGTGTACATAGAATACCCAATTAATACTAGAGACACAGCCAGAGTACCGACAGGAAAGTACTGCCATAATTATGATGCTGAAATTGAGGCAATCAAGATAGCAACAGAGAAATTACTAAATACCAGCAATGGTACACAACCTGTGGTGCTATTGACAGATGCAAAATCAGTACTCTAGGCGCTCCTGTCTGGGAAATTGCCAGTACTAAGGACACTACTTTCTGAACTTAAGCAGTCAGCATAAGGTCACCATACATGGATACCATCCCACTGTGGAGTACCCGGAAACGACAGAGCTGATCAATTGGCTAAGGAAGGAGCCAAAGTAGAACAGCCTGATGTGCCCGTTGCATACCACCAAAAGAAAAGAATGATCAAATCAGTCAGAAAGCCACCAAAACCTGTTCAAGATGACTACCACGTTATGGACAGACCAGAACAAGTCATTATTCTGCGCCTCAGAACAGGACACAACAGATTACGCAACCACATGTATACAAAATTCAAGATTGGTGAAACAGCCATGTGCATATGTGGATTGGCGTCGCAGACAGCAGAGCACATACTCCAAGACTGCCCAAAATATAACATATCTAGGCAAACCTTCTGGCCTAGAGAGATGACAGTGGAAGATAAACTCATTGGACCGCAGTGTGAACTAAAAAAGACAGTTAAATTCATACAAGAGACAAAGTTATAGACATATTTCAAGCGAACGAAAGAATCATCATCATCATCATCATCATCATCATCATCATCATCATCATCATCATCATCATCATCATCATCATCATCATCATCTTCATCATCATGTGTCTTGTCAGCTGGCCTAGGAGTTCATATCTTTCCATAGATCTCGGTCACTGATATTCTGGACCAACTTGCCTGATGATATTATTTCTTGCCACTGTCTTAGACATTCATGCATCATTTCTCTTGGTTTACCTCTGCCTCTCCTCCCACTGATGTTTCCAATTGTCACGCTTGTCTCCAATCCCTCTCCTCTCAACATATACTTGAATAATGTTATTTGTCTCTTTCTTATAGTTGTATATCATATTCTACTTTTATTAGCTTATTTCAGGCAATCTCTTTGAATAATCATATTGTCAACACTCCAACACCAACTGTAAAGCTGTGTTCAGAGACTGTGGAAAGAACGCAGGTAATGAACTACCTGGGGATACGTTTTGATCGAAGTCTTGCTTATATCGAGCACATATAACAGGTGATAACAAAAGCCAAGCGGGGTTTAGCTGCGATGCAGGTGATGGAAGCAGCAAACTGTAAGCAGCGCCATCTATGTCTTCTGTACGAAGGGCTGGTCATGTCTGTTTTTGAGTATGCGATGGCTTTCCTGACTCTCAGACGTAAGCAGATAGAAAGGATGAACAGGATACAGAACGAAGCCATGCGCATTATTCTTGGATGTACAAGAGATACAGCATGCAGGGCGATGCTCTACCTTCTTGATTTTCCAGCCATTGAAGACAGAATACAAATATGCAGAGCACGTGCCTACCTCAGAGTTAACGCAAACACACAACATCCACTGCATAGTGAAACTAGGAAGGTGAAGGGCAGTAGGTTAAAAAGAGGAAGGTCATGGATGGGTCAAGCCGAGGACATTCTTCAACAGGTATGTTCACTTGAGGACTTATAACCTGGCGATGAGTGGGCACAAGTGCTAACAGATTTCTGTACGTCTCTTTCAGTCTACATCCAACTAGACAGAAAATGCAGACAAGAAAATCAGGCTGCTGTGGAGGCGGAAGTACAAGCTTTGATTTTCGAGAATTCGTTAGACGGTGATGCTGTCATATACACAGACGGGTCGGGTGTCCGACATGTGAGAAGCTTATGGGCTTTTAAGGCACAGGCCGGAGGGAGAATTGTGAAGGAGGACTCTGGTGCTTTTACTGAGACCACAAGTAGCCAAACTATGGAAGTCATGGCAGTAAGTAAAGCAATAACATATCTCGAGACACAGACATTCACTAGGGCATGTTTCCTTAGCGACTCAATGAGTATGCTCAAGAGGATATAGATGGGGTGGATCCGAAGAGAGTGGTTGCTGTCTCTGGAGCGGTCTCGGCTGGTAAAGATTAGCTTCATCTTCGTGTCCAGGGCATGCGGGAGTACAAGGAAATGAGTGGACTGACAAGCTCGCAGGTAAGGCTACTGTGAAGGGCGGACGTGCTATGGACCAGGCTGATATTCTGAATGCTCTACGAGAAGTAAGACTGTTGCGAGAACCAAGCGATGAATGTGAATCTACAACCATGGTCAGACTGCGAGAACTGCAAATTAAAAGAGGTGTTGCCAAACAAGAACACTACGCAGGAAGCCAAAGAAGATTGATTAACCAACACAGAACTGGTGTCGTGAGCCGCTACACGCTGCGGGATTTGCTGAGGAGGGGATCCGAGCACTTATGGACTGAATAGTTCGGTGTGCAATGAGGATGATCTGTCGACTAACTAACTAACTAACTAACTAACTAACTAACTATTCCAAGCAATCATTGTTAGTTACTCTGGAGTCCAATGTAGTAGCAACATTCGACTCAGGAACCACATCTCCATTGCTTCTAAGCTTTTCCTAATTCGTTCACTCACGTTTCATAATTCACTGCGACACAGAAAAATAGGTTCTGTATAACATATGAACACTCTCTTTCTTACATTCAATAATTTTGACTTATTTTTACTTGACATATTCTGTTCTTAATCTCTGTTGTGCATCTCCCATCTAATGTTATAACTGCGCCTAGGTATTTAAATGTATCATCTTGGTTACAGATTTTACCTACTGCTGTTTTCTTACATTTAGGTGTCATCTTTTACTTTGAGAAAATGTAACCATAAATAGCGACACAATCTTTGCTATAAAGATAAGTAAGTGGGTAGAAATGTATATTTAAACTAATTTACAGTCACATATTTCTTATTTTTCAGAACAAACCTGCAATTATGGCAGAGTTTTTCCATCGGGAAAAATTTTCGGCGGGACAGAAGCAAAGCGGGGAGAATTTCCATGGCTCTGCATGCTGCTAAAAGACGGACAGTTTATGTGTGAATGTACTGTTCTAAGTGCCTACCATGTGATGACTGCTGCCCATTGTTTCGATCTGTGAGTTACTCTGCAGCTGTGTGTGTATCTCTGAGTACAACTGGTATATGAAATAACTTCGCGTTTGCACGTCTTCTACTCCTCTTTATTTCTTGTTCCGTGGATATTTTCCTCAGGGCGTGTTGGTGTGTTGGGAAACGAGCAGCCGGACAAATTAACTGGGACTGCATCGCTGGGAGGGAACGGGGTATTCGTACACCATAAAGGTGGTGTGGACAAGGCTCGGTGGGGTCATGCTTATGTTCTGGAAGAGGACATAACTCATCATGGTCTGGAGAGAATGGTTCGACAGGGAATGACCTGAGAATCTGATCGACAATCAGTACTCTGAGGAAAGGCCAGGCTGACGCATAACACGATTGCAAATGCCACCATTAATATTTGGACTCTTCGCTCGTTGTTGAAGATGAGGAAGATAGTATAGAGTGCTTGTGGGACTGTCCCGAATATTTGCGATATCGGTTCTTGACTCAACTCAATATTCTTGTCCCTTTTGTGGCTCCCAATCTGAGAAAGCAAGATAACCGGTCTCCTCGGCTTAGGTGTTAACGTCTTCCTCCGTAATCCATATATTCTCGTGAGTAACGTAACCTGCGCGAGAATCGGTAGCGGTTCTCGCCGCGTTGGTAACTTACGGGGTATGTGAGCCGGTTACTCAGGAAGCAATCTCAAACTGCTGAGCGCAATCTTGCCTAGTATATCAACAGCAGCTTAAAAATGCTGATGTTGACTGCAACGTCCTGTAAGGGATATGTGCACCCCCCCCCCCCCCCCAAAAAAAAAAAAATAAAAAAAAAAATAATCTCAGAAGAGGGATGAAAGATGTCCTGCCACATTTCTCAGACAATATTTGGTTAATTCCCTTCTCGCTGTAATTTATCAATTGTTGACAACGGCTGCCAGTGGCTTGTTTCTCCTTGTATTTGACTCATATGTATTTCTTTGGAGCACTGACTGGTGTCGGTCTTAACACGTGAGCGTTGCTGTTTGATTATATCTAACATGTGTATTCCGTAAACTTGTTTTCAAATATGACAGCTATATAAGCTGCCATCACATAAAATCTTGGTTTGGACTCTATATTAAACATATAAGTTCCCTCACTCATTTTAATAGCATGCTCAAGCCAAGATAATCTGCTAAAACATGTTATAAATCGAGCAATCTATTGTTTGTGTCTTCGTTATCAAATTCAATTCGGGAAAACATTGATTTGATTTAATGAACAAGCAATTAGAAAACTGAGACCCTGGAAATATGAATATACGGAAGAATAATTCCTATTCCATAAAAGCAAAGAACAATCAAACACAGAGGTTCTAGAGACGCTGGGAATGAAAAGAGAGCCGGTAGAAGATCTTCAAATAAGAAGTGTGAAATATTTCTGCCACATTAAAAGACTTAACACTATTGAAAGACTTAACCACAACGAAAGGAAAAGTCGAAGACAGGCAAGCAAGAAGTAGGCAACGAAACAAGTGGGAAGATATCACAGAGATGCACGAATGATTCACCATCTCACGCGATCACCAGAGTCGTGGATCAGCTCAGTGTTCTTGTTTCGACTATACCTATACAAGCCATCTAGGTATTTACTTCTCTGCCTTCCTCTTGTTCTTTTCCCCTCAATCTTGACAGTTGTCATAAAGTTATCCAATTTATTTCTTCTCATAACGTGACCAAAACAATTTTGACTGTCTATGCTAATTTCTCTAATCAGGTAAGATTTTCATTTGTTTCTTGTAGGACTGGGTCATTGGTTCTTCTGCTCATCCATGATATTCTTTGTATTTTCCTCAGAAACTACATTTCCTCAACAATCAGATTTTTTTCAGCTTGTCTGCTCATTGTCAACGCTTCACATCCATACTCATACAATTCTATGAAGTGCCCGCTATCATTTTCATTATAGGCTTGGCGAAATCTATAGCTTTCTTGATCTGGAGAAACGAATCCTGTCATTTCTTGGGAATGTATACGTTCAGCTAACACTGCCCTGACAAGCAAGCATATTCACAACTATCAGAGGACGTATATTTATCTACGTGTGCTATATTTGGCATATATATTCACGGACTATTCTTGATCCTACGTATCAATGCTGTTTATCTTCCTCTAGACACAGAGAATCAAATCGTTATGAAATCATTGCTGGAAATACATTTTTAGCCTGGAGGAAAGGGATCCAACCGAGCAGCGGACGGATGTGACGTCTTTCGTTATACACGAAGACTATGACAAAGCCGGGGCTTGTGAGTATCAACATATATTCTTGACACTATCAACATCATGTGTCCCTGGTTGCCTTAGACTCCCTGCATCTTTTCTAGGGAGTCTATTTAAATAATGTTGAAGATTTTAATCTTCTTTAGTGGCCTGGCCTGGACCAGTCTTTGAGTGAACATGACCCCACAATGATCCCTGCCTCTGGTATTTGATTGATATTGACGTTGTTTGTACTATTATTAGTTTCCTACTTGGTTTAAACTTTCGACATATTCTTTTCTCATTCTTCATTGTCTTCTTGTCCAGTATATACATACGATTTCTCTATCCAATCTCTTTTGTTGATATCACCCATATATTTTAATTGTTAATTCCTTATTGTTTTCAGTCGTGATCTTGTGTTTATGATACTCCAGTTAATTTATTTCTGGTAGACTGACTTCCACGTTTATGTGATCATATTGACCAGTATACGACCAGTATACGAAAGAACAATTGGGTTTCTTTGTTACTGCAACTGAGTTTACCCTTTTCAACGATATTCGGTTCCCATGGTAAGGTTTCCACATTAACTGTCAACCTTTATAGGTGTTTTTCACTAACTGATGTTTTAGTGTTAGCGTTAGTTCACGGTATTTTATGTCATCCATCCAATAGTGTTACTACTTTATGTTGGCATTTGCATTCGTCTAAATACCTCCATTTCTAAGTATTGTATTTGAGTAACGCACGTAACACAGATCATAATTAATAATAAAAACAGGGGTTTAAATGATCAAGTGCCATGGGATGATTAATCGTCTTTAGCGACTACTCGTATCGGCCATGGTCTTATAGATCGCTGAAATGTTGTTATTGCGTTATAATACAACATGTCTGCTACCATATTAACATCTTTTAAGCCATAGCTGTGACATACCCATACTTTCCCTTTTTCGTCTTTCCTTTTTGTTTGGTCCACACCTACTTTTTGTCTGGCACAGAATTTTTTAAAAGGCTTCATTGTCCCGGCTTTTATCCCATACGAGTCGGTCTATTTCCGCAGGGCGGCCTGCTGAAAGTGCCGCACAAGGCCAGAACTCAGTAGCTCCAGCGACGACCCCCATCTGTGACCAAGAAAATTGCCCACGTGAACCGAATGACGTAGCCAGGAATCGAACCCATAACCTTCGGAACGCGAAGCAGGCGGAGTAACTACGTCACCACGGAGACTTCCACTTAATAAGACACATTAGAAACTCAAACAGGTTTGAACAGCTGACTCCGTCATCCATAGACCGAGCTAGTATGCAGTAGAAATTGAAAGGGAATACGAATTGCTACCAAATAATAACACGAATGATCTATGGAACGGCGCTGTTGTATGACTTATCAGTGCTTTGCTGGAGTGACTTAAGTCGCCCCACACCCCTTTTGCCATACACCGCAAGGTATCGCAAGGTACTATAAAGGCAATACATGACAGTTACTTGAGTGTCCTACAGAAAATACACAAAAAAGGAGGCAAAAACACCAAATAAAAAGTCCTGCAACCAGTCAAGCCTGACGAGCCAGTAGCCTTCACTTACAAATTATACCACACAAGGAGACGAGCACAA
Source organism: Cepaea nemoralis (assembly GCA_014155875.1). Taxonomy (NCBI): domain Eukaryota; kingdom Metazoa; phylum Mollusca; class Gastropoda; order Stylommatophora; family Helicidae; genus Cepaea; species Cepaea nemoralis. The sequence goes on from JACEFZ010000856.1 coordinate 877,649, forward strand.
AGAATAGCCGCCGCACAACCCTCCAGCTGACGTCACAGACACAAATCAACATAACCAGTCCGAGATAGGACTCACTCGTAAGAGCATACAAGACAAGAATTAGGGTGAATGAACCCACAAAAACCACGGACCTCAACAATAACCACAGCTGAAGAGGCAGGTTGAACGAGGGCGAATTTGGAATTTTGTTTTGAAAATTGGAATTGGAATTGGAAGTTACTGGAATGTTAACATCACCACTGTCTGCACCGGATGGGGAATCCAAGGAAAGGAAAAAATTTTTGGTTATAATCTGTGACGTAACTAAATACTAAATAGGTGGCAGAAAATGTTTGCTAATCAAGTATCTGTGAATAAATACAGACGAATGAATTAATGTAATCAGACACGTGGTAGACATGTGTATTTAAAATAAATACAGTCAGGCAGGGGGGTAGAGATGTAGAGAGATAAGTAAAGTACAAGTACAGGAACATTTAACACGCACATTTGGGTATATTGTGCCATACACATATATGAGTCTGAAAGTTGTGCACCACAATTATGATCTAAGCTAATAATAAAGATACAAGCATTACATTTGCACCAATGTAAGTTTATAATCTCTTGAAGGTCTATACCAAATTGCTTATAAATATATGGTTAGATATATGACTAGATATCTATTGTTAGACCAATGGACATTTTGTGGCTGATGTGGTCAGTGTCTCGCCGGCTGCCTTTACTTTCCACGAAATGTCCTGGTTCAGCTACTTCGCTATCGCGACTCCTGTTAGAGGGAAAGAGACAAACAAATAAACATACAAACATAGTAAACAAAATGATTTAGGTGGACTGAGTATCTGATCCACTGACCGATAGGATGAATTAATTATTCAATGATTTATTGTTTCCTGATATTGCGAGATTTGACTTGAAAGATCACGCACACCAAGTAATGAGTGCTACATTCAATGTTCAGGGAACGATATAGCGATACTCAAGTTGGCACAGCCTCTGATATTCAGTGAGTCAGTGTTACCCGCTTGCCTTCCTTCGCAAACAGACACTCTTGAACAGATGTGCACGGTGGCTGGCTGGGGTAGGACAGAAGGTACCCTTATGTGGTCTAGCTTGTACAATGTTTAGGATGTTGTCTTTGTATCTTTGTAGTCAGACTCTTAATACGACTAATATGGAAAATCCAATCTAGATTAAATTAGTGCTGAATAGCACAGAGCTGGTTTTGGTTTTGTTTGTAAAAGATCACATTTATTGCACATCGGTACATCCATAATCGCTTTATTCTCCTACCATTGATCAAACAAAATTGATTTGTGACAGACTGCATTCAGTGTAAAGTGATAGTTCAAAAATGGCTTTACTCAGCTCCCTTTGTTCAAATACACTTGTTTGGTTTGAAAAGATCTCAGTCATTGCAGATTATTTCCTCCATTAGTGCTTTAGTCTGCTTCATTGATGAAACAACATTGTTTTGTTTGTAAAAGATCACAGTCATTGTGCACTGGTAACCCCATAAGTTCTTTAGTCTATTCCCATTGATCAAACAAGATTGTTTGGTTTATCAAAGATTGGTTTATGAAAGATACCATTCATTGAACACTGGAGTATGCAGTCTTTTCTTTAGTTCTTTATTTCCCATTGGTATATAGGACCTCACCCAACTCACTGCCAGCTGCCCTAAATTTATTTATCTTATGCAGCTGTGTAGATGTATTAATTTTTTCTCCATTTCTCTTCTCAGTATGTTTTAGGTCTTTCTTTATTTCGCGTGCCCCGTGGATGGATTATATATTCTATACAGAAAACCATTCGAACTATAGGGACTGGTAACAGCGGATATTTAACTGGAAACGATAACGGGCCACGGAAAAGAGAATCGCGCGTTGGAACATTGAACGTGAGTGGGCTATCCAGCAAAGAGGCGGAATTGACTGAATTCAGGACGAACAGAGACATAGAGCTATTGGACATCAGAAGCAAATAAAATAATACCAAGGGAAATCTCAACAACTACATGCTGTTATGGACTAAATTGGGTCCAAAGGCCAAATCTATGCCCCCCCCCCCCTTCTTTCTCCAAGCATGGAAATAATCAAGTAAACAGGAAACATGTCTAGGTATATTCAGCGTTACTTTAAAATAAAGAAACAACTGAGACAATTTGATCAAACTAGATCGTGATCTAATAATAGCCAACACCTTTTCCCAGCATACCTATGGAACAGTCGTTACAACCAATGGAACTAATTGATACAGTAAAACGACCCACGGCCCTGCCTTCAGGGCACAACGCCACAAATATTGAAATCTTGCATTGTTTCGTGCCAGCTAAATTAACAGTCCTGTTAAGTAGGAACGGTCACCTGAGCCGTGGACATGGAAGTGTAAAGGACACTCCTTAACACAGTGGACACCCCGATGGAGAAATGTCCGAGGTCCCAAAACTGCTGTCTAGCGGCTAAATCAGTCGCCGACAGTAGAAATGGACATCATGAGGGGGTAGCTTTCCCAAGGCAGAAATTAGGGCTAGCGGGGTTATAACCCTGCCCGCAAACACCATGGAAATGGCCAAGTGGAAGCCTGGGCACTTGCAGAAATATAGCCCCCTCAGCTGTGGAAGTAGTGCGAAGAAGGTAAAATGGCGGCAGCCTTCGTCGTGATATAGCAAACATCGGATGTGCAGGGAACGACACAATTCACATGGCTGAGAAAAATAAGCTGGCTTTTTTCACAATCAAGCCAAAGGTGTCACGAAAAGGACGCTGATCACGATGCCCCAGGTGCATGCAGTTTGGTTTCTTGATGGGAGGGTGCCTGTTGGGTGAATATACACAAAACGGTGTATTTTGGGAAGATTGCAGTCAGCGGTGATCACATATCTTGCAGCTGGCAAACAGGGCAAGGATGTACAACAGGAGAGACACACCCGGGAGCCATGACTGTGTTGTCCCGCGCTGTCTGAGAGAGACACCCGGGAGCCATGACTGTGTTGTCCCACGCTGTCTGAGAGAGACACCCGGGAGCCATGACTGTGTTGTCCCACGCTGTCTGAGAGAGACACCCGGGAGCCATGACTGTGTTGTCCCGCGTTTTCCGAGAAAGTAAAGAGAACAACTTCAGATAATTAACCAGAAGCCTCCTATAGTGCTTGCTCCACGGTGCGGTTCGCACCACTGGCAAGTGTATACTATTGCTGAATTTATGCTATTGGACAGTTTATTCTGATGATACGTTTACACTATTGGTGAGTTTATTCTAATGAAAAGTATATACTATTGCTGAATGTGTGTTCTTGGAGAGTTTATACTTTTGGAGAGTTTATAGTAATGATAAGTGTATTCGCTGCTGAATTTATGCTACTGGAGAGTTTATACTAAAGATAAGTGTATACTATTGATGAATTAATCCCACTTGTGAAATTATACTGCTGATAAATGTTTGATTAGTTTATACTACTGATGAGTTTATAGTCGTACAGCCTCGAGAGTTTAAAATATTGGCGAATTCATAGTACTGGTGAGTGTATAGTATTGGTGAGTGTAAACTGCTAGTGAAGTTATACTACTGGTGAATGTATACTATTGGTGGGTGTACACTACTCGTGAAGTTATACTACTGTTGAATGTATACTATAAATGGTGAGTGGACACTACTCATGAAGTTATACTACTGGTGAATGTATACTATAAATGGTGAGTGGACACTACTCGTGAAGTTATACTACTGGTGAATGTATACTATAAATGGTGAGTGGACACTACTCGTGAAGTTATACTACTGGTGAATGTATACTATAAATGGTGAGTGAACACTACTCGTGAAATTATACTACTAGTGAATGTAGACTATAAATGGTGAGTGGACACTACTTGTGAAGTTATACTACTGGTGAATGTAGACTATAAATGGTGGGTGTACACTACTCGTTAAGTTTTATTTTGGTGAAGGGTGAGTTTATACTATTGATGAGTTTATACTATTGGTGAGTTTATACCTTGGTGAGTTTATACTTTGGTGATTTTATATTAAAAAATTTAGTTTATACTAAAGGATGTGTTGTACATATGCTACAGCCTGCAGGGGTTTGTGTGGATCTACTATTCTAGTCATGCAGAGGTTGACAAGGGTGAGTTGTTTCACGTGTTGGCAGCACCTGGAACCGGGACATCGAACAACGGTTGAGTAAGAGGTACTTCAATGATTAAGTAATCACCCGCTACGCTGTCACACAGAAATAACAACATAACTACTAGGAAAAATGCTAGTTGTTATTGAAAGTTCAGTTTTTGACAGTATGACAGTAATAAGAAGTACAGTGAGTACATATGGGTGGTGTTAGAACTAAGTGGGTACTTTCGAAGAATTTTTTAAGTACCATAGCACTTATAGGTGTTATGAGTACAGTAAGTACTTTTGGCCGCTCTCCCTGGCGAATGTGTTATCGACTTTCTCCGTAATCCCGTATATCCACGTAGTGTAACGCAGCTGCGCGAGATTCGGTAGCGAATAGAGCCACGTTGGTTACTTATGAGGGTATGTGAGTCGGTCGCTAAGAAAGCAATGGCAAACTACCGAGCGTAATCTTGCCAAGAAATCAGTAACAGTGGTAAAATGCTGGCGTTAACAGCGATGTCCTGTAAATATGATATGCGAAAAAAGTACTTTTGGGTGTTGAAAGTCCAGCAAGGTAAGTTAATATGTAGTAGCATCAATATAACGATACAAGTGTCTGTCGTTTCAGAAAACGAGCCTCCTGAAGTGTTAATGAAAGTCGAACTGCAGGCCTACAACAGAACACAGTGCTTCGCTGAGTTTAATAACACAGCTACAGACCTGGCCAAATATTTGCATCCTGGGGCCATATGTGCTGCTAACGGACAGAGAGGGCAAAAAGATGCGTGTAAGGTGTGTAAGCGCGTTTGTTCTAATGAATACACACTAGCATTAACATGCATAAACATGCATCAGTTTGTTAAACATATGCCGTATTGAGGAAAGCATATGTCAGAGAGGTTAGATGTTTTAGGCATAACTAAAGAAAATACCTGAAGTTTGTTCGTAACGTCTTTTCTTAGATATTCATCATCATCATTAGCATATGTCATGCTGATAAGCGTGAGCGGTCATTTTTCACCATATCACACGATCACCAGAGTCGTGGATAATCTCTGTGTTCTTGTCTCGACAATGCCACGTGGCCAAACCATCAAGGTATTTACTTCACTGCCTTCCTCTTGTTCTTTTCCCTTCGATCTTGCCAGTTATCACCAAGTTCTCTAATTTATTTCTTTTCATAACCAAAATTTTTTGATTGTCTACGTCTAATTGCTCTAATCAGTGTAAGGTCTTCATTGTCTTCTTGTAGTACCTGCTCATTGATTTTTCTGTCTTGCCATGGTATTCTTTGCATTTTCCCCAGAAACCACATTTCCACTTCCATTAGATGCTTTTCAGTTGTTTGGTCATTGTCCAAGTTTCACATCCAAACAAAAGTACAAGTTCTATGTAGCACTCCAACATTCGTTTTCTCGTTGTAGTCGACATCTTTTTATTGGTCTGTATGTTTTCTATCTTGCAAAAGGCAACCATCTCCATACCGATTCTTGTTCTAATCTTTTCAAGGGATCTCCCATCAGGTATTGCTATTTTTCTTTGTTCATTGATTCCTTTCTTTCTGGTGTTCTCTTGGCTGCGTTTTCCCTGTTTTAATCTTCTCTACTCTTATGTATTAGTGTGTTAGAAGTAAACCAACATCATTCACTTACAAACAAACGCACGCACACC